>VDFB02058242.1:339907046-339937388 GCA_007258455.2 Sequoia sempervirens | reverse complement strand
CACCTTTGAAAGATCCATCTTCAAACTTCCCTTGGAGATGACAAAACCAAGGTAGACTAGTTCTTCCTTCATGAATTCACACTTTTCCATGTTGATCAGCAGATTCTCCTCTTGTAACCTCCTTAGTACCATGTCAAGGCGCTTCAAATTTTCTTCTTTAGACCTGCTAAACACAAGGATGTGATCTAAATAAACTACAAAAAAAAATCAATGAAAGGTCTCAATACCTCATTCATAAGGCGCATAAATGTACTAGGGGAATTTGATAACCCAAAGGGCATCACCAACCAATCATAGAGCCCTTCATTAGTCTTAAAATTTATCTTCCATTCATCCCCCTCTCTGATCCTTATCTGATGGTACCCGCTCTTTAGATCAATCTTGGAAAAGTAAGATGCTCTTGATAGACAATCCATGAGGTCCTCCATTATTGGCATCAAGAACCTATATCTGATTGCACGATCCTATTAATGGCTCTTGAATTAGTGTAAAGCATCCAATTCCCATCCTTCCTTGGTGCTAGGATAGTAGGAATAGCACATGGGCTCAAACTCTTCCTCACTAGCCCTTTATCCATCAACTCTTGCACTTGTCTTGCAATCTCCTCATTTTGAGTAGGTTTCATCTTGTATGTAGCCTTATTGGGAAATGTAGCCCCTGGAATCAAATCAATATGGTAGCTTATATCCCTAATGGGAGGTAGGGAACTAGGTAATTCATTCACCGTTATGTCCTTGTACCTTTCCAACAACTCTTGAACTTCATTTGGTGCATCTTCCTTCTTCTTTGTGGGCAGATCTGCTTCACTTTTTGGCTTCATAATCAGGAAGAATCCTCTTCCTCCTCCTTCGTTCAAGGTCTTCATGAACTCCATCTCGTCCACCATCAAAAAACTAGGCCCTTCATGATTTTCCTTGTCTTCTTCTAGGAGAGGTTAAAGGTTGTAAGTCTTCCCATCCTTCACAATGGAGTATGTGTTCTTCTCCCCATCATGCTTGGTCTTCCTATCAAACTACCAAGGCCTACCAGAAATATATAGCTTAATACTTGTACTCAAAATTTTGTTCATTAGATCTCATACATTATAAGTCATGACATGGATCTAACTATTGTAACTTTTTTGTGACTAAATAATTTGTTGTTTTATTTTCAGATGTTGGTTGTGGGAACACCTCCAAATTTTACAAGGGAAATGGATATTGGTATTTCATCTGCTATACAATCCTCCATGGCTCTGATAGAGGAGTTATGAGGAAAATTACTATATTTCAATTTACATTTGTTGTTATAGATGTTAGTTCTTGTGAAAAATAAAACCATTATTGATTCATAGTTTAATTCATATTTGGATGGTTTATACAGGGCTTGAGCATGCCTGAGCATCAGCATGCAAATATTTCCATCATGGAGAGTGATCATGAGATGGAAATAAGTGATTATTTTATTAAATATATCATTTCTTATAATTTAATTTATGTATATTAATGTCTTTACTTCTTATTGTAATAGTTAAGACTTCACTAGGAGCTAAATTGTAGGAGGAGCAGCAAGAGCACTCCTCGAGCATAGAAGAAATGACAGACGGACTTATCGCCATCAGATCGCAAAACAAAGGGAAAGAATTTATTTCTAGAGCATGGAAAGAAATGAATTTTGATTCCAAAGCCCTTTGTTGTATGCCTAGGCATGGGAATTTTGTACATATCTTGTACTAGATATATTTGACATTGTATGCCTATATGGCATTTGAGCGTAAGCCTATATGGCTATTTTGTAACTATATTTTATACTTATATTCACATATATTGATCTATGTGTACATGGCTATTTGGTTGATAAAAAAAAAAATTATCGATGGTGTCCATATTTGCTCTTTTTGACAATGTCAAAAGCATGGCTGCATATAGATTAGGCAAAAGACTTTTCCTTTTAGATTAGCAATGCATGGAAGTTTCAAAAAGTATCCTTGATATTACAAAAACATATGTGTTTATACCATAGCAGCACAAATCTTTTGGGAAAAAAATTGGCAAACCAAAACTATATGATTTTTTTTAAAAACCGGGAAAAAGTCTAGAAAAAAATTTTAAAAAAATAGATTTAAAAAAAAAAGGTAAAAAAAAAATTAGAAAATCTGAGATAAAAAAAATTAAAGGCATTTCCAGCATAGAGATATAGAGAGCAAATAAAATAAAGAGTTTAACTAATAAATTGTAAAAATAGATTTTTGTAGTTTATATTCATATCGTTGATTACATTGCATTGCACATATTTCAAACTCAAAGCATTGCTTCACATTGCATAACTCATAACTAGATGCTGATAGATGACAAAATTTCAATTACAATATAGTTTTTACAAAGTCAACCTAAGCAGTTATGCAATTACTTCACATTGCATAACTAATAACTAGGAGTAGCTCCCAATTGCATTTGCTTGTCATGGCATTCTATGAGACTACATTTGTTTGAGGCATTTTTCAAACAATCAATTTCTTGTCTATACTACCACATTTTTATACATGTCACAAAGCATTTTTCAAATAGTTCACTTCACTTTGTTGCTATGGTTGAAAGCCTAAAACAAGTGCTTACTTAATGCTTCAAAAGAAAATATCAAAAAGCATAATATAATATCATAGGACAGTAGGACTTGAAAATGCTCAGCAAATGAGCCCATCGCCATGAAAATCAAATGTTTTGATTTTCATGGCATTCCATCACCATGAGACCTCATTTATGCCTATACTTTTCAAAGAGTTCAACGCCTCTTGTTCATGCCAAATTACACATTTTCATACATGTCTATCAAAAAGCATTTTATCAAATAGTTCATTGTCTTGCTGCTATGGCTAAAAGCCTAAAAACAGTGCTTCTTAAACAAGCTATGAATTTTCAGCGGTATTCCATCACCATGAGACCACATTTCCTTTGAGGAATTTTTTCAAACACTGGCTGCCTTGTCTATAATTTCACATTTTCTTTTCATACATTTTACTCAAAGTGACGACAAATAGTTCACTTCCTTGCTCCTTTATGGCTAAAATCCTAAAATAGGTGCTTCCAAACAAGCTATGGATGCTTGGAAAAAATCTATCAAAGCATAATTTCATAAGCAATAGCATAGACAAGGAAACGAACTGTTTGAATAAGAGCTCAAACAAATGTGGTCTCAACGGTGGTGGAATGCCATGACAATCCATAGCAATTTGCTTGTCATGGAATTCCATCACCATGAGACCACATTTCTTTGAGGCATTTTTTCAAATAGTTCACTGCCTTGTCTATGCTACCACATTTTTCATACGTGTTTACCAAAGCATTTTATCAAAAAGTTCACCTCCTTGCTCCTATGGCTAAAAGCCTAAAATAGGTGCTTCCAAACAAGCTATGGATGCTTGGATAAAATCTATCAAAGCATAATTTAATAAGCAATAGCATAGACAAGGCAGTGAACTATTTGAATAAAAGCCTCAAAGAAATGTGGTCTCAATGGTGGTGGAATGCCATGACAATCCATAGCAATTTTCTTGTCATGGCATTTGTCATGGAATTCCATCACCATGAGACCACATTTCTTTGAGGCATTTTTTCAAATAGTTTGTTTCCTTGTCTATGCTACCACATTTTTCATATGTGTTTACCAAAGCATTTTATCAAACAGTTCACCTCCTTGATCCTATGGCTAAAATCCTAAAATAGGTGCTTCCAAACAAGCTATGGATGCTTGGAAAAAATCTATCAAAGCATAATTTAATAAGCAATAGCATAGAGAAGGCAACGAACTATTTGAATAAAAGCCTCAAAGAAATATGGTCTCAATGGTGGTGGAATGCCATGAAAATCCATAGAAATTTTCTTGTCATTGCATTCATCATGCCATTCCATCACCATGAGACCACATTTCTTTGAGGCATTTTCTCAAACAATTCACTGCCATGTCTATGCTACCACATTTTTCATACATGTCTACCAAAGCATTTTATCAAAAAATTCACTACCTTGCTACTATGGCTAAAATCCTAAGAAAATTACTTTCGAACAAGCTATGGATGCTTGGAAAAAATCTATCAAAGCATAATAGTAAGCAACAAGCTATGGTCGCATGGTTTTTTTTCACGCGAAAATCAGTGTGATTTTATTCACATTTTTTTGTAGGTTATAAACACTTTTTTTTTTGCCAATTTTGTTGTTTTAAATGGAATTCAAGTTTATGGTGATTTTGTTGTTTATATGATGATATGTGATATTATAATCCTAATTCATGCTTCTAGGTTGCATAGATATATATATATATATATATATAAATTTTTTTACATGTTTTTTGTCCCAACGAACCCAAAATGAACTGAACCTCTGTAATGTCCCCATTTTGGAGGTAGTTTGATTTAATTAATCTAATTAATTAAGTTGTCCAAAATAATGATTATTTTATGAGGATGACTAATTGATTATTTTAATTAAATTAAAAAGTGGTATTAAGTTAATTATTTATAAGTTATCAAATAAATAAATATTAAAAGGTAACTTTATATTTAATTAATTTAATAAAGTGACTTAAATAAAATAATATATCATAAAGTCACTTAATAAAAATAAAATAATTTCTGGAGGCTTCTAGATTTTGGGCCGACCTCTTGGTGAAAAAGAATAAATAGGTGAGGCCAGCCATTATTTCATCATCCAGGAATTGTTGTTTGAATTAATGACTTTTTGGTGGTGGAGAAGCCAGCTAGGGTTTCATCCATTGGAGGACCTTTGGGGATGAAAACCCTCATTAGTTACGCAATTTTGAGGCTGTGAGATACCAGCTGAATTATTGTTGATTGTGGGCTTTACTTCAGAAGTCCAATCTTGTGCTTCATTGTGGAAATTATTTGAGTACAATAGCTGATGTATTATTGTACTTATTTTGAGTAAAGTATTTGACTTGCAACAACTGATGTATTGTTGCATTTGATGGAGAAGTTACGTCAGCAGCTGATGTATTGCTGAGATTGATTATTTTATTGAGCAAATTTGTGGAGATTCAATTTGGAGAATAATTGCTGACTCTGATTTATCATTTCATCATCTTAAAGAGTGATATTTTGTAAAGTTTCAGTTGCATTTTCAGTCCTTCATAATCTGTTGTCATGGAGATTGATCAGCCTATGTGAGTCTCATGTTTTTGCTCATATCTTTTGATTGAGGAGGCCAATCATTCTGGGTATTGTTGTATTCAATTCCTATCGTCAAAACAATCGTTTTAAGGGAAAATTGGAGGGCGTTTGGTGCTACAATTAATTATCTAAACTTTTTCCAGGGAAGAACAGGGGCAGCAGCTTGAGCATTTCGATTTGAGCTTGGAAGGTGCTTATCACATTGGATTTTTATTGTTTCTTCATCAACAACATTGGGCGCCATCATTACCAGGTTCTTCTTGCATTTACTAAGTAGTTTGCATTGTCATCATAGGCATTTTAGTTGCTGCTGTAAGTGAATACTCAGAAAATCAGATTTGGCACTATTGTCAAACAATTGTAAGCCAAGAGTCTTGGCCAATTCATAGCATCATTGTAGTAGACATTTTTATTGCAAAGAAGGAGATATAAGTTGTTGGTCAAATACTATTGTAATTGAATGTGTTATTGTCATTCATGATCAGCTTATTAGTTTGCATGCCAATCGTTTGTCAAAATGTCAATTGGTTGTAGGTTTTTCCTTTGGCATAAATAATGTTATAATATTGCATACTAGGTGTTTGTATTAATGCTACTTGGTTGTAAGTGCATAAATACCATCTTAGGTTGCATACAAAGTGTTTTTCATAATTTCTAATTGTTGTAGCTGCATATTGCAAGTAGTTTTAGTCATTTATATACATCAAAAGTGCATTAAAACATTGCATTTCATCTTAGAGACATTCATAGTTGTCATTGGCAATCATTGATACCATTGGAAACATTTAAAGAAACATCATTGGTGACGAGAAAGTTAAAACAAATCAATTAGAAGTTCTTATTATCCTATATCAGCTTGCACACCAATTGTTTGACAAAATTCCCAAGGTAGCAAAAGAAGAGTTTTTGAGTCAGCTGGGCTAGGCTCATTACAACCTCCCTCCAAAAACATTTGGCCAAACCAGCATGTTTGGGTGAGAAAGAGGACCATTCCTAGCATGAAAATTCCTATTCAAATGTATTGGAATAGTCTGTTTGGTCACATGAGTTGCAGAATGAAAGTTGCACCACTTTGCAAATTTCCACTGCTTCCATTTGACACTTTTTCCATCAACTGAAATCTGGACACCATGGGAAAACCACTCTAAGATAATGAAAACTGAGATAGGTTATTTTAGAAGGGATCAACATGATCCCATGGGATTAAAAGATAATTTTCTAAGCATCATGGTGTCTGAGTAACCTCATGTTGAAGTTTATAGTGATTTTTCCCTATGGACCCTTAAGGGATCGATCTGGTTGAACATAGCTCGAAGTGATTCCGCTTGTTTGGGTGTGAAAGATGACCATGCCTAGTGTAAAAAAAATTATTCAGACACGTTGGAATAGTTCATTTGGTCACACGAGTTGCAGAATGAAAGTTGCACACTTTGCAACTTTCCACTACTTCCATTTGACACTTTTTTCATCAACTGAAACTTTGACACCATGGGAAAGACGCTTTGAGATAATGTAAATCAAGAGAGTTTATTGTAGAGGGGCCCAACATGATCCCATAGAATCAAATGAGAAGTTTCTAAGCATCACAGTGTCCTGGTAACCTCATGTTGAAGTTTGTAGCCATTTTTCCCTTTAGACCCTTAAGGGATCGATCCGATTGAACGTAGTTCGGAGTGATTCCGCATGTTTGGGTGAAAAAGAGGACCATGCATAGTGTAAAAATTCCTATTCAGATGTGTTGGAATAGTTCATTTGGTCACATGAGTTGCAGAACAAAAGTTGCACCACTTGGCAACTTTTCACTGCTTCCATTTGACACTTTTTCCATCAACTAAAATATGGACACCACAGGAAAACCACTCTGAGATAATTAAAAATGAGAGAGGTTATTGTATATGGGACCAACGTGATACCATGGGATCAAACGAGAATTTTGTAAGTATCACGGTGTCTGAATAACCTCATGTTGAGGTTTCCAGCCATTTTTCCCTTTGGACCCTTAAGGGATTGATTTGGTTGAACGTAGCTCGGAGCGATTCTACGTGTTTGGGTGTGAAAGAGGACCATGCATAATGTAAAAATGTCTATTTAGATACATTGGAACAATCCATTTGGTCACACAAGTTGCAAAATGAAAGTTGCACCACTTTGCAACTTTCCACTACTTCTAGTTGACACTTTTTTCATCAACTGAAACTTCGACACCATGGAAAAACCACTCCAATAAAATGTAAAACAAGAGATTTTATTGTAGAGGGGCCCAACTCGATCCCTTAGGATCAGACGAGAATTTTCTAAGCATCACGGTGTCCTAGTAACCTCATGTTGAAGTTTGCAACCATTTTGACCTTTGGACCCTTAAGGGATCAATCCGATTCAACGTAGTTCATAGTGATTCCCCATGTTTGGATGAAAAAGAGGACCATTCCTAGCGTAAACATGTCTATTTGGATGCATTGGAATAGTCCGTTTGGTCACATGAGTTGCAGAATGAAAGTTGCACCACTTGGAAACTTTTCACTACTTCCATTTGACACGTTTTCTATCAACTAAAATCTAGACACCACCGGAAAACCACTTAGAGATAACAAAAACCGAGAGAGGTTATTGTAGATAGGCCCAACATGATCCCATGGGATTAGACGAGAAGTTTCTAAGTTTCACAGTGTCTAAATAACCTCATGCTGAAGTTTGCAGCCATTTTGCCCTTTGGACCCTTAAGGGATCGATGCAATTGAATGTAGTTCGGAGCGATTCCATGTTTTTGGGTGCAAAAGAGGACCATTTCTAGTATAAACATGCCTATTCGGATGCATTAGAATAGTCTGTTTGGTCACACAAGTTGCAGAATGAAAGTTGTACCACTTAGAAATTTTTCATTGCTTTCATTTGACACTTTTTTCATCAACTAAAAACTGGACACCACAGGAAAACCACTCTGAGATAATGAAAAAAGAGAGAGGTTATTGTATAGGGGCCCAATGTGATCCCATTGGATTAGACAAGAATTTTCTAAGCATCATGGTGTCCAAGTAACCTCATGCTAAAATTTGCAGCCATTTTTCCCTTTGGACCCTTAAGGGATCGATCCAATTGAACAAAGGGTCTATAGTCTAAACTTATCCAAACCTTACCAACTCTTGGGGAAAAAATTCTAAGGTATCAAAACTTCAAAATCCACAATTATATCTTAGTTATACCACCATACAATGGGTAAACCGCAAAACCCTCTATTGTAGCCTAAACCTTAGGAGTTTATTGAAAATGATACTTCCAAAGCTAACCACAACCTATAAATTACTCAAACAAGTTTCTGATACCCTACACAAGCTCAAAAAATCATAAAATAATGCTTCCCTACACAAAAACATAATTTAACTCTTCAAAACCACCATTTTTCTTAAAGAAAACTCACTTTTACACACGTGTTTCACACCCATCTCACTTTTAGACCTCCCCAACACAAACACATCATTCCCACACCTTAATAATGTTAGTGCAGACCCATTCCTCAAGTTAAAGAGGCTACAAAAAGAGGAATGGGTCAAAAATCCAATTTTATTGACTCAAAACCTTCAAATGTACAAGTTCGGGCCGGTTTTAGTAAATTGATGATATTCTACTCCTTATTTTCCTTGATGAACAAAACCTATTGAATGGTACTCCTGTACCAATCATACATTGACCTTCTTTTCTCTCCTAAATTTTGGACCACATCCATTACCTCCACATAAAACTCGGCATCCTTGGTCTTCTTGGTTACCATGCCTTGATGTGGTTATGAAAATGAAAATGAAGCAAAGTAATCATCTCCTTCTCTATTGGCTGGAAGAATGCATGCTTAATGTTTTGATACATGATATCATCTCTCTCATCTACAACCATGGTTGAATACCAAAATCCAGTATGGTGGGCCTCCATAGTTTTAGTCATCTTTCTTCCTCTTCCACCAAATGTTGGCTCAATCCACACATCTGCCATCCTAATTGACTTTGTTTTTGAAAGTTGAAGTTTCTCCCGAGTCACTAGTGTTGCTCTGTCTGCCTTTTCGGACTCTTTCATTGCTAAAGATTGTCTCTGGTATTTAATCATTTGTAGCACACGTGGTTGATGTGCTTTGAATCCTTGCATCTAAAGGAAATTTCCTCAACATAAATACTCTCTCAAGGTTAACAATCATACATTCACCTTCTTGCCCATCTTAAAGTTTGGACCACATCCATTACCTCCACATAAAACTTGACATCCTTGTTCTTCTTGGTTCCCATGCCTTGATATGGTTATGCAAATGAAAATGAAGCAAATTAATCACCTCCTTCTCCATTGGCTAGAAGAATTCATGCTTAATGTTTTGATACATGATATCAACTCTATCTTCTGCTCTCATGGTTGACTATCGAAATCTAGTATGGTGGGCCTCAAGAGTTCCAGTCATCTTTCTTCCTCTTCCACCAAATTTTGGCCTTATCCACACATCTCCCAGCTTAATTGGCTTTCTTTTTTGAAAGCTAAACTTTCTCTTGAGTCACCAATGTAGCTCTCTCTGCCTTTTCAAACTCTTTCATTGCTACAAATCATCTTTGGGATTTAATCATTTGTACCACATGGTTGATGTGCTTTGAATCATCAGTAACAGTCTTCAAAATTAGCTTCTAGTACAAGTTCATTCTACTTTCATAATACTTTATATCAATGGATTTCATCCATTCCTTGATGCCATCAAGTGAAGATTGAGGAATGGCATCAATGCGGAGTACATCCCACTTGAAGTCTTTGAAAGCAATAGCCATATCAAATTCCTTTTTCCCAAGTCCTACTCTATCAAGGTTAACTCCATGAAAACCAAGATCTCTAAATGGTACATATCAAAGTCTAGTTCAAAATATTTTAGATGAGGCTACTCCCATATCTCTCTTACTCGCTTGACAAAACCTTAAAACTCTGTATTGATTTTATTTTTCTTGTCCCTCTCTTGTTGTTCTTCCTCAATTTAATCAAGATCATACATTGACCTTCTTGACCCTCCTAAATTTTGGACCACATCCATTACCTCCACATAAAACTGGACATCCCTGGTCTTCTTGGCTCCCATTCCTTGATATGCTTATGCAAATGAAAATGAAGCAAAGTAATCATCTCCTTCTTCGTTGGTTGGAATAATGTATACTTAATGTTTTGATACATGATATCATATCTCTCTTCTACTCTTATGGTTCAATACCAAAATGTAATATGGTGGGCCTCTAGAGTTCCAGTCATCTTTCTTCCTCTTCCATGAAATGTAATAGTTCTAGTGATAAGAGGAAGGGAATCCTTTATATAGGATCTAGACATGTTTGCAAAGTAGGTTGTAGACAAGAAAATGACTGATAGTCTAATACTGTCAAAACAAAGGTATGCAGACCTGATGAAAAGAAATGTGAGGTGAAGAACCTTGGGGCAGAGACCCTAATGCAAGGAAAAGGAAAGATAAGTGGAGACAAGATGGAGAAGAGGTGAGAATGGCCTAGTAAGGTCATGGTGGAAGAGATGGATTGTCCAATGAAAGGGAAAGATGGAAAGCAATAGACTGATGACAAAGAAGATGGAAGACCACATGATGAGAAGGTCTCAGAGGAAAGGGGAAAGAAGGTAGAGGTAAAAGAGTGTCGATGGATTGAGGAAAGCCATGAAGGGCTTGTCAAGAATAAAGAAATTATGATAGGGGCAGTGTTGTGTCCCCTGCAGATAAAGAGAGACAAGGAACAGACAAGCATTGTAGAAACAGTGACATTTATTTCAGAAGATACAGAGGTAAAGGGAGATTTGGTTCAAAGTCTAGATGCAAAGAACCCATGTAGGGGGCATGAAAAAGAAGACAAGAAAAAAAGTTTGATGCAGGTCATAAAAATGGAAGTTGCAAAGAGCCTAGATAAAAGGCCAGTGGAAGAATGTATGATATTTGAGGATAAAGATAAGTGCATGGAAAGCATGGTAGATGTAGTAAGTGGTCCACTAAAGGGACAAGAAGATAAAGAGCCTGAAAATACAGTGTTGGAAAAGAGTTCAGTGGAGGATAAGAGATCAGAGGATGTGATGCATCAAGTGGAATGGAAAAAAGCAAAGGAAAGGTCTGAGATAGAGTTTGTAGAAGGTGCAGTCACCATAAAAGGTTAAATTGCAAATAAAAAGTGTTTGAATGACTCAAAGATGGAAGATACTAAGGAAGTGATGTTTATAAAGGTTGGCCAAGTGAAGGCTAGAGGAAAGGTGAGAGTGGGATCCCCAAATGAAATGGAGAAGAAAGAAAAAGATGAGGCTAGGACAGTGGATGGTCCTAGATGGGTAAGAGTACTAATGTGGAAATTGTAAGCAGTTGTGGAAATGGCTCCTAGATGGGAGAACCTGAAGCAGATGGTGAAGAGGATGGATAAGAGGAAAAGAGTGAAGGGAGTGCTTTATTATTTCCTTTTTTTCATGATCATGTTTATGGAGGTGAAGCCAAGGGTGAAAAATAAAATAAGAAGGATAGAGAGTGGACTGTTTGGAAGTAAGTGACACCATGGAACAAGTTAGGAGCTATTGGATGCATCCATGGATGATAGGATAGAGCAGGAAGGTGAAGGTTCAAGGTGATCAATCAAGAGAGGAATTGTTTTGAAAGGAAAAGGAAAAGCCTATGGTTAAGATGAAGGAAAGAGGGAGCAATGGCAAGAGCAAGGAGGATCATCAGATATTTGTTGCAGGTCAAGGTGTTGTACAATTCCAAGAGACTTGGAAAGCTTTCATGGCCGGATGTATGGTACAGGAGCACCAAGGATAGCTAGGACCATTAGGTGGTCAAGTGATGAATTTTTTCTTTGTAATCATGATTGTGATATAATAAGGTCTCAAAATACCATTAGGAAGTGTTTTGATTCATGTTAGGTTGATAGTTTTATGAAGTTGCCATGTCTTGGAAAATGTTGTCAATATGATGGAATGAAGCCTTCAATGGCATAAACATGAAAAATCCTATAAGATGGAAATGTAAAGGTCAAAGTAGTAAGGTGTTTTTAGGTAGTTGTACAGGTAGGAGTGCCTTTAAAAAAGGCCATGTAAACATTGGAGGGAGGTTGGCATGACTCCATTTGAAAATTTGAATGAAATCTTTTGTTGTTTCCATGTTTTTCCCTATTTTTCTAAACTTTGTTGGCAATAAGCAGTCCGTAGAGTGAATATTGTGGTGTGAAATGAATTGGGAATGATATTGGAGTGAGTCTACTATGATTTCCATCAAATTGGAGGCTTAACCATTTAGTTTTGTGGGTTTTAGAGTAGATTTTCAAAGACTTCCCATGTGACTCAGAAATTAAGGGTTTGAGAGTACAAAGAATGTAGGCTTGATCCATTCCACCATCTATAGGTATTGTAACTCGATGGACTAAATCATAATAGGTAGGGTTAAATTTTTGGGGGTCTATTTTGTGCACATGTGTTCATTTGAGTGAGTAGGAGTGATGCCTAGGGCTGGAAAAGTCAATTTTCCTTGTGAATTTGAAGGCTAGATGGTGGGGTTTGTCAAAATGATGAAGAACTTGTTGATCTAATGAACTTTTAAGTTTTTTTAGGGTATTTGGAAGGTTTTTGATGCCTTGTGGGGGTTTGGAAATGTGTGGGCATATGAATTTCAATAAACCCTTGGGTTTTAGCATGTAAAAGGAGGGTTTGTTGAGACAACACTTTAGAATGTTTGTTTCTGGGAACTAACCATGGATTTTGTTGTTTTAGAACATATCAAATGACTTTCCATTGGTTTGGAGTAAAAATAGAGTCTTTAAGAGGGACCTCCTTTGTAAAATGGGGCTAATCTAGTAGCCTTTGGGTAGGGTAACCTATTGAAACTCCATACTATTGCAAGGGAACCTTATATTATTTGTTGGGAATTATACTTGGGGTCTGAGTGGATGCTAAATGGATGATGTGTTGGACCTTTTATGGCCTTCTTTAAAAGATAGGTCCATTGGATGAATTTTGAGACCTAGAAAGCAAAGGATATTATTTTGGGCAGTTTAGGAGAATGAAGTTTTGAAGGTTGTTTCTTTGCATGAATTTGATCAAACTAGGTTGGTTGTTGTGTTGCTCCACCTTGTTTGCATCAGTATTTGAATTGGCATTAGGTTGTTATGAGTTAATCTTCACCTTAGCTCTACATCAGGAAGGCCTTGGAGTTGTGAAATATAGAAAACCCTAGATATTTATGACCAAATTGAGGGTTTTTGTATTGGAAACCTATTTGAGCATGCATTAGGAGTATATTCCAATTTTTTAGAGACATGTATGGAAAATTTGGTAGCATAGACAAGGAAATCAGCCGGTTTGTATAGTTGTTTGACAAAATACCTCTATCAATAACGCCCTCGCATTATAATAAATTTAGTTTTTTTAAAGATTTATATGGTATACCCACTCCCACCCTATCTCCCACACACTTTCACTCTCTCCCACTCTCCCAGTCTCTCCAACCCTCTCCCACCCTTTCTCCCATGCTCTCCAACTCTCTGACCCTCTCTCCCACTCTCTCCAACCTTCCCATCCTATATGATTCTCTTTGAATCTCTCCCACCCTCTCCCATGCTCTCCCACCCTCTCCCACTCTATCCAACCCTCTCCCACCCTATCTGACGCTCTCTCTCTCTGACTCTCTCCCACACTCTCCAACCCTCTCCCATCCTATTTGACACTCTATAACTCTCTTCAACTCTCTCCCACCATCTACCACCCTCTCCAATGCTCTGACACCCTCTCCCACCCTCTCTCTCCCACTCTCCCACTCTCCCACTCTCTCCCACACTTTCCCACCCTCTCTCCCTCCTAACGCCTCACCCTTTCTCCCACTCTCTCACCTCCCACCTCTCCTATCTCTCCCACTCTCTCTCCTGCCAATCTCACACCTCCCACCCTCCTCCCACCCATCCAACCCTTGTATCCCACCTCTCCCACTCTCTCCAACCTTCTCCCACCTCCTTGACACTCTCTCGACACTCTCCACACTCGCCCAGCACCCTTCCCACCCTCTCTGCCACCTCTCCCACTCTCCCAATCTCTCCACCTCCTCCTACCTCCCATGTTGTCTCGAATCTCTTGAATCTCCCATGTCTGAATCTCTTTGACCTCCCACCATCTCTCCCACCCCTCCACCCTCCCACCCTCTCATGCTGCGCCTCTTTGAATCTCTCTCCCAACCTCCCACACCTCCACCCTCCCACCCTCCCTACCACCTCCTCTCCCATCCTCTCTCCTGTTCCACCTCTCACCCTCCCACCCTCTTCCACCTCTTCCCACCCCTCCCTCTCTCTCCCACCTCCTCCATGCTCTCTAACTCTCTCCAACTCTCCCACCCTCTCTCCCACCCTCTCTACCACCCTCTCGCACCCTCTCCCAACCTCTTCCACCCACTCCCACCCTCTCCCACCCTCTCCTAGGCTATATGACTCTCCCACCCTCTCTCCCATTGCCATCTCTCTATTTATTCATGACACACTCATGTGGGTAATGTTAAGTTCTCTCTTAGCTTTCCAACAATATAATTTTTTTCACTTTCTAACAATGGTAGGCCTTTCATCCATAATTTCTTTTGTTTGTATGTCTATTTTTTGTCAAAAAGAAGTGTTTGGTTTTTTTTTTCATTATAAATTAACCATTCATCAAATTTTCAAATAAATTACATTTTTAGAAACTAGACTCCATTCTACAAATTTAAAAATAAAAAATTTAAAAATCACTTTCCAAAAAATTTAGGGGGAACACAGCCAAAAATTTTCTTTTTAGGAAGTGCCCACTTAGAAAATTAGTAAAAAATGAAATATTCATTAAAAAATTATTAGAAAAATTTTGCATCAACTAGATGCTATTAGCTAACTACTGGCTATAGTTATTTTAAAAATACTAAAACAAAGTTCATCGTGCTCAAGTCGTACAAGAGTTGCTATGTTATGTTTTTCTGAAAAACACAGCACCAATTTGTGTACATCCCTCTGTTGAACCCCTTAATCTCAACCATTTTCAAAATAAATTAGTATTTTAGAAAGTAGACTTAGAGCACTTTAATCCTTGTTTTTGTTCCATCTCAAAATTTTGAGTGTAACTATCCTCAATTTCATGTCCAAGGTCAGTATTTCCTTATTTCAGAAAAAAAGTGGCCACTGAAGCCCCCTTTTTGGGAACCATCTTGGTGCACTTACCCGCATGTTTCAAATTCAAAAAATGTGATACCGTTTGAAAGATATAGATTTTTTTCAATTAGCCTAACAATCAAGACTTTAGTCATAATTCAAATAGAAAATGAATAATAATTATTTATTAAATTGAAAGTAAAGCATAATTTATATTTGTGGAAACCTGAGAATCTCCTTTAAAAACCCTTTCCATTTCATCAATTTTGGGTAAGGAAATAGTCACCAGTCACATACCCTACACATACCCATCATATCACCACTTTTTGGCCCATCATGATCCTTCACATACTCGTGATTGCATATGAATTGCGCAAACTCAAGGATCATGAATTGAATTACCCTACACACAATCTTGAGTTGGTAGCAGTAGTGCATGCCTTGACAAGATGGAGATATTTCTTGTTGGGACACATATTTGAGTTGCACAATGACCATCGGAGTCCACAGTTCATCTTCATGCAGCTTAATCTTAATGCTAGGTAGAGGTGATGGATGGAATTCCTTGGTGAGTATGACTTCGAGGTGAATTACATCCAAGGGAAGGAGAACATAGTTATCGATGCTCTTAGCAGGTAGAGACATGGGTTGTTTGAGTTGACTCTCAATGTGGATTCGATGAGTCAGAGTCTTTTGCACTTCCTGCAAACAGTTGGTACCAAGAGGTGAGATCGAAGATAGAGTCAGGCAGGGTTCTGGAAGGAAAATTCTCATATTATTCTCTAGATTTAGATGGTTTGTTGAGGCACATGGGATGCATTTATGTTCCATTATCTAGAGATCTTCATACCTTTGTTTTGACAAAGGCACATCAAGCACCTTATTCACCTCATCTAGGAGTGAAGAAGATGCATGCCAATTTGTGACAGGTTTATTTTTGGGAAAGTATGAAGTAGGATATCGTTGACTTTGTGTCGAGGTGTTTGGAGTGCTAACGAGTGAACGTTGAACACCAACATCCAGTAGGACTTTTGTAGCCACACTTGGTGCTAGAGTGGAAATGGGATATAATCTCATTGGATTTCATTGTTGGTTTACCTAACTCTTCACGACGACATGATGCTATTATGGTGATGGTGGATAGGTTGAAGAAGGTAGCACACTTCTCACCTATTTGTTCTTCCTATAATTCTTAATATATTGCTAGAGTGTTCATGGGAGATATTATGAGGTTGCACGGTATTCCTCATCAGATCATTTCTGACAGGGATCCTATGTTCACCTCAACTCTCTAGATGTCTTTATAGCATGCTATGGGGACACAGTTGAACTTCAGTTTAGTGTATCATCCTAAGACAAATGAACAGACCGAGAGGATCAACCAGATCCTTGAGGATATGTTGCGCATGTATGTGATGGACTAGCAGACATGATGGGAGGGCTATATCCATTTAGTGGAGTTTTCTTATAACAACAACTATCAAAGTTTGAGTGGTATGCCTCCTTTCCAGGCATTTAATGGGTGTCTATGTCAGACTCCTTTGAGTTGGGATCGGTTAGAGGAAAGAATTCTTTTGGGTCCAGATACGTTTCAAGATATGGAGCAGTAGGTGATTTGGATTAGGGAACATTTGGTTGCTACACAGGATAGGAAGAAAAAGTATGTTGATGCGCATTGGGTGGATCGTCAGTTTGCAGTAGGTGAATGAGCCTTTGTGCAAGTGCATCCGTGAAATATTCCAATCTGTTATGGAAAGGGCTCTAAGCTAGCACCTCACTTTGTTAGACCATTTGAGATTGAGAAGATTGGTCCAGTTGCTTATCGACTTTCTTTTCCTCCCAATCTCTTCCATACTCATGATGTGTTTCATGTTTCAGTTCTCAGGCCTTATCATCCAAACATATCTCATGTCCTTGATTGGAATGCTTTATAGGTAGAGGATGAGCAGTTGGCTTTGGAGCCCATGTCTGTCATGTAGCACAGGAGACTTTCCCTTAGGGGTCGAGATATAGAGCAGGTCAGGGTCCAATGGGATCCTAGATATGATACATTGGCTACTTGGGAGGATGTGACCAGGATGAGGGAGCTCTATCCCTATTTGTTCGCAAGCTTCCAGGAGTAAGTCTGACTCTAGGGGCCCGATAATGTAGCACCCCTCTAGTTTGCTATGTTGTTAGATAGTGTGTTTATTTTGACAGACTCAGATATTTGTTATGGTTTTATGATTGCTAACATTGGAGCGATAATGGTGTTATATTTTGATGTGATGATGCACTATACGGATGGTTATGTTTTATGTATGCTTTTGATTATCATAATTGTTGATATTGATATATGCTCATCTTTTGATTAATGATGCTTTAATTTCATTAGTCTTGATGTGACTGTATTGGTGAAGGGAATGGGATTACATCACTCACATGCGAGTGCCCTGTGATTATGTGATTTCTCTTCATGGTTTGACTACTATGTTTTATCCATGTACGACATTATTCTTGATTACAATATTGTAGATATAGGACATCATCTCCACCTGGCTTCACAGGTTTGAGCGTGTCCATATTCCAATGGTATTATTGATTGCAAGATAGTAATGACATTTCCTTGTCAAACTACAACCCTAGTCATAGTGTGTCGCCAGTTTGTGTCTTATTTTTTGTTGAGTCATGTTGTCTTTGAAGTTTTGATAATTTATTATCGATGGGAATTATATGTTAAAATTAATGTTTAAGTGGTTGTAAATGTTAATTTATGTATTTTAGATTAAATTGTTCTTTAATTTAATTTATTTTATTTTATTCAATTGGTAAGGTAATTTAATCTATTGATTAAATTTATCTTATTAAATGGATAAATTAATTAATTAAACTAAAGTTGTTGATTTACTAAATTAAATGATTAAATCTTAGTAAATGGATTAATTAATTATTTATTTATTAAAGTTGTTGATTAAATAAATTAAATAATTAAAGTTTTTTTTTAAAGTGCATAGATTAAATGATTTAAATCTATTCGGAAAAACTATGGTGGTTGAAAGAAATATTTTTGGGGAAATTTGACTAAGTGTAGAGAGAATTTATTGAGGAATGGGATGGAAAAAGAAAATATGTTGGAAATTTTTGTTTTTAAAATGGAGGAAGTTTTTACTATATAGGATAGCATTTTTTATTATTTTGAAGTGAAGATTTTGGAAGGGATTCTAGAAGATTGGATTTTGCAAGAAAGCTCAACTCCAGTTCTCATTTTCTTCAAGCTTCAAAAATAGGTTCTTTTATTTCTTAATTGTTTAAAATTTTTGATTTTAAATTTTGAAAGATTTCTTGAGAAATTGCAGTAAATTTTTAGAAATTTTTGTAGAAAACTGTGAAAATTCTTGTAGAAAATTTGAGAAACTCTTAGATCTTTTGTAGGGAAAAAAATTTTAACAATAGAAAATTGAAAGAGAAAACAATAGTAATTTTTGAAAATCTTTGTTTAAATTATGGAAATTGAGTTCCTTGTAAAATATTTGGAGATGGAATTCCTCTTTAAATTTGGTGGAAAAAAAAAAATAGAGCTATTGTTTGTTAATTTTTTTGTAGGAAACATTTTTTCTTTAAAAAAAAAAAATCCCTTTCAGCAATTGAGATTGAATAAATTTTATATATATAAATTTAATTTATATGAATTTTGTTTTTTGTTAAGAGTGCTTTTGTTAGAAAAAAATATATATATATTTGTTGGCTATAGCACCGTAAGATAAAATTTGAAATAGGGGAAATAAAAAATTAAAAAAATATAGATGGCAGTTGTGGGGGCGTCTGCCCCCACAGCACCCCCATAGAGGAGGCGTTATTATGGAGGCAGCACCGCTGCCTTCCACAGTAGCGACCCTCCCATATGGGAGGGCTGCAAGGACAGTCCCAACCTCTACCGAACGTGACTACAAGCACCAAGTTTTAATTTGGGGCTGAATTTTATTAAATTTCTTTGTTTTTATATTATATATATTATATATAATATTCTTAAATTATATTCTTATATATTATATATAATATTCTTATATATATTCTTATATTATATTCTTTATATATTTTATATATATATAATATATATATAGTATATATTATATATTATGTGTTTTTCTTTATTATTTAATATATATATATAATATGCATATATTATATATTTTAAATAATTGAAATTTATTTAAATATTTGGAATTTAAAATTAATTTTATAAATATATATTTAAATAATATTTATATGTTTAAATATAATTATTTTAAGATTATTTTATTATAATATATGTAAATATTGATGTTATAATAAAATAATTTTATTTAAAAAAATTCACTCTTATCATTAGTTGTAATTGAGAAAATTTGAAGTAAAATAATTGGTTTAGTTCCAAATATGTTTCCTTGAGATGGGGATTATAACTTATGTTGGTTTAGCTTTGAAATAACTTGGGTAGTGCACATAGTTTTGTATCGAGTATGGCCACCTAGTTCTATGAACAGGCTATGTTGTATATTGTTATTGAGTTGGTATTTGTAATTGGTTATGTGCACCTGGTTTACCCTATGCTAGTGTAATTGATCCCTTAGGTTGCTAATAGGGGAGTGGCTTTTCATGAGGGCCAACACACAAAGTGGTGTCAGTGTAACTCATGTAGATTTAGTTTAATCAATGAAAATTAAATAAATATGTTAGGGGAAAAGGGTAGTTTAAACACTTAAATTTGTTTATATTGTCTCGCTCATAGACTCAAGGACTAGTAAAGACTTGGGATGAGACGAGAAGGCCTAGAATGGCAAGATCGATATCTTGTCTCTCTAAAAGATAATCAATTCCGCATTGGATTGCATGTGGGGCCAAGTTTTGTAAGAGGTCACCAGGGTAACGCAAGATTGGGGTCAGAGTCTAGGAAGATTCACCAGGGTAACCCATTCAACTTTGTGATGACACTCCTATAACAACCGCCAATCAATTTTTTGTACATTATGTAGTTGATCATTGTTATCTGGAAGCATTGTAACCATTTTGTTAGTATTTTACTTGTATAGTTTAGTATTGTTCTTTCCTATCTCTAAAGGTTGTAGGTTTTGGGTATGTGCGGGATCATCATGGGCCAAAAAATGGCGATATGATGGGTTTTTGTATGGTATGTGGTTGATGACTTTTTTTTACCCAAATTTGATGAAATGAAAATGGTTTTTAAAGGTGATTATTAGCTTTCCACCAATATAAATTATGTTTTACAACCTAAGTCCTGATTGATAGGTTGATTGAAAAACATCTATATCTTTCAAACAGTATCACATTTTTTGAATCTGAAATACATGTCACATTCTATCCTTTGCATAATATAGGAATTAAAAAAAAAATGAATTTCATGAAGTTTTGACCAAGTTAAGGTGGTTAGACATACGAGATTTTTATTTTTTAAAGTTGGAATAAAAAATTAATAATTAATTATTTACTTGGAAAAAAAAATTAAAAAATGCATCATATCTGACATGAGTCCTCTAATTATATCTAAAATCTTGTACAAAAAATATTATCATTTTATTGTAGTTAGGTGGTTAGGACAGACACCATTTCATTTTTTCCTAAAATTACTATTGCATTGAAATTTCAAAATTTCTACCAGATAGATTTTTTTTTTTAAATAAGCCTAGTAGTTTAGGAAACTACATTTAATTTAATTTCATATTTTGAAATGAATATGATAATTTATTCAATTTTTAGCCAAGTTTCCTAACTCCTGTTTTGAATTTTTACCACTTGCCTATTTTTCCATGATGATCCTGCACATACCTTTTTCCCAGGAAGCTCTTTTACTATCTCCTAGCACAGGGATTGGTCCCTTGGGTACCACATGGTTGGAACGTGCACCTTACACCACCATTGGGTTCTTATTTGTGATGGCGGGTACTTCCTGTTTGGAGAGCTCGCGTGTACCAGTGGATTTGTACTTCTCTTATGTCACTTTTGTATCAATTGGATACCTTGTATTTGTATCACTCCTCAATTTTATTTGAGGAGAACCTTTGTAATTATAACACTTTTGTATAAACTATCTCATTTGGAAATGAGCGTTGTAATTTTTATATTGAATAAATGCAATGTGTGAATGAATCATTATTGTACTTCATAGCTTAAATGATTTATCTTAATGTTATTGGATGTATTATCTTTAATTCATGGGTAATAAATATAAGTTATTTTTAGACTTTTTTTAGTAATGGGTATTGTAAGTAAGCGTCATCACGTACCTTAGAGAATGTATGTGTTAGTGTAGTTTACTTTACTTGTTTAATTACACTTAAAAAAAAAATCACTTTCGTTATGTGTGTGACATTCTCTAGGGTTTCATGGTGGGCATTACACATGGTATTATAGCCAAAGTTTAAACACTAGGTGCTCTGGGATAATGTTGAACCCATTAAGTTGTTAGTTGCATGGGATTTAAGTTTGCATACATTGTCTTATGTTGTGGTGTGTATCTATATAGGATCATGCCACCTAGGCAAGGTCATGGTAGAGGTTGTGGTCATGTAGGCAGTCGTGGAGGTAATCAATAAAATTCACATCCCATTGTTCCCCATGACTTAGATCGTGAGGACAACCAGGCTTCCCAAAATGTACCTGAGGTTGATGATCACAATTTGAGTCCAACAGCGATCGAGGACACTCAGTTAAGTCATTTATTAGAGAAGACTCTAGCTCATCTAGGTCTGAGGAAGGAAAGAGATTGGGATATTATGGGTGAGAGAGAGGTTCAAGCATAGCCAAAGGCAGTCATGGCTGCACATATGAGAGACCAGCTTACAAGCTCGTTCACCTACATTTGATGGTTTGGGTAGTGGATCAGAGGCTGAGATGTGACAGATAGATCTGAATTTGTGTTTTGCTATGCACCCTTATAGTATCAACACCAAAGCTAGATCTATGATCATGCATCTAAGATATTTTTCATCTACCTGGTGGAGGTTGGAGAAGAAAAAGCTCCATATTGATATTAGTATTGTATCTTGGGATTTTTTCTTAGAGAGCTTCAGGATCAGATTTCTTTTTGATCATTGGCATTAGCGTCATGGAGATGAGTTCCATTCCTTGCAATAGATGGCTATGTTCATAGAGCAATATGAGCATCATTTTTACAAGCTCAAGTAGTTTGTGGGCATCAGTGATGATGAGGGCATGCTTGTTCAACATTTCATCAAGGGCTTCAACACCTGAATCAGTGGTGGTGTGTGGGTTTTCAAACCCAATACTATGGATTCAATGGTTGTGAAGGCTAGATTGGTGGAGGAGAACTAGGCAATGGCATTGGGTGGTCACACTAGAGTACAGATAGGAAGTTCTTTAGCAATAGGACCAAGTGCACATAGTGGCCAAACTCAGGGAGTTGCATTACCTAGGACATAGCAGTTATTTGATCAGGGTGGGAAGTATTAGAGTTCACAGGGTAAATGAAAGAGTTTCTAGTAGAGGTAGGGTGATAGATATCAACCAGGTGGTGATAGGAACTGGAGGCATAATAAACACAACATTTTTTAGTAGTTGGCATAGAGTTCATAGTCTACCTATAGAGGTAGCGTTCAGCAGTCGAGCGTACCTCCTGGAGGTAGAGGTTATGGTAGAGGTACTGGATGTTTTGCATGTGGCCAACAGGGTCACATATCACGACAATGTCCCAATAAGGGTGCCTCAGGGTACACTCAGAGGCCAGCGGTGTTAGAGATGATAGTTGGTGATGCAAGAAAATGGCATCAAGTATTTGTTGTGATTGATAACTACTAGGCTGATCATCATAGCACAGTAGTAGAGACATTTAGTATGTTACAGGGTAACTGAGTTACCATTTTATTTCATTCTGGAACATCATATTCCTTTATTTCATCATCTCTCGTGGTGCGATGTAGACTAAGGGAAGTAAAGAAAGACGTTAAGTGGCAGGTCAAATTGGCCTCTGGTGCTAAATTTGCAATTCAATCCCTAGTACCTGATTGTAGATTGGATATTGGATCCTTTCACTCTACAGTAGACCTCTGCATTATACCATTGGGTTCGTATGACATTGTCTTATGGATGGATTGGCTTGAGGCTCACAAGGCCATGATTGACTGTTGACGCAAGTTGATTCGATGTATTAATGCATCTAGTAGTGAGGTTGAGATTGTGAGAGTTTAGAGACCCATATCATTGAGGATGATCTCAGCTATGCAGCTAAGGATATGTGTACATCAGGGATGTCATTTATTTGTAGTAACAGTAGATGACTTGGATTTGGGTGATAGTGAGGAGAAGGTTACTCTTGGTAGCCACCACATACTTCAAGAGTGTGTAGATGTATTTCTTGATTATATTCCAGGGATGCTACCTCAGTGTGACATTGATTTTAGGATTGATTTGTTACCTGATTTTGAGCCTATTTCACGAGCTCCATACCGTATGACTACACAGGAGCTTAAGAAGCTCAGCTTGTAGCTAGAGGAGTTTTTAGCGAAGGGTTTCATCTACAAGTATTATTTCACCTTGGGGAGGCACCAGTAATTTTTGTGAAGAAGAAGGATGGTTCTCTTCGTTTGTGCATAGACTACTATCAATTGAACAAAGTGACAATCAGGAACTGATATCCCTTACCTAGGATTGATGACTTTTTTTATCAGATCAAGGGTGCTACGATCTTTTCAAAAATTGATCTTAAGACAGGGTATCATTAGCTACACACACTTGATGTCAATATCCATAAGACGGAATTTCACACACATTATAGTCACTATGAGTTTATTATGGTACCATTCGGGTTGACGAATGTGCCATCTGTGTTCATGAGCTTGATGAATGGAGTCTTTTGCACATATTTGGATAGATTTGTACTAGTATTCCTTTATGATATATTGATCTATTCTAGGATAGTAGAGGAACATGAGGAAAATTTGAGGCAGGCATTGTAGTGTTTGAGAGATAATCAGTTGTACGCTAGCCTTTCCAAATGTGAGTTCTTTAATACTGAGGTCAAGTACCTTGCGCATGTGGTTACAAGAGAGGGTGTTGCAGTAGATCCTATGAAGATCCAAGCGATTAGTGTTTGGCCCACACCTACTAATGTGCAACAAATACATAGCTTCATGGGTTTAGCAGGTTACTATAGACATTTTGTTGAGAGATTCTCGAGAATAGGGAATCCTATCACTTCTCTTCAAAGGAAAGGAAAGAAGTTCATTTGGTCAGAATAGTGTGTTAGAATTCTAGACATTGAAGGAGAAGTTTACTAGTGCTCTAGTTACTGTGATACCTAATCCTACTAGATATTTTTTGTCTATACTGATACATCTTTAGAGGGATTAGGAGCAGTCTTGAAGCAGGATGGTTGAGTGATTGCATATGAATCATGCAAACTAAAGGATCATGAATTGAATTACCCTACACATGATCTTGATTTGGTAGCGGTAGTGCATTCCTTGATGAGATGGAGAAATTTCTTGATGGGACATAGATTTGATTTACACAATGACCATCAAAACCTATAGTTCATCTTCATGTAGCCTCATCTTAATGCTATGTAGAGGCGATGGATGGAATTCCTTGGTGAGTATGACTTCGAGGTGAAGTAAGTCCAGGGGAAGGAGAAAATAGTTGTTGACACTCTAAGTAGGAGGAGACATGAGTTTTCTGAGTTGAATCTTAGTATAGATTTGAGGAGTCAGATTCTTTCTGCACTTCCTATAGATAGTTGGTACCAAGAGGTGAGATCAAAGATAGAGTTGGGCAAGGTTCTAGAAGGAAAATTCTTAGATTATTATCTAGACTCATATCATTTGTTGAGGCACATGGGATGCATTTATTTTCCATTATCTAGAGATGATCGTACCTTGTTTTTGACATAGGCATATTGGGTACCTTATTCAGCTCATCAATGAGTGAAGAAGATGCATGCCGATTTTTGACAACTTTATTTTTGAGCAGGTATGAAGCGGGATATCGCTGACTTTGTGTCGAGGTGTTTGGAGTGTTAGCGAGTGAAGGTTGAATAGCAACATCTGACAAGACTTTTGTAGCCACATTTGGTGCCAGAGTGGAAATGGGATATAATCTCATCAAGGGTTTCATTCTTGGTTTATCCAACTCTTCACAATGACATGATGTTATTATGGTGACAGTGGATAGGTTGACAAAGGTACCACACTTCTCGACTATTCTTTCATCCTATAATGCTTTTTCTGTTGCTAGAGTGTTCATGGGAGATATTGTGAGGTTGCACGATATTCCTCATCGGATCATTTCTAACAGGGATCTTGTGTTCACCTCAGCTCTCTAGACATCATTACAGCATGCTATGGGGACACAATTGAACTTTAGTTTAGCATATCATCCTGAGACAGATGGATAGACCAAGAGGGTCAAACAGATCCTCGAGGGTATGTTGTGCATGTATGTGATGGACCAACAAGTTCACAATGGGAGGACTATCTCCATTTAGTGGATTTTTCTTATAACAACATCTATCAAAGTTTGATTTCTATGCCTCCTTTCTAGGCATTGTATGGGCATCTATGTCAGACAACTTTGAGTTGGGATCAGTTAGAGGAAAAAGTTCTTTTGGATCTAAATATGCTTTAGGATATGGATTAATAGGTGATTCAGATTAGGGAACATTTGGTTGTTGCACAAGATAGGTAGAAAAAGTATGTTGATGCGCATCGGGTGGATCGTCAGTTTGCAAAAGGTGACCAAGTCTTTTTGTGAGTGCATCCGGGAAAGAGTCCAATTCACTATGGAAAGGGATCTAAGCTAGCACCTCGCTTTTTTACGCCATTTGAGATTCTTGAGAAGATTGGTCCAATTGCTTATTGACTTGCTTTGTCACCCAGTCTCTCATGTATTCACAACATGTTTCATGTTTCAGTTCTTAGGTCTTATTATCTAGACATATCTCATGTCCTCGATTGGAATTCTTTACAAGTAGAGGATGGGCAGTTGGATTTAGAACCCATGGTCATCATGCACCATAGGATACTTGCCCTTAGGGGTCAAGATATAGAGCAAGTCAGGGTCCAGTAGGATCCTAGAGATGATACATTGGCTACTTGGGAGGATGCAACTAGGATGAGAGAGCTCTATCCCTATTTGTTCGCAAGCTTCCAAGAGTAAGTCTAACCCTAGGGGGGGAGAATATAGCACCCCTCTAGTTTTCTATGTTGTTAGATAGTGTGTTTATTTTGATAGACTCAGATATTTGTTATAGTTTTATAATCGCTGACATTGGAGCAATAATGGTGTTATATTTTGATGTGATTATGCACTATATGGATGGTAATGTTTTATGTATGCTTTTGATTAGTATAGTTGTTGATATTGATATATGCATCTGTTGATTAATTATACTTTAATTTTGTCAATCTTGATGTGACTATATTGGTGAAGGGGACGGGATTACATCACTCCCATGCAAGCGCCCTGTGATTCTGTGATTTCTCTTCACAGTGTGACTGTTATGTTTTATCCATGTATGACATTCATCTTGATTATAGGATTGTAGATACAGGACATCCTCTCCACTTGGCTTGATAGGTTTGAGCATGTCTATATTCCAACGGTATTATTGATTGGGAGATAGTAACGGGGTTTCCTTGTCAAACCACAACCCCAATCATAGTGTGTCATTAGTTTGTGTCTTTTTTGTTGTTGAGTCATGTCGTCTTTGATGTTTTGATAATTTATTATCGATGGGAATTATATGTGAAAATTAATGCTTAAGTGGTTGTAAATGTTAATTTATGTATTTTAGATTAAATTATTCTTTAATTTATTTTATTTTATTTTATTCAATTGGTAAGGTAATTTAATCTATTGATTAAATTTATCTTATTAAATGCATAAATTAATTAATTAAACTAAAGTTGTTCATTAAATAAATTAAATAATTATTAAATCTTAGTAAATGGATAAATTAATTAATTAAATTAAAGTTGTTTTTTTAAAGTGCATAGATTGAATGATTTAAATCTATTTGGAAATTTTATTTTATTTTAATTATTTAAAAGAAAAAGAAAAAAAATTGAATGCATAAGGGAAATAACTATGGTGGTTGAAAGAGATATTTTTGGGGAAATTTGACTAAGTGTAGAGAGAATTTATTGAGGAATGGGATGGAAAAAGAAAATATCTTGGAAATTTTTGCTATTAAAGTGGAGGAAGGTTTTACTTTGTAGGATGGCATTTTTTTATTTGGAAGTGAATATATTGGAAGGGATATTGGAAGATTGGATTTTGCAGGGAAGCTCAACTCAAGTTCTCATTTCTTCAAGCTTAAAAAATAGGTTATTTTATTGCTTAATTGTTTTAAAGCGTTGATTTTCAATTCTTAAAGATTGCTTGAGAAATTGCTATAAATTTTTAGAAATTTCTATAGAAAACTATGAAAATCCCCGTAGAAAAATTGAGAAATTCATAGATCTTCTATATAGAAACAAATTTTAACTATAGAAAATTGAAAGAGAAAACAACAGAAATTTTTGCAAATCTCTGTTTAAATTATGGAAATTGAGTTCCTCTGTAAAATTTGTGGAGATGGACCTCTTCTATAAATTTTGTGAAAAAAAAAAGAAAACCTCTGTAGTTTGTCAATTTTTCTGTAGGAAAAAAATTTCTTTCAAAAAAAACATTGCCCTTTCAACAATTGAGATTGAATAAATGTTATATATATAAATTTAATTTATATGAGTTTTTTTTTGTTGAGAGTGCTTTTGTTTAAAAAAAAAAATTATTAAAAAAATATAGATGGCAGCTGGGGGGGCGACTGCCCCTACAGCACCCCCATAGAGTAGGCGTGGCTATGGAGGCAGCGCCGCTACCTTCCTCAGAAGCGACCCTCCCATATGGGAGGGTTGCATGGGTAGTCCCCACCTTTGCCCAGTTGTAGCTTTGGGGCTGACATTTATTAAAAAAAAAATTATATATTATATATAATATTCTTATATTATATATATTATATATAATATTCTTATATTATATATATTATATATAATATTCTTATATTATATATATTATATATTTTAAATAATTGGAATTTATTGAAATATTTGGAATTTAAAATTGATTTTATAAATATATATTTAAATAATATTTATATGTTTAATTTATATTTATGTTTAAAGATAATTATTTTAAGATTATTTTATTATAATAGATGTAAATATTGATTTTATAATAAAATAATTTTATATAAAAAAATTTACTCTTATTATTAGTTGCAGTTGAGAAAATTTTAAGTAAAACAATTGGTTTAGTTCGTTATTTAAATTGTGAATGGAGTTAAACAATTAGTTTTTGAACTCCTTAATGTTGCAAATGTAATTGTATTTACTTTAGGCATTTGCAAACAATGTGTTATTAAATCATTTGGATTTAGGAAATCATATGTTGCCTACAATTGTTCTTTTAAAGTTGTGTTTTCTCTCATTCTCGTTGTTGTGAAAATTGATTTATTTGTTTATGTAAGACTTCCAGATATGTTTCCTTGAGATGGGGATTGTAACTTATGTTGGTTTAGCTTTGAAATAACTTGGGTAGTGCATACATGGTATTTTATCAAGTATGGTCACCTGGTTCGATAAACAAGTTGTGTTGTATATTTTTATTGAATTGGTATTTGTAATTGGTTATGTGCATTTGGTTTATCCTATGTTAGTGGAATTTATCCCTTAGGTTGCTAATAGGGGAGTGGCTTTTCATGAAGGACGACACACAAAGTGGTGTCAAGGTAACTCATGTAGAGTTAGTTTAATCAGTGAAAATTAAATAAATATGTTAGGGAAAAGGGAAGTTTAAACACTTAACTTATTTATAGTGCCTCGCTCATGGACACAAGGGCTAGTAAAGACTTGGGATGAGATGAAAAGGCTTGGAATGGAAAGATCGATATCTTGTCTCTCTAAAAAATAATTGATTACGTATTGGATTGCATGTGGGGTCGGGTTTTGTAAGAGGTCACCAAAGTAACCCAAGATGGGGGTCAGAACCCAAGAAGATTCACCAGGGTAACCCATGCAACTTTGTGATGACACTCCTCCTATGACAACCATCAATCAGTTTGTTGTACTGTGTAGGGTATGTGCAGGATCATCATGGAAAAAATAGGCCCTTAAGTGGCAATGAAAATTCAAAAAAATCAAAGTTAGGAAAATTGACATAAAAATTTGAATAAGTTATCTATATTATTTCAAAAATATGTAAGAATAGAATCTGTAGAAAATTGAATTTAGTTTCTAAACTATGAAGTTTATTTTATTTTTCTAAAAGTCTATTTGGTGAAAATTTGAAATTTCAATGCAGTAGTACTTAAATTTCAGGGAAAAAATAAGAAGTAGGTGTTGTCTGACCACCCTAACCAAATAATTTATGATAATATTTTGTTCAAGATTTTAGATATAAGTAGAGGAATCATGTTCAGATGTGATGCATATTTTTATAATTTTTTCTAAGTACTTAATTGCGAATTTTTACAACTTAAAAATATAAACTCGATGTCTAACCACTCAACTTACGTGAAACTTCATGAAATCTCAATTTCTTATTTTAATCCTATAGTAAGTGCAGCTTGCTGAATGTGGATGCATGTTTTGGTTTCAAAAAATATGATACTATTTTAAAAGTTATAGATGTTTTTCAATCACTAATAATTAGGACTTAGTCGTGAATTCTAATAGAAAATGATTAATAATTAAGTTATTAAATTCAAAGTAAAGCACAATTTATATTGGTGGAAAGTTGAGAGTCTCCTCTACAACCCCTTTCGCTTCATCAATTTTACAAAATAAAGTCGTCAGCCACATGGATGAAGTCTAGAAAAATAAGGTGAGTTGTCAAACACATTTTTTGCGTTGACTTTTTAGGATTGGCATGTCCAAGCCAAATACCAAAGCAAGCCCGAGGCTAATCCATAGGCAATAAATTCTTTGTCAGAAATATCGGATATCTGTTTCAAATGATCGGATATCCATTTTAAATCGAATATCCGATTTGAATTGAATATCCGATTTGGTTTATATATGA
>VDFB02058242.1:339829446-339906946 GCA_007258455.2 Sequoia sempervirens | reverse complement strand
GAGTTGCAAAATGAAATTTGTAGCACTTTGCAACTTTACACTGCTTGCATATGGCAACTTTTCCCTCCACTGAAAATTCATCACCACAAGAAAACACCTTTGAGATAGCAAAAACTGAGAGAGGTTTTTGTAGATGGTCCCAACACGATCCCATAGCCTTGGACAAAGATTCTTTAAGCATTATGGTCTCCAAGAAATAGCCCTTCAAAGATTGCTGCCTTTTGGCACTTTGGACCCTTAAGGGAAATCACCAGTCCAATGTAGCTTGGAGTGATTCAGCGTATTTGGGTGTAAGAGAGGACCATACCTAGCATAAACATACCCATTCAGAAGTGTTGGAACAGTCTATTTGGTCGTATGAGTTGCGAAATGAAAGTTGTAGCACTTTGCAACTTTACACTGCTTGCATCTGGCAACTTTTCCCTCCACTAAAAAGTCATCACCACAAGAAAATGTCTTGGAGATAGAAAAAACTGAGAGACATTTTGTAGATGGTCCCAATACAATCCCATAGACTTAGATGGAGATTCTTTAAGCATCACAGTCTCCGAGAAATATCCCTTCAAAGATTGTTGTCTTTTAACACTTTGGACTCTTAAGGGAAATCATTGATCCAATGTAGCTCAGAGTGATTCGGCATATTTGGGTGCAAGAGAGGACCATCCCTAGCGTAAACATACCCATCCGGACGTGTTGGAACAGTCTTTTTGGTCGTACAAGTTGCGGAATGAAAGTTGCACCACTTTGCAACTTTACACTGCTTGCATCTGGTAACTTTTCCCTCCACTAAAAAGTCATCACCACAGGAAAACACCTTGGAGATAGAAAAAACTGAGAGAGGTTTTTGTAGATGGTCCCAACATGATCCCATAGCCTTGGACGAAGAGTCTTTAAGCATCACGGTCTCCAATAAATAGCCCTTCAAATATTTTTTCCTTTTAGCACTTTGGACTCTTAAGGGAAATCGTCGGTCCAATGTAGCTTAGAGTGATTCAACATATTTGGGTACAAGAGGACCATCCCTAGTGTAAACTTACCCATCTAGACATGTTGGAATAATCCATTTGGTCATATGAATTGCGGAGTGAAAGTTGCACCACTTTGCAACTTTACACTGCTTGCATCTGGCAACTTTTCCCTCCACTAAAAAGTCATCACCACAGGAAAACGCCTTCAAGGCAGCAAAAACTGAGAGATTTTTTTGTAGATGGTTCCAACACAGTCTCATAGCCTTGGACAGAGAGTCTGTAAGCATCACTGTCTCCAAGAAATAGCCCTTCAAAGATTGTTTCCTTTTAGCACTTTGGACTCTTAATGGAAATCGTTGGTCCAATGTAGCTCAAAGTGATTTGGTGTATTTGGGTGCAAGAGAGGACCATCCCTAGCATAAACATACCCATCCGGATGTGTTGGAATAGTCTTTTTGGTCGTACGAGTTGCAGAATGAAAGTTGCACCACTTTGCAACTTTACACTGCTTGCATCTGACAACTTTTCCCTTCACTGAAAAGTCATCACCATAGGAAAACACATTTGAGATAGCAAAAACCAAGAGAGGTTTTTGTAGATTATCCCAACATGATCCCATAGCCTCAAACGGAGAGTCTTTAAGCATCACGGTCTCCAAGAAATAGCCCTTCAAATATTATTGTCTTTTAGCACTTTGGACTCTTAAGGGAAACTAGTGGGCAACATAGTTAACTTCTTCACAGACTTGGTTTGAAGTAATTTCATTCTTTTTTGTTTATTTAAAATGGATTTTTAAGCCTTCCACCCTAAAAGTGACTTCTAAATAACTTCAAACACCTTAACTACTCATTCTTATTCATTTGTTTTGCAAACAAGCATTTTCATTCCAAGAGGCTGAGCTTTCATTTTTGGTTGTTGGATTGAATGTGGATTGTGATAAAACTTTATTTTTTCAAAAATTGTTCAACATCATTCAACTAAGAATTTATCACACATCTGCAGAGAAGCAAAGGAGTGCTACAAACTAAAACACATTACACTTCGGTTCTCACTGACTTAATGTACTCTTCAACATCTCTCTTCTCTAAAAGCAACCTCTAAATCACTTCAAACACCTTAAATACCTCATTCTTATTCATTTGCTTTGAAAACAATCATTTTCATTCCAAGAGGTTGAGCTTTCATTTTTTCTTTCAAAGAAAAATCTTCCTATGCCATTGTTACACTGCACATGTAAACCAGGTTTTGTATTTTGGACCTATATTAAGCTACCACTCTCAAGACCAATGTAACAATGATACAAAATAACTTTCAAGACTGCAAGAAGACATTTGATAACTCTTGAGTGTACTAAAAGAATTCTTATGATTTTTGAAGAATGTTGATAAATTTATTCAGTTGTCTTATTTTTTCAATATCATACAAATTGAACCTTGGCATCAATAGACTTTGTATATCAAGCTACCACAATTCAAGTTTCAATGATGAATATTTATCATGCATGTTTTAAATGACATTCAAGTTTATGGTTGTTTTTTTGTTTATATGATGTTATGCGATATTCTAATTGTAATTCATGCTTCTAGGCTGCACATCTATATATATATAGTTTTTACATGTTTTCTCCATTGTTCGACCCCTACACCACAAGTAAATTGTTGCATAGCATGTGGAATGAGGGGGCAGCAGGCATGAGATCCCTTTAAAGTTTGTTTGAGTACATTTAAAATTAAATTTTAAGCCTTGCACCCTAAAAGTGACCTCTAAATAAATTCAAACACCTTAACTACCTCATTCTTATTCATTTGTTTTGCAAACAAGAATTTTCATTTGAAGAGGCTGAGCTTTCATTTTTGCTTGTTGGATTGAATGTGGACCATGACACAACTTTCTTTTTTCTAAAAAAATTCAGCATCATTGAACTAAGACCAATGTAACAATGATACAAAATAATGTTTGAGACTGCAAGAAGACATCAAAATGGCTAGTGTACTAAAATAATTCTTATGATTTTTGAAGAATGTTGATAACTCTACTCAATTGGCTTATTTTTTCAATATCATACAAATTGAACCCTGGCATCAATCAACTCTGTATATCAAGCTACCTCAATTCAAGTTTCAACGATGAATATTTATCATGCATGTTTTAAATGAAATTCAATTTTATAGTGTTTTTTTGTTTATATGATGTTATGCGATATTCTAATTGCAATTCATGCTTCTAGGCTGTATATATATATATATATATATATATATATATATATATATATATATATATATATATATATATAATTTTTACATTTTTTCTCCATTGTTCGGCCACTACACTACAAGTAAATGGTTACATAGTGTGTGGAATGAGGGGGCAGTAGGCCTGAGACCCCTTTAAACTTTGTTTGAGTGCTTTCTTTTCATTTTTTATGAGTTTTGTGCCAAGTTTCCTCAAAGAAATGTGATCTCATACAATTCCATGACAAGCTAATGTAGTTGATAGTTGCTCCTAGTTATTAGTTATGTAATGTGAAGTAATTGGATAACTTCTTAGGTTGACTTTGTAAAAATTATATTGTTATTGAAATTTTTTCATCTATAAGCATCTAGTTGTTACTTATGCAATGTGAAGTAATGCTTTGAGTTTGAAAGATGTGCAATGCAATGTAATCAACAATATGAATATAAACTACATAATATTTAACCATTCTTTTTATGCTATTGTACATTGATATTTAACCATTCCTCATTTGATTAAATTTTAAAAGAGTTTAATCATGCACATGAGGAGGAAATTAAATTCCAATTGTCAACTTCTATATATCAAATTATTCAATAATAAAGTGTATGTCCATATACAAAAATGGCATCAATGCCAACTCAAACAAAGTTTTACAATATGTGGCATATGCCATCTCGGTATCTATTCAAACTTTACATGCCAAAATGTCTATCTCATACTAAACTACTGGTGGATCATAAAAATGGAGCCTCTTTGAAGCGCTCGTTGGCTCTGAAGGTAGCTGCATAAGAAAAAGTCAAACCACAATTGAGATTAGTTATACTATATAATTTAAAATCAAATAATTAACATAAAAATTAATACACATTGAATTATAATTGAACTCTAAAATTGAAATCTTGATTACCTGAAATATATGTCTCTTCGAAGGGTCATGATTCATAGAATATACCCCTCTCAAAGAACTAACCAAACCAACTTTTGTAACATCAATCTCTATATGTGAACAAAAACATGAAATTGATCCAAGTTAGCATAGAATTGTCGGTAATAAGAACATATTTACCAAGCAAAAAATAAAATAAACACATACCTCTTTAGGCTGATCTTTTTATGTATCTCCTTTAGCTGTTTCAACACCTCCTCCTTTAGGTGTTCGAATACATACTCCTTCAGGTGTTGTGGCACTTATCAAAAATGATGTATAGCTCACAACAGCATATACATAAAAATGATAATTACATATGAAACTACGAATCTATGTCAATGTATGCATAATCAATAAAAGATCTTATAAATCTTAATTCAATCAAATTTGAGTTCAATTACCTTTCCCTTATCTAAAATTTTACTTCCATAGTCTAGAGAGTGTCGCACCTCACTCACACTAGGTGCTTCCTACAAGCAAAGAATAAGATAAACATACAAGTTAATATATATAATTTCATTAATGACAATTCAAATGACAAGCAAGTATACAGTAAAAAAATGTAAATGAGTGAGTGCAAAAATGCATACTGTGTGTGTCTTGAGGCCAAATGAAATGGCCCTAAGGGTGCTATCAGTCACCCGTGTGAGCTCCTCCTCATACATTAACTATTAAATAAACCATGTAAAAAAATATTAGTACTTGATACTATCTCTTATTAATATTCATTTTTAAAAAAATGCAAGTTATGAATTTACACCCTAAATGTTACCTGTGTAACTATTCCAATGTCCACCTCTCTAGAAGAAGAGGACTTTGTAGGGTGTGTTCCACTCCCATGCATGTGATCTGCTATAATCTCCACATCCTGGATGTCATAATCAGAAGTGTCTAATGGATGCTTAGGGGGTTGTACAATAGGACCCAAGCATATCTGTTGGCACGTATTGAAAATATGTGGCACACAAATATGTGGACCTGAGGAGGATGATGCAGTAGCATTGGATCCATCGCCAAGATCACTAGAATGTGGCTGAGCTACTAAAGAAGCATGGGAAACCAAAAGACCACTCAAAGAGTGAATGTCCTAGATAGTTTGTGTGGCTACATCCTCTGTAATATCTGGATGTTGTACTAGAGGTGGCAGAGGAAGGGGAGGATGGGGAACATGTGGACGCATGACTACTCTAGCTGCCCCTAGCCTATCCTGGGGCATACCTCCACCAACACCCTGAAAGGGTTTAATGTCAAAGTAATTGACATGATGCCCTAACAAAAACTCAGCATATAATTTTTTAATAAAGTAAAAAGGTACATCAAGATTATTGTTGGGTGGTTTATCAAAAACCATACACCAATTATCCCAAAAGTTATTTACTATGCCCCTATGTGTGCACCATTTTATAGAAAGTGTTGGTTTGTTAACATTAACTGGAAAACCAGTGTTGGGGTTAATAAATAAAGAGTTTTTTTGGGATTTTTTTAGTTGGAGATTTTTCACATCATCATAAGACAATCCACATGCATAATATTCCCTCATGGTTTCTCACCATGAATGAAACGCATTATGTTGGGTGGAGAGGTTTTCTACAATTGTAATTATTCCTAAATGTGGTTGACATACGGGATAATCGAGGAATTTTCTTATAAACATCAAAAATTCCCCTCAATTGCTCCATTTTTTCATGAATTAAGTCTTCAATTGATGGTTGCGGAGGTGGTGGAGCATTTGGCATTTTTGCATTTTGATTCTCACCTAGTGGATTTTCATTCTCAACTGGTGGATTTTTTGCATTCTCATTCTCAGTAGCCATAATGCCTGATTAAAGTTAAAAAATAATTAATCTAATTAAAATTAGACAATATAAATGAAAATATTATAAAAATACCCTATTTTAAAAAAAAATCCAAAAAAAACCCTACTTTTTAACAAAATCTATAAAATTCTCTAATTTTTAATACAAATACATAAGAAACACTATTTTTAAATCAAAATCCATAAAAACATTCATTTTTTTATCAAAATCCATTCTAAACTCAATTGTTTCATAAAAATTCAATCAAAACCTTATTTTGAAAAGAAATCCACAAAAAACATTCATTTTTTTATCAAAATCCATTCTAAATTCAATTTTTTCATAAAACTTCAATCAAAACCCTATTTTGAAAAAAAATCCACAAAAGACATTCATTTTTTTATCAAAAATCCATTCTAAACTCAATTTTTTCATAAAAATTCAATCAAAAACCCTATTTTTAAAAAAATCCACAAAAAACTATTTGAAATTATCCAAATCTAATTCAAAATTGAATCAAAGCAAATCAAAATAAAAAATATTACCCTTTCAAATTGGATATTGGCGAAATCAGATATTTGTTATGCGAAGAACCTGCTCACTGTGTGCATGTGGGTTGTTGACTGTGAAATTACTTTAAAACAGCAACAAATTTTGTATATATATGCTTTTTCCAAATCGGATATCCGAATTGGAAAACTAGGATTAGTGTTTGCTTTGGTGGTGTGTACTGACACCAGAGCCTAAAAAAATTCAACACGGTATTTTCACATTTTTGGGTTGATGAAAGACATGTTTTTTTCCTCATTGCCACTTTTTGGCCCACCATGATCCTACACATACCCTGTAGTTGATCATTGTTATCTAGAAGCATTGTAACCATTTTGTTAGTATTGTACTTGTATAGTTTAGTATTGTTTTTTCCTATGTCTAGAGATTGTAGTTATTCCTAGGAATCTCTTTTACTAGATCTCCTAGCATGGCGGTTGGTCCTTCGAGTACCGCATAGTTGGGTGGAACGTGAACCTTACACCGTTGGGCCCCCAATTCTTGTTTGTGATGGCAGGTACTTCCTGTTTGGAGAGCTCGTGTGTACTAGTGGATTTTTATTTCTCTTATGTCACTTTTGTATCAGTTGGATACCTTGTATTTATATCACTCCTCAATTGTATTCGAGGAGAACCTTTGTAATTTTAACACTTTTGTATAAACTATCTCATTTGTAAATGAGCATTGTAATTGTTATATTGAATAAATGCAATGTGTGAATGAATCATTATTTTACTTTATAGCTTAAATGATGTATCTTAATTTTATTGGATGTATGATCTTTAATTCATGGGTAATAAATATAAGTTATGTTTAGTAACTTTTGTTAGTAATGGGTATTGTAAGTAATCATTGTCACGTACCTTAGAGAATGTATGTGTTAGTATAGTTTACATTACTTGTTTAATTACACTTTTAAAAAAAAATTGTTCGCTTTTGTTATGTGTGTGACATTCTCTATGGTTTCATGGTGGGCATTACACATGGTATTAGAGCCCAACTTTAAACACTGGGTGCTTTAGGATAATGTTGAACCCATTAAGTTATTAGTTGTGTAGGATCTAAGTTTGCATACCTTGTCTTATGTCATGGTGTTTATTTGTACATGATCATGCCATCTAGGCAAGGTCATGGTAGAGGTCATAGCTGTGTAGGTGGTCATAGAGGTAATCATCAGAATTCACCTCCCATTGTTCCCCATGACTTAGATCGTGAGGAGCAAAAGACTTCCCAAAATGTACCTGAGATCGATGATCAGAATCTGGATCCACCAAGGATCGGGGATGCTTAGTTGCATTGTCTATTAGAGGAGACTCTAACTCATCTAGGTTTGAGGAAAGATAGAGATCAGGATATTATGGGTGAGAGAGAGGTTCTAGCATAGTTAGAGGTAAATTTCAAAAAGGTCTTTCAAAAAGATTGTGATCCTAGTGGCACTATCATAGGAATTGTTTTGAGTCAAGAAGGTAACCATGTTGCTTGTTTTAGTGAGAAGTTAAATGATGCTAAGAAGAAATATTTTTTCTATGATCAAGAGTTTTATTCTATAGTTCAGGCTTTGAAGAAATGGAGACACTATTTTTTTCCAAAAGAATTTTTTATATACTGATCACCAAGCTTTGCAGTGTCTCAATAGTTAAGGAAAGTTTAATCAAAGGCACTTAAAATGGGTTGATTTTTTGTAGAGTTATACTTTTTTTTGAAGCACGGGAGTGGAAGGTCAATTAAAAAAGTTGTAGATGCCTTAAGTAGAAGGAAAAATTTGTTGATAGAGATGAATATAGAGGTTTTTGGGTTCAATGAACTCAATATTTTGTATCCAGAAGATCCAAACTTTGTATAAGCATGGAAGGCTTACTTGGAACCTGTTACATTGGATAGGACAAGATGGTTGGATTTATTAATCCAAGATGGGATGTTGTTTAGAGGAAGCCAATTGTGCATTCCAAGGAGTTCTATGAGAGAGAATCTAATCAAGGAGAAGCATAGTGGAGGATTGGCTAGATATTTTGGTCGAGATAAGACCATTGCTCTTGTAAGTGAGAATTATTATTGGTCACAGTTACAACAAGATGTGAAGAAGTTTTTACAAAGTTGTAGAGTATGTCAAATGGAAAAAGGAACAAGTCAGAATATTGGATTGTATCAACCATTACTTGTACCTAAGAGGCCATGAGAGGATATTAGCATGGATTTTTTTCTTGGATTTCCAAGGACGCAAAGAGGGCGTGATTTCATATTTGTAGTGGTGGATAGATTTTCAAAGATGACATATTTCATTTTGTGTCATAAGACCAGTGATGTTCATGTTGCAAATTTATTTTTTAGAGAGGTGGTGAGACTACATGGCCTACCAAAGAGTATAGTTTTAGACAAAGATACCAAATTTGGTGGTTATTTCTGGAGGACATTATGGAAGAAGTTGAAGAAAAATTTGAAGTTAAATTCTACACTCATCCACTAACTGATGGATAAACAGAGGTTTTGAATAGGAGTTTGGGCAACCTACTAAGATGCTTAGTTGGGGATAAGCACAAGGGATGGGATTTGATTATACCACAGGAAGAATTTTCTTACAACTCTGTCAATAGAACTAATAAATCACCATTCCAGATTGTATATGGGAGTATTCCAAGAACTACTTCTGAATTGAGAAAGATCGATAAGGGGGAGAAGAGTAGTGTTGAGGCTAAAGATTTTGTTGAGTACCTGAAGAATTTTCATAAAGAGGTAAATAAACATATCAATAAGATGAACTCACAATATAAGGCTTAGGAAGATCAGAAAATGAGGTATAAGGATTTCTAGGTAGGATATGAAGTCATGGTTCATTTTCAAAAGGAAAGGTTTCCATATGGTACATACAAGTTAAAGATGAATTTTGGACCATGTAAGATCCTGAAGAAGCATGATTCAGGAAATGCTTGTGAGATAGAGTTTCCTAGTGGAATAAACATTTATCATGTGGTCAACATTACGAATTTGACAAAGTATCATGAAGTTGATATAGAGGAGGGTTGATAAATGAATGTAATGCCCCGCTGTGTGAACCCCAAAGGAACTAATAACAACGGAACAATTTTTTTTTTTAAAGAATATAATAAACATACTTAAGTATTCTAATATAACAATATACTAAGTTGCATGACTATTTCCATTGGGGTACACAAGGTGACATTACTACATTAACCCATAACAATGATAATAAGATAACAATAACTAACAGTTACATAAATCTATTCATTCCCACTTCATCATTTAAAATATCTATTAATCAATAACCATATTCATAACATATGTACATATGACAACGAAGGATACTATAAAGATATGAATCATTTATATTACCACAAATTAACACAACTATTACCAAAGATCGTTCCTAAATAAATACATGGCCTGAATAAACATTATATCCAAGTGATGGAAGAATACAATTGACTGGAAATACAACTCAATAACCACATATACAATTTACAACGAGGTCATCCCAACACACGTGGGAGACAATACATCAATGAATATATTACATCAGGAGTATAACATACATCTGGTACAAAGAATTACTAGATCACCAACATCCTCCAAAAACCTACAATAAAAATACATCTGTAATAGAAAAGGAAACCCAACGAGGTGCAAAGCACGTTCCACCCAACCACCCCCGTGTTGAGAGTAGACAAGGAAGGGTCCCCGACCAAGCACGCCTAACAATAACAAAGACTAACTCCAAATAGACAACTTAACATCAAAGACCACTCAGAAACTCAACAACGACAAATCCAAAGGCACAACAACAAACCACTTTAGAACATAACAACAAGTCATAATCACAACATCAATGAAACTCAAGACATAATATCAAAGACTATTTCCAACAATAACCAAAATGAAACCAATAAATCACTTAACCACTACAGACACAATGTCACTTAACAACTACAATCACAAAGTCACTTAACACGAGGTTACAATGCTTCCAGAGAACAAAGATCATGACCATCGCACAATAACTGATTAACTGTCGACATAGGAAGAGTGTCATGCATAAATTGCCATGAGTTACCCTGGCTCAACCTTCCTAGGCTATCGGACCCCCATCCTGGGTTACCCTGGCTTGCCTCTACCGGTCACCGGACCCTCGCACAAAACTATGTGTCCCATCTCATCTCGAGCCTTATCATTCACTTGCTTCACGAGAGAGACATTCTTTATCTTATTAGTGTGAAAGATCCCCATTAATTCTTTTAGATTATCACTTAGTTAAACTCTAAGTGAGTTACCCTAGCGCCCCTTTGTGTGTCAGACCCCCACAAAGAGCCACTCTCCTATCGACAACACACAAGGTACAATACCACAATAAGTAACTAGACAACATAATCTCTCCAATCCAAGGAGGAAACAAAACAAGGAAACTCACTCCGATCACTGGAGGAAACCAAATACGAAAACACACTCCTTCCAAAGGAGGTACAAATCACATTACCCTCTCCTATTTCTCAGGAGGCACAAATCTCCGTTCGTGGAAACCAGGTACAACATTATAGTACAATACATTAAGGCGATTCACAAAATGAACCTCTACACCAAACATCCCACTCTAGAGAACTTCTCTGGAAGACTTACATAGACCCTTAACCCCATTTTCCTGACACAGAGAATAAATAATCCCAAGAAGAACAGTTACATTTAACCAAAGCCATAAAACAAATTAAAATGAATAATAATTTTCACCCAATAAATCAATCAATTACACGTGAAAACTCATTTCAAAACAACACAAATTAATTTATTTCGATCTTCACAACTAAACTATAATCCTATAAACTTTAAAATTAACCAACCAACTTAATTATAATTACAAAACTTTATTCCCAATTTTTTTATTAAACTAAAATACAATAACTTGTAAGAATTCTCATATTAAAACGTAATCACAATATATATAAATCTCTTTTATATAAATATAAATATACAAAATAAAATAAATAAATAAAAACTATATTTTAAAATCATTCTATAAAATTAACATTTATATCCTATTTTGTTTTAAAGAAAATTATAATTTTAAAACAAATATCCAAAAACCCCATCTATATAAAAAATAATCATTTAATAAAACTAATAGAGTCATATTACAAAAAATTATTTTACGAAACAAATCAAGTTAAAACACATTCAAATATTACAATAAAAATTAAATTAAACCTAATAAATATATATATATATATATATATATATATATATATATATATATATATATATATATATATATATATATATATATATATATATATATATATATATGTATATATATATTAAATAATATATAATAAATATATATATTAAATAATATAATATATATATATATTTATATAATTATATAAACTAAATATTAATAAAAATCAAATTATAAAAATTTATTTAATAAATTAAATTCGAATTAAATTAAATTAAATTTACAACTCTAAATAAAATTATGAATTTTTTTTAAAAAAACTAGAATGAAATTAATACACAGCATTACCCATGGGCCCCCACGCAGTACAAGGTACTGCGTACCTCCCAAGGGAAGCCGCAGTCCCATGACTGCGCAGCGCCTTGGGGTCGGGGCTGGTACGGCTACCGCCGTCCACTCCCCTTCCCCAAATTCAAAATACTTTCACTTATAAATTTTGTTTTATAATTTTATTTTTATATATTTTATTCTAATTTCATTTAAATTTTCAATGCACTTTTAAATTTTATTTTTTTCTCATAAATATATAATTCGTACTAAAAACGACCTCGAACCTATCAAATTCATAAATATTCTAAACATAAAAATCTGCAAAACATATATATATAATTTATTATTTTCTAGAATGAGATTAACCCAATACCCAGATTTAAAATATATACATATATTTATTTTATTCAATATTCTTAAATCCAAATATATATATCTATTTTTTTATTCTTTTCATATAAAATGAAATCACACAGTACTCGAGACTTATATATATACATCTAAATAACTCAATTAGAAAATAACATATATATGTATTTTTAATTTTATATAATCTATATATATATATAACCAAAAATTCAGAACAACAATTTAATAACAGATTTTCCAAACTAAGTTTCATTGAAGAAATTTTTTTTTTTTGAAGGTACTACTATAATTTCTTACAAAGGGTTCAAGGGTTTAACCCAACCAAGTTTTCTATTCACATATTCATTTTTAAAAGAAAATATAGGAATAAATTTCTCAAACTCAACAACTAGATTTTATTTACACAACAATAAATAATAGTAAATTTAAAGAATGAAACCTGGAGTCCTTCGCCTTGATGAAGAATTCCTTATGTAGCCTCCTCTCGATCACCTCCTGTAGCTCTCTTCTCCAATCTATCTTTTCTTCAAAACCTCAATAATTTTTCCAGCAGCACCAAAAACAAGCTATTTTCTTTTCTTTTCTTTTTTTCAGATCCAAAACAACAGAGCCCCCAAAAAACCTTGTGTGAGAATAATCTTTTCATAAAAATAATAAATCAAAATAAATATTCAATAAAGCTCTTCCGCTTTCTTTTTAAAAAGTCTCTTTTCTTATTGGTCCTTTTCCAGCTTTTAAAATCTCACACTTATCTAAAATTTTAATTGAAATAATTTATTTAATTTAGATATTATCTTCACGTGAATTTCTAATTAAATATTAATAAAAAGATAATATCTAATTATTCTCAACAATATTAATTTTAATTATAATTATTTGCATTTTTAATTAATTAAATCACTTTTAATTTATAATATATTTAATTTTAACATTTTTCTAACTCTCAATTAAATCAAATAACAATGCAACATTAATTAATTATTTTATGAAATACGATTAATTAATTAAACACTAACCAAGAATTAAATAAATACTCAACAGTCAAACTACATAAAGACAAAGACAAAACTTCAGTCATAACACAACGACTCACAACAGACGACGGACTTGGGACGGGGACACTTCCAAGCCTACTCCCTTTTTCAACATTTTACCCATTGGGTTAATTTATTGCTCGCCTTGTCCTGCCGAAGCAGGTGGAATCGAGACTTATTCCTGCAATCCTGCATCCAAATAAACGTCAAGTAGCACATGTATATAAAAAATCAACATCCTATCAAGAGAGGGAATTGCAGTGTAGCAGGGCACTCGTGAATGAGTGATGCTACACTGTCCTCTCACCTAATCTATTCTAACAATTATAATACCAATAATGAACTAACATTTCTAACCAAATTGATCATAAGATAACATGATACTTAACTACTGCATCATAACTAATTATTAAACCATTGCATTAGAAAATAATACTGAATTCAAATAACATGGTCACCCTAGAATCATCACATCGACATATAAAACATTAATGAACAACTATTTGAATAAACAATAATCCAATCAACACATAGAGTATCATAAATCATACTAATAATGTCATATCAAACGATCATGTCTACTAAAGGAATAACATCATCAAACTTCAAACCAACCAAATCAAACCATAATAGTATCATCATAGTATCAACGTATCAAGTTAAAGCATAGAAATTAATAAATCCAAACAGTAAGAGGAGGGGTATTACAATGAATATTTAAAAATTATGGCACCTACATTAAAGAAGGAAGAGATAGAATAAATCCTAGATAGCCATGTTGGTAGAAGCACAAGAAACTAACAATATGAAGAGTACTTGGTGAAATGGAGAGAAAGGCCTATTGAAGATTCATCATGGTTATCTAAGGTTGAGGTTAACCATATTGGTTTCCCTCTAACTCCTAAGAAGTGATAGGGTCACTTTTACAATTACCATGTGTGTATGATGCAAGAGCATCCAATGGTGTACGACAATCTTGCATCACCCAAAAAAAAAAATTATTTATTTTCTTTAGTGTTTTGAGTCCCATGATGGCACTTAAGGGGTGTAAGACAGTCAGGAGTCAAAAATAGCAAAAAATGGGAACTTACTATCTTTAGTAAGTTGGCCTAAATGGGTTTGTATGGACGTGAAAATTTACCCTAAGGAACATAACTAAAAAAAATTTATGGTCATAAAAGAATCATCTCAATACAATGCATGGTTTGGAAGAAATTAAAGTTTTTTTCTCGAGAAATTTTTCTAATGCAGCTTCATTTATAGATATAAAACTTTAGAGGCCCTAAAATAGCTCAAAAAGTGGTTGAACCAACCTATGGTGGGTTGGCATATTGTGGAGCTCATCAAGAGGTTTCAAACGATATGCAATAATAGAAAATCGGACACCCAAATCAAAAGTTATGGCCTCGCGAAGTTGGTCCTCTAAAAAGTGAATTTCATTAAAAATTTCTTCAAGTAGGCCAGAAATCAGATGGTGGGACTTTTGGTACCAAAACAAAAAGGGGAAATTTGAACTTTCTAGAACATTCTAGGGCATTTATTGGGGAAAATAAAAAGGGTTAAGTGGGGGTTGTTGAAGGTGGCCTTGATAGTGCAGATTGTGGCTCTAAATAGAAGATTTTATTTTCAGAGTTGATTTTGTTGTAATGAATCAAGCCCAAGAGGTTGTAGCATGTAAGCTTTGAATTTGTAATTTCATTTTCTGAAAATAATTGAAAGTGAGTCATTTTTTTTGTCTCACATCTTCTATGTTGGTATCTATTGTTGTGATTTCTATGGATTTTGGGCAGTGTGGCCCTCATATATATATATGTTGTGATTTTTATGGTATATGTGTGTGTGTATGTGGATGATTATATGTTCTATGCTTTCACTTTAATATAATATGATGTTGTAAATAGAAGACTGTTAAAATGCATTTGTAATTAGAATAACTGCTATGTTTGGTAAGAATATTATGTGAGAGAATAGGTCAATTTCTTTAGTTCTATTAATTAGAAAGGTTTGGTTTATTTCTTATATAGTGTGTGAACCCCAATCTTGGTACCTACAAAACAACAAGAATAAACAAATTAGACAAGAGATTGCAAGCCAAAACAAGGATTCCCCATAAAATTCATTTACAAACTCAAAGTAGGAAAGAAGACAATGAAAAGCATGACAAAGAGAACAAAATAGACTAAATCATAATTTAAATGTGGAAACTCATGATCCCATGGGGGAATTGGTCCCAATTTGATATGAAAATTGGCCCTTTCCCAATTCCTAAGATGTAAACTTGATGTGTTGAAGATGATTGATCCACTTGGTTGATAAAGGATGATAGCTCCAAGCCTAAAATCTGCAAAATACCTAGCTAAGAACTTAATGATAATGGATGAGATTTGAGAGATATTTGAGCATGGTAACTTTGCATAAATTGTGGATGATCAAATGAGGAGATGAACCCTCCATTTATAGAATGCCAAGATGGATGAATTTCCAAATTTGAGCAATGTCGGACTAACATTCATCTAATGGCATGATGTCACTTGTCAATCTATGAATGGATGAAGGATGTGCAAGATTTGGGGATTGTGCCAATAAATGCATAATTTTGAATTTCAAATTTGTTGAAATGACATTGCAAGAGGGAAGGGAAAATGCAATAAATGCCACTTGGCTCAAGGCAAAGGACATGTAAGATGAATTTATTGCCTTGTTGGATGTACATTTTGAATTGGAATTTTTGAATTCAAATTGAGAGAATATTCCAAAAGATGCCATTGTGAGGAAAATAGAGATTTAATAAATGAATTAAATCTATTTTCATATGCAACTTGCATTATCTAGAGGATGGGACATGATAAGAGATTAAATTAATCAAGGGTTAATTAATTTAATAGGAGATGTTAGATGATGTGACCTATTTGATTCAGATTCATGGATTTATTTAAATCAAATAAGAGAGGAATATGATAAGAGAATAATTAAATAAGGGTTTTGATTTATTTAATTAAAAGATTAGATTAAATCAAATAAGGTTTTAATTTATTTAATTTAATGGATAGACTTTAGAGATTTAATTAAATAGGGATAATTAGATCAGATGGATTGATTTAATTAACAAAAGAGATTGACTTAATTAGACACAATGGTTTATCCAATTAAGAGAGGAATATTGATGAATTTAATCAGATAAGGATATTTGATTAAATGGTTAGACCAAGGGATGATTCAGGAAGAAACGATGTTAGTAAGTCAGGATTAGATGCACAATGTTAATTGGTATATTTTACGTGTCTACATATAGATAAATAATTTATTAATTGAAATAGGGAATTAGATGGGGATAAAAATATTAAGTTAGATAAATGAAGTTGGATGTTAAGTAAGGGAAAAGTGCAATTATATATATAAATATATATTTAGATATTTAAAAGAGTGATTAAATAAATGAACTGGATTATCTTTGTTTGATTAATAAATGCTAATTGATTTTATAAATATTCAATAGCTAAAATGTAAATTACCATGTTTTTTCATAATTGAATTATGGGACTCATTTGTTAATTTAAAAAAATGTGGAAAATTAGTGAAATCAATGTGATTTTGAGTTATTGTTATTATGAGAGTCATTTGTGTGATGTGGCTGAGGTAGGGTTCCAGAGGTTAGAGGGGCGTATTTTTTTACTTGCATGAGTTTGTATGGGGATCAGGTGAGGCCGCTAGGACAACCCAAGATGGGGGTCAAGGTCTAGGAAGATCCACAGGACAACTCATATCAATCCATGATTTTTTACATGAGTTTCATGTCATTTCACATGGTAGTGGTTGGTGTTTTGAGATTATGTACAAAAGGGTCTCTAGCCTTGTACTGTTGACTTATTATTAACTGGTTGTGATTTGTGAGCAAGAGGGTCCATGTCTTGCTCTAGATACATGTTTCTTATGGTTTTGTTTAGTGTGAAAGATGGCTTTACCATGTTTGATGTATTGGTTCTTCTAGTTGCAAGTAGGGGGAGTGGCTCTCAATGGGGGTCAAATCCCAAAGTGGTGACCTAGACAACCCATTGGGAGATTCTTAATTAAGTGATAACCCAAATATGAATTGGGGGGATGGGTAACTTTCACATAAAATGATAATTGAAGTCATCGCCCATTCCTATAGTGCTTGTTTAGGCTAAGGAGGGGATGAGAAGGCTTGGTTAGCAAGGTCAACTTCCTTTCCCTCTCAAAAGGATTGTTGGGTCTACATGTGTCACCACATGGGGTCAGGTCCTAATGAGAGGAATGTTGGACAACCATAGGTGGGATTCGAGTCCTAGTGAGAGGAATGTCGAACAACCCATGCCAGTACCATGTGATGGCACTCTTCCCTATTGCAATCTAGGATTCCCTTGTCTCGTGTTCCACTTTGGTTGTTTGCATGCCTCTAGAAGCGGTGTCACTGTTATGTGATGTTTTGTGTACCTTGTATGATGGAGTCATGTTAGCCTTGTCTACTTGATTGCTTGTGTAGTGGGTCCTTATTGTCATATCCTAGCATGTGGGGCATACCTTAGGGTTCCACATGGTTGAGTGGAATGTGCTATGCACTCCATTGGGTTCCCAATTGATGTTCATGAGCATGGATGTTGTACCTTATGTAGAGATTCCAAATCTTGTACTAGACTTGAGATAACGTTGATGCCATGTAATGTAGTTATTTCAATTGTATCTTATCTTGTATTTGATGTATTCTTCTCGTCATTATAAGGGAAGTTGTGATGTAATCTTGTGACAATGTATTGGTGTACCCTTATGTAATAGAAATTGATCATGTACTTATTTGCTCATACTATATGATCTTTAATGGTGTTGTTACCATTCTATCTATGGAAATATATATAAATTTAATATATTTAATGCAATGGATTTACTTGAACTCTTGTTGTTAGCTATTTTATGATCTATGTTTAGATTAGATAATTGATATGTTTGTTAGCCTAAAGTACATAATGAGAGCATATGTACATGTAGTTTACATTCTATGTAATTGATAGTATGATCTATATGTTGATTCACTCTTTTTTTGAAATAAAATTGTGTCATAATTGTTAAATAGTTGTGTTGTCCTTTGGGGTTTCATGGTGGGGCATTACAATGTATCTAGATGTGGGAAATGGAAAACTCAAATATCTAACTCATCACGGATTATTAATTTGGTGATAATAGAGGCCTTAAAATGGAGGCATACCTAATCTGTAACGCCCCGCCACGTAACCCTGGGGGAAGTTGCAATTTACTACACAATCGAACTAAATTTTTTTTAAGAACAAATTAACATGCAAGTTCACTAACCAATTGCCAACAACCCCTAAGTTTACGAGACTAAGTTACTTAAACCCAAACAAGAAACATGAATTAAAACCATAACATATAATTACTTAAAGAATTGGGAACGCATACATTCCATACATGATAATTTACATCAAAGAATATGAAGTACCACATGATTTCAATAATGATCACATAGCAATAAGGTTACAACACTCATTCCTTGAATGAGATAAATCCAATAAGCATGATTACATAATACAACTTCCACCTTGATAACAATGAGGGGGTAATAAAATTACAATATTAACTGAAATGAATAAAGCATGAAAAGATACTAGAACCCACAAGCTCTCCAACTAGAAATCTCATCCACACGAACAAGAAGATGACCCAACGGATTAAGGTGCACATTCCACCCAACCGTGTGATACCCGAAGGCTCACTCCCCATGCTAGGAGATAGTAACAAGGAACTCCTATACAATACCATCTACCTCTAGACATAGGCTATTACATAACTGAACTGAAATAAATACAATTACAATAACACCTAACATGAAGGTAACAATGCTTCCAGAGAACAATGATCATGTACATCATCTATACACCACACAATAACTGACTAACTGCTGACGTAGGAAGAGTTTCATACATAAATTGCTATGAGTTACCCTAGCTCAACCTTCCTAGGCTACTGGACACCCATCTTGGGTTACCCTGGCTTGCCTCTACTGGCCACTGAACCCTCATGCAAAACTATGTGTCTTGTCTCATCTCAAACCTTAACAAACACATGCTTCATGAGAGAGGCATTCATTATCTTTATTAGTGTGAAATTTCCCCATTGATTCTTTTAAATTATCACTTTATTAAACCCTAGATGAGTTACCTTGGCGCCCCTTTGTGCACCGGACCCCCACAAAGAGCCACTCTCCTAATGACAACACCCACGGTACAAAACCACAATCCAATGGGTAAAATAGATAAGACAACCTTTCCAATCCAAGGAGGCAATGAACAAGGAGACTCACTCCAAACACTAGAGGAAAAAAAAGTACATAATCCACTCCTTCCAAAGGAGTCACAAACCACATAAGCCACTCCTATTCCCAAGGAGGCACAAACCATCCCCGTTTGAGAAAACCAGGTGAAACAATAGGATACCACTATACACATTTCTCCAAGCAATTCACAAATCAAACCACCACATAAAACATCCCAACCTAGCAAAACTCCTCTAGAAGACTCACTAGACAAATAACCCCATTTTCCCAACATCGAGAAAGAATGAAACATCATTTAGAAAGCATTTCAGGCAACTCCATAACTAATGTTAGGGTTTCCTAAACCCAAGCCAAGCACTGGTATAGTATATGAAATCAATTAAATAATTAACATTATTCATTCATACTCAAAGTAATCATATCACATTGACAACTTAAAGGAGTTTAAACCAATAATTTAATTTTGTTTCCCCAATTACATATATTAATAAAAATCAACTCGCATTGACAATATTAAGGAATTTAAATTTAATCATTTAATTCCATTTATTCAACCATACATAATAATTAAAAACAATCTTTTTAAATGAAATCATTTATTATAATGTCATTTTCATTTGAACTATGCAAATGAAATAATCATTTTAAAGTTCCTATTTTAAATATTTAAATATTATTTTTTATATTCCAAGATTTTCTGATTAATCATAATTGTCAAAATCAAATCCTTAAATAAATCATTTGATTATAATATCAATTTTTGCATCTATTAACATAAAATAACCATTTCAAAAATCAATATATTTAAATATAAATATGTATTAAATATTCGTATAAAAGTACATATATATACTCAATGTATATGCAATTACATGCATATATTTATATGTTTAAATACATAATTATTTTTTAAATATATAGATATCTTTAAATCAATCAATTAAAATTCCACATTACAATTTATTTTAAAAATACATAATATATACTCACTATATATATATACATAATATATATATGCATAATATATATATGCATAATATATAATATATATATCATATATATATATATTAAAAAAATTAAGAATCTTATTTAAATAATATTATAGTATATATATATATAATATTATATATATAAAAATAAAATAAAATTTTTAAAAAAGGAAATAACCAATAAACAAAAAGGGGTGTTTAGTGGCTATTGCGTAGCCCCCAGTATTGGGAGCTGCTATGCAGCCCCTCCCCACATGGGGGTCGCTGCCTATGAAGGCAGCACTGGTGCTACCTTTACAGCCAACTCCTCCCATGGTGGGGGGTGGCTGTGGGCAGTGCCCAGCCCTAACTAACACAAATTTTAATTAAAAACATTATCAATAAAATTTTGTTTTAAAAATTCCATTGTTTCCAGAACGAATTTCACACAAAAAAAAATTAAATAAACAATTTTTTTTTAAAGAAAAACTTCTATCCAACATATAGATTTTATATGCAAATATAAGTGGATATATATATATATATATATATATATATATATATATATATATATATCATCCCATAGCCCAAATTGGGAAAATATTCTACAGAATAAAAAAACATAGCAAATTTTTAAATTTCAAAAAGGACAATAAAAATTCTCAATGCAACACAGGGTTTTTTTATTTCTATTGCAAGTTTTGAAACAAAATCACATGCGTTTTCATTGAATCTAAATAGCAATTCCAAATTTAAACTCTTTCAAAATGAAACAAGAAAAAAAGAACAAAGAAGAACCTGGTGTTTTCTCCCAAAGCTTGAAAATTTGACAATGGTGATTCCAAATCTTTTCTTCAAAATCCAAATCCAGCCACAGCAAAACTCTCCACCAAAATTCAAAAATTCCAATAATGTGAAATGGAAAATGCTCAAATAGAGTTTTCCCCAAATTTTTGGTCAAACCCCTAAAATATCCCACCCACTAGATTTATTGAACATTTGGAGGATATTTCCATTTTTAAAATTTAAAATCAATTTAATTTCCAAATGGAATATCATGCACTTAAAATAAATTTCTTTTTGCAAAAAGAATTCAAAATTTTATAAGGGAATTCTTTTTCAAATTTATTTCCAAAAAGTGAAATTTAAAGCATCTCTCTATTTTTTCTAATTTAAATCAAAATATCACATTATGCCAAACAACTAGTTTGATTTAATTTATCCCCATTACTTACTTAGTCAATAAAATATGTCCAATTCAAGATTAGATTATTTTATTAATTAAATTAAATTAATTAATAAATAACTACTTTTCTCACATTACAAATAGATACAATCAATCATTATTTTTAACTTCAAAAGCCATTTAATAACCTTTAAAATATGAAATGAAATAATTAACCAAGGAGGAATGAACCAAATCAAAACCGCTAAACCCGACGACAACCCGACGACAAACTATGACTAGGGTGACAACTTGGCACAGAAAACCTAGCTACTATCTCCCAATTGATTACAGTTGGTCAATGGACATGCTCAAACCTGTGAAATCAAGTGGAGTCGATGTCATGTACCTGTCAACCTGCGAATAAAGAGCATATCGGACATGCATGTATATGATATAATAAAACATACCGTAAGGGGGAAATCTCATAATTGTAGGGTGCTCACAAGCGAGTGATACAATCCCATCCCCTTCACCAATACACTCATCATAGACTGACATTTCCATCATAAAAAAATATCTCACGCAATAACATGTTACAATAACTAATCATCCTTACACCAATTTAAAACATGTCAAATAAAGCATCAGATAAGATACATCACATCACACCAATAAACTATCAAAGCAAATAAGGACACACTGTCCAGCCAAAACGCAAAACGGAGGGGTATTACATAATCAACTTGGGAAGTGTTCCTTGCAACACTTCCTATACAACAAGATGTTGTAAAGAAAGATTATAATTCTCCTATCCATGATATAGGAATCCAAATAAATAATATACCTCCTAAAATTATTACTCCAAGCAATAAAGTGCATCCTTATACAACTACAAAGTGAGAGTAGAAAATGAAGGGGGCAACAAATAATGATAAAAGAGTCTAAATGGGAGAATGAAGCACAACCAAAACCCATCCTTAAAAAAAGAATGTAAGCTCATTTTGGAGACTTAATAATTTAGAATCCATGGCCAATAAAAAAGCTATGATGTTGAATAAAGAATGTCAGTTTGATTCAAAGGTGTAGATTATAGAGGTAAAATTATCATAGAGTTATTTACAAAAATAACACATGTAGTGAAAAATGTGATGGAGAACCCTAGAGAAAAAATTCCTATATTATATAAGAATTTATTTAAGATAATTTGAATAAAAGATACATTTATATAGAAAATAAATAAATATAAAAATAGGGAGAAGACTTAATGGATCTTGCCGATGAATATATCTTTAAGAGTATGTTCCTAATGTAGAGGTTAAGGAATTTACATTTTTTATGGAGTTAGAGCAAGCTTGTGAGTTGATGAAAAAACAAAAAGTGGAGATAAGGGAACTTAAAAAATAAATTTACCAAATTATAAGCTACTAAAATATAGTCAAAGGATAAATGAATAGCTCTTGTAAAGGAATATGAGAGAAAAATGGAGAAATTAAAACATGATTGGTTCATTATGTATACCAATAGGAAGGATAAACTATAGCAATTAAGAATGAAGAAATGTGTTCATGAAATTTTGAATTAAGAAAATTAAGTTTTGAGGGATACAATTCAATTGATTTCAACATTGACCACTAAAATGCTATAGTATGGGAACGGTACATGACTACATGAATTATAGATATAGGAAGAGTTTAAAAAGCTATGAGTATAAAGGGTGGTTGAAGAATCATCAAAAAACCTAGATACACCTATACAATTATGTGAATCTTATTTAGGAAGTAAATTTGAGATCCACTATCCTCAAATTTAGTGCACTCAATTCATGGGATAACCCCTACAAAACTTATCCATTTTGTAGACCATATCCTCTAAGAATACAAATCAAGGAAAACCTCTGTCACCTCTACATGTGACTTGATCCCTTGAAAATTCATTTCAAGTGATCAATTTTTTTCTTTTTTGAAAATTTCAAAAATCTACTTTTTAAGTGTTAGTGTTTTTTCTTGCATGTGCAAGAGCGTCGAACTTCAACACCAAGTTATATATTTTAGTAGTAAATTTCAAGGTGTAGTATTGCTTAGCAATAAATGAGGGTTTTTAACTTGCATTTTTAATCTGGTTTAAATTAGTTTTTAATACTTATTTTTCTTCATTTCACCTTCATCTCAAGTCTGTGTGCATTTTTTTCCTTCATTTTGTTCATCTCAAAGTGTTGGTTTTGGGTTTCACACAGATTTAGCAGATTTTTCATCCTTTGTTCACATTTGCAGGTTAGTTATTTTATTTTTTTGGACTTCTTTTATTTATGGTATATTGTCATATATTTTGAGTGAAGCACTTCGGGTTTCTATTGGGGTTTTTAATATTTATGATGTATGCTTTTTTTTAATGGTTTTTCATATCATTATGATACCATAACTCATATAGTTTTGAGTCATCATCATGTATAACCATATCCATTTCCATCCTCCACATTGATATACCTATCATTTAGTTCTTTCATCCTCACTGTGACATTGAAACCACTTATACTAGGGTGTGTAGTGTGGGTTTAAAACCTCAACTTACATTTTTACCAATTCACATTGTCAATGATGCATGTCGAGATTCATTTCCTACATCCCTCATTTGTTTCAATACATAGGATGTTGTTTTGGATTTAAATCTCAACCTACACCTGTATAAACCATGACCAGTTTAAGATGTTAATCGGGGTTTAAATCTTGACACATCAAATCATTTTCTCTTTGTATGAGGTTGTGGGGTTTTTTTCCACAATGAAATTTCCATACTACAACCTACATTTATATTAGGTTTTAAACCTCAATTGGCATGGATTATTACCACCCTCAAAGATGTAGGTTAGGTTTTAAAACCTAAACAATATCCTTTATTCATTACTCAGTCGGTCAAGCACACATGCAATAGTGGGATCTTTCTCCATTTTTGCACTTGATATTTTATACCCATGTAGGGGCACAATTTTTCTCCACTAGGTTGTATTTTATTTTCCCTATCCCATGTAGGGGTGGGGTTTTTCTCTACCCTTACATCAACATGTATTACCCTCATGTAGGGGTGCAAAAAAATTTTGCCTCTACATCCAAGCTAAAACACCCATGCAAGGGAAGAATTTTTTCATACCCTTGCATCCAAGTTCTAAAACACATGAAATGTCTCAATATTTTCCTACCAATGCATGAAATCCTATAATTTTTGCTAACATCGAGAAACATGAAATTTCTTTCTTTGGTTACTCCTGCATGTTATTTAAGGCATTTTTTTTATTTCTTAAATAGTTTCAATTATTTTTCTCACCATCATTGTAAGGCTACAAGTGCTCCATAAATGTCTAATCCATCACCAAGCAAGAAAACCATGAAGTACAAATATCAAGGGGCTTTTCCAACAACCTTTGTTGCTTCAAATATCGATGAGATCAAAGACACAAAAATAGGCCATGTTGATATGTCTAAGTTTTTGGAAGGGACAAAGAAGAATCCATTAGATGCAGGCATGGTATGCATTGTGCAAAGTAATATCCAATTGGTGGTTACATTTTTGGTATTGACACATAATCCTAAATTTTTACTTGTAGTGGTGGCTCATTATGATAAAGATACTAGAAATGTTAGGGATCTTGATGGGAATACAGTCATAAGATTGGATGAGGAGTTCTTTGATAATATCTTCCAATATCTAAGCATTGATGTATATGTTGACCTCACCATTGAGCATGCATAGGTTCATTAGGATGATAATATAGACAAGTGCAAGAGGGAAATCAATACCAAGTGACTTAAGAACTTGAGAGTGAATGTTTCATGATGGCCAAAGATCTTTCCTTGTAATTATTTCATTGAAGAGGTAAATGAATTGATCACCCTTCTCAATAGAATTAAGGGATTGCCCCCTTCTTCCACTTTTTAGGAGTGGATGTACTTTCCAAGGTTAACATCAAAGGGTGACAAAAGAAATGTTACAATTTATAAATATTACTCCCAATTAACCTTGAAGGAAAGTTTCCAACATTTTAGGAGGGTCAATGATGCTTTCTTTACTCCATATTTGTGTATGTTTGACAAAGAACTAAACAAAAGGAGAGTGTCAGATGAAGCATGGGCAGTAGTCAATAAGGTTGGTTGTATGTTCCTACAATTCCCCACCTTTACATATACACAAGTTGGATGCTTCATCAAATACCCATATACTCTTCCAAGGTATTCGAGTGACAAAATAATACTCTTGGAGTTATATAAGAAAATCATGGCAGTTCATAGTAGGCAAGAAGAATCTTTGTAACGCCCTGTCGCACTAACCCCAAAGGAAAACTAAAAAAAACATAATATTTTTTTGTTTTAAAAAAAATAATAATAGATACTAGGTTTACTAATTCAATTAGCATAGCTAATGATTATAAATTAAACACCTAAGTCCCTTGGGGTACACAAGGTGACATTACCCAATTTAGCCCATAACAAAGTTGATACATGAAATTGTCAATTCTACTAACGTAACCCATTCATTCACATAACTCCATTTAAACATCCATTAAAAAAAAAAATTGATAGGAATATTCCATATAAAACCATATAAGAAAATTACAATAAATTAAAAATGGAAATATAAAGTAAATATTTCCACAGATACAACATAACATTAAAAGTATTTAAAAATTGTATATCTAGAATGATTTACATGGTGTGATTATACATTACATTAGTCTACTAGTACATCTCAATGAACACATATAAAAAATTAAATCATAAGTCTTCCCAACGCACGTGTGAGTGATACATCAATACATAAAATACATCTGAAGTACAAATATACATCTAGTAACATATGAACCCTACATCAAACTACATTTGAAAACTCTACACTTAAACGTACAACTACATCACAGGGGACCCAACGGGGTGCGTAGCATGTTCCACTTGACCACCCTCATGCTAGGAGTAAATAAAGAAGGATCCCCAACCAAGTACATCCAAATAGAAAACACAAGACTAAACTCCAGACACAAAAATGAAGAGAACACAAAGGAAACATAATATCAAAGGACCACTTCCAAAGCATAACAATAAATCACCAAAACATATCATCAAAAGACCACTTTAAAAGGTTAGAAATAAAAAAAAACTCAAGGGGGATGCTAGAGGAGAGTGTCATCGCACAGTCCTACATGGGTTATCTTGACTGCCTTTCTCTAGGCTTCACCCCCATCTATGGTTATCCTAACAACCTCTCTAGGTGTCGGCCCCATAGGGTGACTCGTGCAAAACCATTAAGCTCTCATGGAGATGAGGCAATGATCTTGACAACCACATCCTTCTCAACCCACCTTTAGTCTATGAAATCCCTAACAAGCAGATGAGGCATCCATAATTATCTTATTAATTTTTTACTACCCACGCCCTCATTAATTAATTAGGTTATCATTTTTTACTCTAACTCTAACATGGGTTATCCTGATAGCCCCTTTGTGCACTAGAACCCACATAGAGCCACTCTCCCTAGAACCCAAAATATAAAATCCAATACCAAGGGGTTGTACCAACCAGAACACTAAACCACAAAATAGATCAACTGCAAGGAAAAACTATCTCGCCAAAATCATATGAATATACACCCATAAAATGGTACAACCCAAATGTAAACTCAAGATCATGACTATAGTCAAAATATGATTATCAAATTAAATAAAACATAAATCGATCCACCATTTTCCCATGCCTCTGAAAGTCCCTAAACACAACTTAAGCTCTTATAAGAGAATATGCTAATTAAGGATTTTTCCCACAAGACCATAATTGAATCAAGCGAAAAACCTTAATTGACTCACAAAAATTCAAGAGTAAACAATTACGTACACAAATAAGCTATAATTCAAACAACACCATTTAACATATTTCATTACAAAAAAATTTCACCAAGATATAAATAAATTAATTCACTCGAGAACATTCAACTTCATTTAAACCACAAGGTTTATTTCTAATTTATTCGATCACACAAAAATATCAAACCTTGCAAATTTTAACATTATCTAATGGTTACATAATTTCAACATATATAACCATCTATATATATATATATATATATATATATATATATATATATGCTTTTACGCGTATATACATATATATGTATATATTAATAAAGCATATATTAAATTCATGCATTTAAATCACATTATAAAATTAACCATATGATTCACTATAAATTTACATATATATATTTATATATACATATACACATATATATAATTAATATATATACATATATTTATATAACCCCAAGTCGCTTCCTTTGGTAGCCCCGACTATGTGGCCAAAGGGGGTAGGTGGATGCAGTTGCCCCCAAAAAAAAAATTATATATATATATTAAAAAAAAACCAAAATCAAAACCACCAACCCTGTTCAATTTAAAATTGATGCAAATTTTTAAAAGGACAGCATACCACATTCTGACCAACATAAAATTTAGATATATATATATATATGTAGATATATATATATATATATATATATATATATATATATATATATATATATATATATATATATATATGTAGATATATATATATATATGTAGATATATATATATATGTGTGTGTATATATATATATGTGTGGGAGTACATAAATAAAAACAACATTCTTTCAAATGAACTTGATATTTTCTCAAACAAAACACATATTTGGGCATGCACATTATAACCCCAGAATAATTTTTTTTCTTTTCCAAACAAGTATTTCACAACTAATTTTATTGAAGAAAGATTAGAGGGTTTCCCAATAGTTTTCTACTGAAGATTCTCAACAACAGGACCTTCTTTCAAACATATATATCAATTTCAAGCATGACAAACATGATTTTCATTTCCCTTATAGAACTATCAAAAACAAAAGAATTAATAAATCAAAAAGAAATTGGATTCCTTCATTTGAAGTTGAATCCAAACATGGCAGCCCTTCTTCCTCTTTCAAAAATAGACTTCCTCTACAGTTCCTTCTCCAATTCCTTCTTTCAGCTAACTTCTGGATCAATATTCTATTTTTCCTTCCAAAGAACAATTTTTAATAGAGAAGCACACACATATTTTTCTCCAACTGTTGTTACTTCTTCCAAAAAAAAAAAACAAAAACCATTACCTTGTGAAGAGAAACTTTTCCTTTCCCCAATAAAAAAAATAAAGAAAAATAAATAAAGCTCTTCCTTTTCCAAAAATCCCCAACATGTATTGGTTCATTTTTCTTGCTTTAAAAGCTCACATTTAACCCCTAAATTTAATTAAAAATTCATTTATTTTCACATTTATCCTCACATGATATTATCATTAGATTTTATAATATTAATATTTTGAAAAAGATAATTTACAATTATCATAAAACATTATTTATTTAAATTAATTAATTTATACCTTTTTAATTAATCAAATAAATTTTAATTTACAATATTTAAATCCAACATCTAACTGAATTACAATTACCTACAATCAATCATATCAACAAAATAACATTAATTAATCCCATATAAAATAAAGATAAGTTAAATAACAACTATCCACAAATAAGTAAATAATCAACAACCAATACTGAAACAAAGACAAGGTCAAGACCACGACACCGTAAGACTCACAACGAGGTGACAGACTTGGTATGGGGACATGTCCTTATCAACTCCCTTTTCAACATCATACTTGTTGGTTTTATGGGACATTCTCAAACCTATCAAGCAGGTGGAGTCGGTGTCCTATACCTGCATCCTGCATAGAAACAAACATCAAGTAGCATGTAAATCTCCATTGTAGACACACTGTGAAAGGTAATCGTGGGGTAGCAAGGTACTCTCGAGTGAGTGATGCCACTTCATCCTTTCACCAAGACTCACTAGCAAAAACATCAAAAACCATGTAGCAGCATAGAATCACAACATCACCATATATATTATTAAAGAAAACCATAGCATAACCAAATAATATAATCACCACATAATGTGTCATAAAACATCATAAGTAATGTCAAGTGCAGCAATCTATCCAAACTATGAATCCACACACAACCAATCCGGTGAACTAATCACCATCACAAACCAAGTACAAAACCAACACATGTAAGAGTATTGAAGAGTATCAGCAACACGAGGGGTATTACATGGACTCCCCCCTAGAACATGGCTTACTCCTAGAAGCCACTAAATAAATATGGGTAAACCTCTCTAATATGGGATGCATACTCCCACGTCGTTGAAGTCTCATCATTCAAGTCCCACTGAACCCACACCTATTCAATAGCTATGCCCCTAAGGGTGAGTCTCTGATGTTCTAGCATGACCATGGACTCAGGTGCTAGCTGCTTGTCCTCGACCTGTGGATCATTCCAATCAAGTACATGAGTAACTTCTAGACAATATGGCATAAGAACTAAAACATGAAAAACATCGTGAATCCATGATAAACTGGGCAACAATGCTAGGTGATAATCAACGAGGCCAATCCTCTCCAGAACTTCAAATGGTCTAAAAAAATGAGGTATGAGCTTGGAACCTTTTCCATAATGAATTAGGATCTTTCACAGTCGCACTCTCAGAAATAATCAATCACTAATAGAGAACTAATAGTCAACTCTATGTGCATTAGCACATTTCTTTTGTCTATCTTGTGCTACCATAAGATGCTCTCTGATGTGAGCTACCTGTTGCTTCATGTCCAGAATCATTTTGGGACCTAAGAGAACTTTTTCCTCAAGATAGTCCCAATTTAATGGGGTCCTATAGTGACAACCATATAGTTCCTAAAAGGGAGCCATACAAATCGAGCTATGATATCCATTGTTTTAGGAAAACTCCACTAGATGCAAATAATCCTCCCAACATGACTATTGATCCATCACGTACTTACGAAACATGTCCTCAAGAACCTGATTAACCCTCTCTGTTTGACCATTTGTTTCAGGATGGTAGGTAGAACTAAAATTCAGCTGATTTCCTAAGGCATGTTGCAATGATGTCCATAATGCAAATGTGAACATTAGGTCCCTGTCAAAAATGATTCTCTGTGGAATACCATGCAAATGAACAATATCTTCCATGAAGAATATAGCAACCAAAGAAGTAGTGTAAGGTGATCGGGTGGGGGAGAAGTGTGCCATCTTGGTCAATATTTCAATTGTGACCATGATAGCATCATGTCATCAAGAAGATATAGGCAATCCCATAATAAATTCTATTGAAATTATGTCCTACTTCCATTCTGGAATGAGATGCGGTTGTAAAAGACCTGTGGGATGCTGGTGTTCTTCCTTGAACCTTTGACATTCCAAATATCTATCCATCAAATCTGCAATATCCCTCTTCATGGAAATCCAAAAGTACAATGTATGAAGATCTACATACATCTTCTTAACTCCTAGGTGAGCAGAGTAGGGAGTTGGATGTGCCTCATTCATAATTAGAGTCTGAAGACCCTCAGCAGAAGGCATGTACATGCGACCCAAATACCTCAAAATACCATCAAACCCCAGTGAATACCCTGCAAAATTTCCTTCCAAAGCTTTTCCTGATTCAATTTCATACTTCACTTCCTGATACCAACTATCTGTGGGAAGTGTTGTGAGGACCTAACTCCTAAAATCAACCTTGAGAGCCACTGCAGAAATCTCATATCTTCACCGAATCAAAGCATTTGCCACTACATTTTCCTTTCCCTAAACATATTTGATCTCAAAATCATATTCACAAAGGAATTCCATCCATCTCCTCTACCTGGAATTTAGGATCGACTGCATAAAAATGTATTGCAAACTGCAATGATCATTGTGAAGCTCGAACCTATGACCCAATAAGAAATATCTCCATCTCACAAGGGCATGAACCACTGTGGCTAACTCTAAGTCATGTGCAGGGTAATTTAGCTCACGATCCTTGAGCTTGTGGGATTCATAAGAAATTACATGACCTTCTTGCATCAAGACAGCTCCTAAGCCCTCCAAGGAAGCATCTATGCACAGCATGAAATCCCAAGTAAGATCAAGAACAGCTAATATCGGTTCACTAGTCAACCTATCCTTAAGGGTCTCAAATGTTGTCTGGAACTGATCCAACCAAATAAACTTCTTCCCTTTCCTCTGAAGAGAAGTAATGGTATGTGTGGTCCTTGAAAATTCCTATACAAACTGTCGATAGTAGCCTGCTACCCCATGAAACTGTGAATCTCTGGAACATTCTTGGGTGTTGGCCAATCAACAATAGCCTATATCTTTGATGGATCCACTATGATACCTGCACCTAAGATGATGTTCCCCAAGTATTTCACTTCTATTTTGTAGAACTCGCACTTAGCAAAATTAGAAAACAGTTGGCTGTCCCTCAAGCATTGTAATACCTATCTCAGATGTTCCTCATGCTCCTCCATTTATTTAAAGTAAACTAGGATGTCATCGAGAAACATAAGAACAAAATTATCCAAATAGGCTCAGAAGACTCCATTCATAAGCCACATAAAAATGTATGGTGCATTCATTAACCCGAGCGACATAACAGTGAACTCATAATGTCCATATCGAGTGTGAAATGTAGTTTTATGTACATCAAAATCGGCTATACGTAACTAATGATAACCATATTTAAGATCAATCTTGGAGAAAAATTGAGCTCCTTTTATTTGATTGAACAAGTCATCAATTCTTGGAAAAGGATACTGATTCTTGATCGTTACTTTATTAAGCTATCTGTAATCAATACATAATCTGAGTGAACTGTCTTTTTTCACAAATATAACTGATAATCCCTGAGGGGAAACACTAGGACAGATGAATCCTTTTTCTTAAAGTTTCTCCAACTGCAAATGGAGCTCCTCTAATTCCTACATTTTCATTCAATATGGAGCTCGAGATATAGGCTCAGCTCCAGGAACCAAATCAATTCTGAAGTCGATGTCACACTTTGCTGGCATCCTTGGAATTTCACTTAGAAAAACATCAGCATATTCCTTAAGAAAGATGTAGTCATCCAATGAAATCCCTTGACTCTCTTCCAAGTCCAAATCATTAGCAGACATTTCAAATAGCTGACAACCCTATCTGAAGCACTTTTTTAATTGCATGGCTGAGATCAAAACATAGTGAGATAGGTCTCTGAACACCAATGATCTCAACCTCATTACCTATATTGTCAACACAACGTACAGTCTTACGTCAACAATCAATTATGGCATGGTGGGAACTCAACCAATCCATGCCTAAAACCACATCATAAGAACCAAGAGGTAGGATTCAGAGGTCCACCGTAGTCATGAGTGACCCAATTTTCAAATTACATCCTTGTACTAGAGACTCAACCACTACCTTAGCCTTGGAGGCCAATCCAACCTGCCACTTATTTCCTTCCCTTGCTGCCAATACTCTACAGTGTTCTACTAAAGGGGAAATGAATGAATAATATGCTTTGAAATCAAATAGAATGGAAATAATAGTGCCATGCAACACACCTAATGTCTCAATTACAGTGCCCTAATTTTTTGCTTGACGATTGTCCACTACTGCAAACACTCGATGTGCTCTACCCACATCACCCACTGTTGGCTTAGAAGTAGTTGGTCTCTAACTAAAACCTGAAGTGCTCCTTTGTGGAAATTACTTGGAAATATGTATTTTTTTCCCATAAGAGAAACATCATGTGCCTCGCCTAAATCCTCTGACACCAAACAATGCACTCGACTACTGAAAACTACCTCATGAAGGTGTCGATTGTTTTCTATGTGCAGGCTACTCAAAACAATCCAGTCTAATTCACTGCCAGCTTCAGTTCTTCCTGCACTCAGATCTTTCTCCCTATTGAGACTGTGATTTGTTCTGTTTGGGTTGTCACTATTATTTCTATTGTAGAACACCCTTAGAGGGTGCCTAAAAATTCCTAGAAGACCCTGCAGCGTGAGGTTGTCCACCTCTAGAACCAAAACCTAATGCTAGAACACTACCAATCTGAACTCCTATGTGACCTCCCAATTCCATTTCCAAATTTTCTTCTACAAGATGAGCCTTCTCAATAGATACCTCCATTGTCTTTGGCTTGAAGACTCTAACTCCACCACTAATTCAGACGTTTAAGCCCCTAACAATGTGCTACACAAGCATTTCCTCATCATTACCAATCCTTGCATACTATTTGAGCTTGTAAAAATGACATTCATATTGCTCCACACACATTACCATATGTCTTAACTCATGGAATTCATCTGCTCTACACTGCCTCCAATGATCAAAAAGGAAATGAGCCATGAATATCTCCATAAACAATTCCCAAGTCACCATGTTGATGTCAATATGTAATTTTTGTTTCTCTAGCCGCCACCAAGTGGACGCGAAGCCTCTAAAGTGCATCATGGTGCACCTATCCCTAGTATTACTACCATAGGGATGCATAGAAAAGCATCTATCCAAGTCAATCAGCCATGTCTCTACCTCAATAACCCCACTAGAGCCATCAAATGTGGGAGGTTGTGCTCTCAACAGGTCTCTCATGTGACCCGACACTACTACATCTTGATCAGCTATTATTTCCTCACATCTAGGGGATCTTTCCCTTTCCCTTTCCAACCTCTATTCTTCCACTTTCCTAGGGCCTAAATGACCCAATATCTCCTCAAGTATACACTGCAACTATCCATCTAAACTTGGTTGTTCCAGGTTCTGACAACCACCTGACGAATATTTTTGAGAACTTTGTCGTTCCTCATGCTTTGACCCATGGGAACTTGGTGGTGATGGACTTTGGCAGTTGGCTCCATGGCCAATACCCCGGCCTCTTCCTCGGCCACGACCTCTACCCCAAGGCATGATCTTGCACAATAATTGGGGGTATGTGAGATCAAGAGTTAATACAAAGGTTTCCAAATGGACACAAACTACCTAAAGAACTTAGCGTTAGAAACCTTTGCTCTGATACCAAGTTGTAACGCCCCGTGGTGCTAACCCCAAAGGACAACTAAAAAAAACACAATAATTTAAAAAAAAAACATAAAGAATAGACACTAGGTTTACTAATGCAATTAACATAGCTAATGATTATAAATTAAACAACTAATTCCCTTGGGGTACAAGAGGTGACATTACACAATTTAGCCCATAACAAATTTGATACATGCAATTTCCAATTCTACTAACGTAACCCATTCATTCACATAAATCCATTTAAACATTCATTAAAAAACAATGTGATAGGAATATTCCATATAAAGCCATATAAGCAAATTACAATAAATTAAACATGGAAATATAAAGTACATATTTCCACAGATACAACATAACATTAAAAGTATTTACAAATTGTAGTTCTAGAATGATTTACATGGTGTGACTATACATTACATCATTCTGCTAGTACATCTCAATGAACACATATACAAAATTACATCATAAGTCTTCCCAATGCATGTGGGAGTGATACATCAATACATAAAATACATCTGAAGTACAAATATACATATGGTAACATATGAATGCTAGATCAAACTGCATCTGAAACTTTGCACTAAAAGTTACAACTACAACATAAGGGACCCAATGGGGTGTGTAGCACATTCCACCCGACCACCTCCATGCTAGGAGTAAATAAAGAAGGATCCCCAACCAAGCACATCCAAACGGAAAATGAAAGACTAAACTCCAAACAAGAACACAAAGGAAACATAATATCAAAAGACCACTTCAAAAACATAATAATAAATCACCAAAACATATCATCAAAAGACCACTTCCAAAAGTTAGCAATAAAAACAACTCTAGGGGGATGAGTGCCATTGCACAGTCCTTCATGGGTTATCCTGACTACCTTTCTCTAGGCGCTGCCCCCATCTATGGTTATCCTAACAACCTCTCTAGGCACCAGCCCCATAAGGTGACTCGTGCAAAACCATTAACCTCTCATGGAGATGAGGAAACAATCTTTCCAACCATGGCCTTCTCAGCCCACCTTTATTCTATGAAATCCCTAACAAGTGGACGAGGCATCCATAATTATCTTATTAATTTTTTACTACCCACGCCCTCATTAATTAATTATGTTATCACATTTTATTCTAACTCTGCCATGGGTTATCCTAATAGCCCCTTTGTGCGTCGGCACCCATGTAGAGCCACTCTCCCTAGAACCCAAAACATAAAATCCAATACCAAGGGGTTGTACCAACCAGAACACTAAACCACAAAATAGATCAACTGCAAGGAAAAACCATCTCGCCAAAATCATATGAATATACACCCATAAAACGGTACAACCCAAATGTAAACTCAAGATCATGACTATAGTCAAAATATGATTATCAAATTAAAAAAAACATAAAGTGATCCACCATTTTCCCATGCCTCTGGAAGTTCCTAAACACAACTTAAGCTCTTATAGGAGAATATGCTAATTAAGGATTTTTCCCACAAGACCATAATCAAATCAAGTGAAAAACCTTAATTGACTCACAAAAATTCAAGAGTAAACAATTACGTACACAAATAAGCTATAATTCAAACAACACCATTTAACATATTCCGTTACAAAATAATTTCACCAAGATATAAATAAATTAATTCACTCGATAACATTCAACTTCATTTAAACCACAAGGTTTATTTCTAATTTATTCGATCACACAAAAATATCCAACATTGCAAATTTTAACATTGTTTAATGGTTCCATGATTTCAGTATATATATATGCTTTTATGCATATATACATATGTATATATTAATAAAGCATATATTAAATTCATGCATTTAAATCACATTATAAATTAACCATATGATTCACTGTAAATTTACATATACACATATATTTATATATAATATATATTATAAATCAAATAAAATACAATCTAATTTTAAATAAATGTTTAATTTAAAAAAAAAATTATAAGGACCCTCATGCAACTAGGAAGTTGTGAACCCCCCCATATGGGGACGCCACAACCATCCCAAGGTTGCGCTGCAGCGAACCCAAATTTTTATATAGTTTTATATATATATATATATATATATATATATATTTAAAAAAAAAATCAAAACCACCAACCCCTATCCAATTTAAAATTGATACAATTTTTCTTTTAAAGGACAGCATACACAGTTACAGCCAACATAAAATTTAGATATGTATTTTATATATACATATGGGAGTATTTAAATAAAAAAAACATTCTTTTAGACAAAACTAATATTTTCTCAAACAAAACACAGATCTGGGCATGCACATTATAACCCCAGAATAATTTTTCTTTTCTAAACAGATCTAGAGTATTTAAATAAAAAAACATTCTTTCAGACAAAACTGATATTTTCTCAAACAAAACACAGATCTGGGCATGCATATTATAATCCCAGAATAATTTATTTTATTTTCCAAACAAGTATTTCACAACTAATTTTATTGAAGAAAGATCAGAGGGTTTCCCAATAGTTTTCTACTAAAGATTCTCAACAGCAAGACCTTCTTTCAAACATATATATCAATTTCAAGCATGGAAGACATGATTTTCATTTCCCTTACAGAACTATCAAAAACAAAAGAATTAATAAATCAAAAAGAACCTGGAGTCCTTCATTTGATGTTGAATCCAAACATGGCAGCCCTTCTTCCTCTTTTGAAAATAGACTTCCTCTGCAATTCCTTCTCTAATTCCTTCTTTTAGCTAACTTCTAGATCAATATTCTATTTTTCCTTCCAAAGAATAATTTTTAATAGAGAAGCACACACATATTTTTCTCTAGCTGTTGTTACTTCTTCCCCCAAAAAAAACAAAAACCATTACCCTGTGAAGAGAAACTTCTTCCTTTCCCCAATAAAATAAATAAAGAAAAATAAATAAAGCTCTTCCCTTTCCAAAAATCCCCAACATGTATTGGTTCCTTTTTCTTGCTTTAAAAGCTCACATTTATCCCCCAAATTTAATTAAAAATTCATTTATTTTCACATTTATCCTCACATGATATTATCATTAGATTTTATAATATGAATATTTTGAAAAAGATAATTTACAATTATCATAAAACATTATTTATTTAAATTAATTAATTTATACCTTTTTAATTAATCAAATAACTTTTAATTTACAATATTTAAATCCAACATTTAATTGAATTACAATTACCTACAATTAATCATATCAATAAAATAACATTAAGTAATCCCATATAAAATAAAGATAAATTAAATAACTATGCATAAATAAATAAATAATCAACAACAACCAATACTAAAACAAAGACAAGGTCAAGACCACGACACCGTAAGACTCACAATGAGGTGATGGAGTTGGGACAGGGACACTTCCTTATCAACTCCCTTTTCAACATATTATTTGTTGGGTTTATGGGACATGCTCAGACCTGTCAAGCAGGTGGAGTCAGTGTCTTATACTTGCATCCTGCATAGAAACAAACATCAAGTAGCATGTAAATCTCTATTGCAGAAACACCATGAAAGGTAATCATGTGGTAGCAAGGAACTCATGAGTGAGTGATGCCACTCTATCCTTTCACCAAGACTCACTAGAAAATATATTAGAAACCATAGCAACATAGAATCACAACATCACCATATATATTATTAAAGAAAACCATAGCATAGCCAAATAATATAATCACCACATAATGTATCATCAAACATCATAAGTATTTTCAAGTGCAGAAATCCAACCAAACTATGAACTAATCACCATCACAAACCAAGTAAAAAACCAACACATAATAGTATCAAAGAGTATCAGCAACACAAGGGGTATTACAATCTGACAAGTCGGGATTTAAGTTTCCTCTTACAATCAGTAGGTACTCTATCACCACATCTCCCAAAGCTAAATCTATGGAATCAAAGATGCAATGAGTCACACTGAAAACATATAGAAGGAGGTCTAACTTTGATTATAAAGGAATGAAGGAAAAAATCAAGAATATATATACACGTGTGCATAGATTGGAGGATATGTGGGTAGATTACAGGATAGACAAAGGAATTTAAGGAAGCTAGACTATTGTCAGCTCACCATAGATCAGATTGTAAATATTGATCTGGTTGATATCCCAAAAGACATGGAGGATGAAGATAACATCCTAGATCCTACTTATGAGAGGAATAGTTTTTTTGAAACCCCTCTCCCTCCCATCCAATGGTCCAAAAAGGAAAAAACCTCCATCAATGAAAGATTCTAGTCAAATATTGCTAACACCAATATTTGGTTATAAGAGAGGGACATAAGATTGAAGTATTTTAATATTGGATCTAAAGAAGAGGAACTTGAAGGGAATATTGGGAAGAAGGTGGAGATTAGAACAAAGAATAAATGTGATGAACCAAGTACTAGTAAAACCCCTAAACCTAAGTTCAATTTGGGTAAACCCACAAAACTGATTTACAATTCCATTCAAGAAGGAAAAATGCATTTTCATATGGAAAACACTTTAGAAGGTTTTCTAGAACTAGGAGGGTTCACTAGAACCCCCTAAACGGTTTGATAGAACTAGAGGGTTCGCTAGAACCAAGGGGTTTGAGCGAACCCCCCTTTAATGGGTTTATTTTTTAATTGCATTAAAAAGGGGGGTTCACTAGAACCCCCCTTTTACCCCCTTTTCCCCCTCCAACACCAAAAATTTTCCCTTCAAAGTTTGAGTTGAGGATGAAAATGGAGGATAATTTACATACCCAACTGGATGATGGTAGTCCTCGGAATGAGCTATCCAATGAATACAATTTTAATATGTTTTTGTTTTATTATGTATTTGTTTTTTTAGTTTCATTAAACATAGGTTTTTCACTGAAAATCAAGCTGTCTATTCTGCACATGTGGAAAAATAGCAGATTATTAAAATAAAATTCTAAAAAATATGTGGAGAATAGGTATTGATTTCCTTGATCCAGTAAAAAAAAATGAATTTCGATACATACAAAAAACATTTATGTTGTATACAGTCCGCCTATGTCTGAATTATAATCGGTTTGACTTCGAAACTTGATTAAGGAAAAATATTCAATAAAACAATATGAAACCAAATTAAAGCTCCAGATATCGTAGTTACAAATCTAAATTCAAAAAAATAATAATTTTATCCTTCATGAAAAAAAAGTTATGTTGTATATAGTGAGCATCACTTCTTAGAAATTGTGTTTACTAAAAAAAACTAGTTTTCGAAGGAGATGGAAAAAGAAATGCAATCTGATTCCAAAAAAATTGAAAAAAATATATTTATAATGTATAGAAAAAATTTCACAAATCACTAGTTTTCATCATCTTCAAATTATTCATGGTTTAGCTGCTATAGGTGCCCGAAAGTGGAGATTTAGTTAGAAAAAATTAGTTTAGTGTCCAGTTTGGCCAAAAATTGTAAACTAGTATTGTGGGATCACCCGTTTCATAATGAAAGGGGGTAAGATAAAGGATTCAAAAGGGCCATCTACTCTCATAGAAGAGAAAATAGCTCAAGATGAAGAACAAGGAGAGGAGGGTCAATATGAAGAAGGACAAGAATCTCCACATGATTCTACTCTAGAAGACTCTCTTATTTCTTCTGCTCCCATTACCGCTACATTTACCAATCCCACTCCTCATGTTGTTTCAATTGAATATCCTTTTCCTTCTGCTACTATTATTTATGCTACTATTACTTATGTTGATCCTACCATATATGTTCAATCTATTCATTCATCCCAAAATTTGGGGTCTATTTTTTAGAGTCCTAGGAATAACTTTGAAAATATTTTTGGCTCCTCACCTATTTTTCCAAGTCTATCTTCTCCTACTTTTGTTGTGTCTACTCAATCTAAATTAGATAAATTTATGGCTTAAACCTCATATAATGCATCTAATGTGGAAATTCCATCTACAATTTTGACCAACACTCCACCACTTGTGACTACTACAATTTTGAGTGTCATGTAAGGAACCTAAGGTAGTGAAAAAACTTCAACCAAAGTTCCATAATTAAACACATACTTCTCCTTGGTCTTCTTTAGGTTCTCCATTAATTGTTCCATTTTCAAATCACAAAGGTCATAGTCTACACCATTCTCTACCATCTCATGTGCCACATGGGTTGTGGTGGCATAAACAAAGTTATCCCTGTTGGTGTAATAAATTATGTAGCCAATAACCATAGAAAAACATCTAACAGTTGGGTTTCTAATGGGATTAACAACAAAATATCTTTGATCAAACATAGCACCTATTTTCTCTGTCACCTCTTTATTTTTAATTGACTTTAGAATGGGAACAAGTTTGGTGGAGCATAAACCATTGACCTCTCTTATCACTTCCTTTGTAATCATGTGAGGCATATAAGTCCAGATAAAATAATCATGAACTCTTCTCAAGGCCATTCTAATCCACTTGACATCATAGAAGAAATTCTAGGAAACCATTGCCAAACATATAGTTTCTTTTTGGCCAAGTTTTTGTATTTTGTCTTTAGGGAAGAGTCCTCACCAATTAAATCATTTTACCATATATCACTCAACTTATTAGGAGAATTATCTTCCATTTTTCCATGAATATATTCCCTAATATATTTTGTCGGTAAAATCCCATAAGGAATGTGTGAGAAAGCAACTAGTGGGTCATTGTCAATGGCTTTCATAGGGTATTGTTTGAATTTGGGTTGTGGTTTCTAAAAGCTAGAGCGTGCAAGATTTGCTAAATACCTTTTGAATTTTTTTTGCTAAACTAGGGTTTTGATGCTTTGAATCTTAATTCGCTTTGTGCACTTCAGATTCTCTTCTTGCAGGTCTACTTCTCTTTGAATTCTTGTGTGAAATAAATTTTCCTTAGTAAATTTTCTTATAACCTCTCAATTTGACCTAATTCTACATTGAATGCTTCAACACATAAAGCTAGCAACACTTAAACGATATGCATAGTCAGCTTCCAGAGCTCCATAAACTTCCACATTGACATATTTTCTTTCGTAATATTCACCAATAGATCAAGAATGTTTATCTACATCACATATCTTGTTGTAGAATCAACACCTTCTTTTTGGTGGGGGATAAAAGATACCCATTAAATCTCTCCCTAAGCTATATCTCTTGGCTTAGTTTCCTGATGAAACATCTACACTAGAGGATGGTACAGATTCTCCCTTCTCATCTATGTCTTCCTAATTTCACCAAATATTTTCCATTTCCTTCTTTACTTCAACTAGATCAACTTTTTTGACTGTTTCATTCCTCTTTACTAGATTATCTTTCCTTGTATTTCAGTTTCTACAAAATTTGGAAATATTTCTAGGTCTTCTCCATTTGTGACATACAACATTATTTTGAATAGCATTCCTTCCATTCATTCTGTTAGGGTTAGAAATGGCAGATAACTAACAATTAAATGCATATTTAATTAATAAACAGAGAAAATAAAACACACAAAATTATAACACAAAGAATTTAATGTGGTTCACCCAATCTGGGCTACATCCACCAAACCGCAGCCATCCAATAATTTTATTATCTAGTGCAAAACATATTACAAACTTGCAAATAATCACATTTTTCATCATATTGTAGCACCCATCTGAACCCCTTTTTAACAAGCTTAGAAGCTTCCATATTTTGGGTTCTACAAAATTGGATTTTTCTTTTTTCATTGATTTTTCCCTTTTTTGGTGATACATGTCGGGGTGTACAGTATACCATGGGCTATACAGTATAGCATGATTAGTCACCACATACCAACAATCTCCCACTTCGAGACTGATCAAGCTCCACACCAACACAATCTCCCATTGGAAATAAGTACCTTGGACCCTACTGGATGTAATACCCCTCATACTATCTAGACTTATTGTTTTACGTGCTTTGCTTGGATACTATGATGATACTGTATTGTTTGATGTGGTTAGTCAGATACTACGATGATACTGTTATTGTTTGATATGGTTAGTTAGATGCTAGATGATGTTGTTATTTCATTTTGGACATGATTACCTTATTTGACATTATGGTTGATTATATCTGTTAATTTTATGAATTATGATATGATGCAGTGTTTTAATTTAATATGCTATGAGATGATAGTTAGTTAGAAATGTAATTCATTGATTATGCTTTAATTGTTAGAATAAGTGTGACGAAAGACAATATAGCATCACTCGTTCACGAGTGCCCTGTTATGTTGCAATTCCTTCTCACAATGCAGTATCTTGATTTAATGCTTTGATATATATGTATATATGCACATGTACACAACTTTGTTTGTATGCAGGATTGCAGGTATAAGTCTCGATTCCACCTGCTTCGGCAGGACAGGGCGAGCACCAAATAACCCAATGGATAAATGTTGATACAGAGGTGACGATGAAGTCCTTCCGTTCCATGATGTCAGGTCGTCTCATGGTTTGGTATGGTTGTTGATTTTGTGTAATTGTCGTCTTTGTCTGTGGTGTTTGTGTTTTGTCTTATTTTATGAGGGCATTTATAATTATGATTTATCTTAATGATTGGAATAGATTAATTATTTTAATGTTGGATTATATCGTAATTAAATATTTAATTATTTTAATTATTTTTGAAAATCATATATTGCAATTGAATAATAATTAAATATTAAATATAGCTTAATTATTTTAATCAAGTAAATTGGTGGTGGATAATTATGTGAATAATTTATTGAAAATAAATAGGTAATGTGAAGTGCAAGAAAAGTTGAAAAACAAGAATTAAAGCAATAAAATAAATAAAAGAATTAAAAAGACAGTGTGAGCCAATAGGAATTGAGAGTTGGGAAAAAGCTTGTTTTAAAGAATTGTTTTTCTTTTTCTCTGTGATTTTTGGAGAGCTTTGAAGAGATGAGGAATATATTTTATTTAACTATGAAATTTTGAGAAGTTTTACACACACACACACACACAGAAGAACAGAAGGTTGAAGTGCTCAAGTGAAGGTGGAATTCGTTCGGGGCTAAGGATTTGAATCGGATTCGAGAGCATCGGAGTCAAGCAGGCATCTTCAAATTCGCATTGGACTCCAGGTTCCTCTCGTTGTTCTCTTCTCATACCCTTCTGTTTGTTTCTGTAAAAAAAAAATAAATAAATAAATCTTGTTAAAATAATTTTGGTGAGCATAGAGAACTTCTGTTGAAAACTGAAATCAGAACAATTTATTAGATTAGAAAACAAGAAAATCATAGAAATTAAACTATTTAGTTTTGTGTCAAATCAAGAAACCAGATCTTCTGAAACATATCATTGATCAAAATAGGGATTTATGAAAACAATATCTTGGTTGAAATAATGAATTTGAAAGTTTTGGGTACATATGTATATGGCTGAATCGATCCACTATTCTGTAGTTCTTCCATTGTTCTATTTACTTCTACCCTCTGTTATTTTAATATATATATATATATGTATTATGATCTCTGTTATTTTAATATACTGTTATTTTAACTTATCTCTGTTTTTTTAATATATTTATGGATGGATATATATATATATATCTGCTACATATATTAATATATTAAACTACCTGGTATTTTCGTTTCCTGTGCGTCGGCCGTACGCCAACAGGAAATAATTTTTGATAAATTTTAATACCCTGTTAAAAAAAAAATGAATGTTATATCAAACTTTATATTTGTGTTTAAAAAAAAAATATAAAATAAAATTTTAAGTTGCAGGGGGCGGTGAAGGGACGGCCGAAGCCGTACCCTCCACTTCCCTCCTGCCGTGGGCTGCGTAACCAGCAGTCATAAAGACTGCTGCGTACACAACAACCTTTATGGCTGCGCATTGTACATTGCGTACAGCCGCGGCCGGCCCATAATGGCCGACGGCCATGGTAATGGCCTTGCAGTGTTTTAAATTTATTTTATTGTTTTTTTTATATTTATTTTAAATATATGTATATATATAAATATATATATATATATATATATATATATTTTTTCGTATCTATGTATATATATATATATTTATTTATATATATATATATATAATTATTTTTTATTTATAATACATTTATTTTAGAGGTAAAAAGCAAAAATGAAATAAATAGAATAAAGTTTATAATTATTTATATTATTTATTCAAATGAGATTATGATGATTATTTAATTTTGGTGAAATTTATTATATGGTCTAAATGTAAATTTTTAGGTGGGATTTCTTTTATATTTAATTTTGTTCTTATTAGGTAAATTGTATATATTGAAATTTGTTAACGTGTATTATTCTTTGTTTTAAATAATCTTGATAGACAAGCATTAGCTTTTAATTGTGTCTATAGAACTTGTTGAAATAGTTGAAATTACTTGTATAAATGGTTCGGAACGAACGGATTAGTACAACCTTGTGAATGTGATGTGAGTTTTCCTTTTCTGTTGTAGTTTCCTCGTTCAGTGTCGTCGATGTGGGAGCCGTATTGGTCTGTGAAATTCTGTTCCAGAGGCTTGTGAATTTAAATGTTAATTTCTCGTGTTTATGCTTTTGAGCGTTATTAAGGTTATGTTAGGAAGGGTTGGACGGGTTTTGAAATTTGATGGTTATTTGTAGGTGCGAGATGGGTAATACCTCGTGTATTGGATTTTGGTTATAGGACTTATGGTGTTAGTCCAATCCTTGCCTGTTTTGAGTTTTGTTAGGGATCATAGGTGGTAGAGTGGCTCTTCGTGGGCGACGGCGCCTCGGATGAGGAAGGGCCAGGATAACCCTCGAAGAGTAGTAAACAAGTGATAACCTAAACAATAGATTTAGGGGGAAGGGTAGTTTAAAAATACAAGATAATAAAACTTTGGATTCCTCGGCTATGCATTAGGGCTACCTTAGACTAGTGATAGACTGAGAAGGCCGTGGTCGGAAAAGTCAGAGTCTCGTCCTCATGAGAGACTATTGGCTCCGCATTAGCTACCCTATGGTGTCGGCGCCTCAGTTAGGAGGAAGGGCCAGGATATCCATAGATGGGTGCCGGCGCCTCAGTTGGAGGAAGGGCCAGGAAATCCCATGAGAGCTATGCGATGACACTCTCCACTTGACACCCTTGTTGTTTTGTTGTTGTTGCCTCTGGATGTTATCTCTTTGTGATGTATCTTTGATTTCTTGTGAGTTTGATTCGTGATTGTTAAGTGATTTTACTTCATGTTATCTCTTTGTGATGTATCTTTGATTTCTTGTGAGTTTGATTCGTGATTGTTAAGTGATTTTACTTCACGTTATCTCTTTGTCATGTATCTTTGATTTCTTGTGAATTTGATTCGTGATTGTTCCGTGATATTACTTCATGTTATCGTGTTGAGCTCTTAGTTTAACTTGTTATGTGAATTGAGTACGTTGATGGTTGTGCATTGCATTTTTTAGTTGTACTTGTTCTGTATCATGTTGTTGAGTCGGTTGACATCCATGGTCGGGTTCACTTCCTCGTCACCTCTGAGCACGGGGGGTGAGTTACTTCGTAATTCACATGGTTGGGTGGAACGTGCTCCGCACCCGTTGGGTTCCCCATCAGCGTCTTGTCATCTCAGCTTTCCGCAGTGCAGATGTTCCAGTGATCAGTTGTACTTCATGTTCATTATTGTGTATCAATCCCCATGTTGGGAAATTCAATGTAATTCTTGTATCAAAAGAAGATTGTAATGTAATATTATTTCAATGATGTAATAGTTAGGATTGAATTGGATCATGTTAAAAGATTTATCATGGATGTATTTATGCGATGTTGTCATACTCGCATCATGGCTATCAGTTGTATCTTTGTATATGGTTTTTATAAATTAAATGGTTATGTTGTTTTCATTATCTTTATGTTGTGTTGTGGTTGCAATGTAACCTCGCGTGCCCCAGAGAACCATGTGGTTTTAATGCTATGTGTTATGCTATGTGTTTATGATTTAATGTTGTTACATGTTATTTCTATTATTTAAAAAAAAAAAAATTGTTCGCTTTATGTGTGTGTTCTCTGGGGTTTGCACGACGGGCGTTACAGCTCTGTTATACTTGAATTCAACCTTGAAGCCCAATTGAAGCTGAAGAGGAGCTCAGTTTCTCCCTTGTCACTTCATTTGTAAACATATCCATTGGATTGACATTTGTATGTATCTTGTCCAACTTGACTTAACCATCCTCCAATACCAACCGAATGAAATGATATCTCAACTGTATGTGTTTTGTTTTAGAATGCAAGGCAGAATTCTTTGCAAGATGTATAGCACTTTGGCTATCTGTAAACAAGTAATTTCTATTCTATTTTTTTCCCAACTCATCCATGAAAAGTTGCAGCCATATCATCTCCTTTGTCACCTCTGTTGTAGCAAAATACTCTGCATATGTGGTGGATAAAGCAACCACCTTCTGAAATTGAGAAATCCAACTCATTGTTGTCCCACCAACTGTAAATACATAACATATGGTAATCCGCCTGGTATCTATATCCCCTACCAAATCTGATTCAATATAGCCTTTTAAATCAGTATTAGAGCCCCCAAAACATAAACATTTATTGGATGTACCTCTCAAGTACCTAAGAATCTATTTTACCACATTCTAATGCTCAACTCCGAGATGACTCAAATGCCTGCTAACAACTCCTACAGCATGTGCAATATCCGATCTCGTGCATACCATGGCATACATTAAACTACCTACAGCTATAGCATATGGTACCTTGGACATTTTTTCTTCCTCCTATTGTGTCTTCAGAAACATATCCTTAGTCAATTTAACATGACTAGGAAAAGGTATGCTAACAGCTTTTGCATTCTCCATATGAAATCTCTGCAACACCTTTTCAACATAATTAGCCTAAGATAAAAACAATTTTCTATTTTTCCTATCTCTACAAATTTTCATACCAAGGATTTGTTTTGCTGCCCCCAAATCCTTCATAGCAAAATATTTTGCTAACTGTTGTTTTAGCTCACTTATGTGATCCATGTTAGACCCAGCTACAAGCATGTCATCAACATATAAACACAAAATAATGTAGTTGTCATTATCCAACCTCTTAAAATAAACACAATGGTCAGAATTACACCTGTTGTAGCCTTGTTTAGCCATAAAACTATCAAATTTCAAGTACCATTGCTGAGGTGCTTGCTTCAAGCCATTTAAAATTTCTTCAATCTACACACTAGTTTCTCCTTACCTCTAACCTCAAATCCTTGTGGCTGGTTCATATATATTTACTCTTCCAAATCACCATGGAGAAAGGTTGTTTTAACATCAAGTTGTTCTAAATGCAAATCTTCAACAGCCACAATACTTAAAACAATATGAATAGAAGTCATTTTAACAACTGGAGAAAAAATCTCATCAAAATCAATACCATTTTTTCTGTGCAAATCCCTTTACAACTAATCTGGCTTTAAATATTTTTTTACCTTCATCCTCATCTTTCAGCCTATAAACCCATTTGTTTGATAAAGCCTTTTTACCTACAGGCAACTTGCATAATTCCCAAGTATGATTTTTCAACAAGGAGTCCATTTATTCTCTCATTCCATGCTCCCACTGAACCTTGGTATCCACCTGCATAGCTTCATCATAATATTCTGGTTCACCAGCATCAGTTAACAAAATAGTATACAAAAAGGGAGAGAATCTTTCTAGAGGTCTACTTATCCTTGAAGATCATCGAATAGGAGTTTGTGGTAGTTGTTGTTGCTATTGTTGCCCAGCATGAGGAACCACTAAAACATAGTTGTTTGGAATATCATCCAACACTACATAATCATTTTCTTTCTTCTCATGTTACAGCAAAAAATCTTTGTACAATACTTTTTCATTGAATATGACATCCCTACTTCTCACAATTTTTTTATTTTCAAAATCCCAAAGCCTATAACCAAATTCATCAATGTCATATCCAACAAATACACATTTCTTTGATTTTGCATCAAGATTGGTTATATTTTTAAAATCTACATGTGCAAATGCTTCACAACTGAAGGTTTTGAGAAAAGAATAACTCACATTTTTACCTCTCCATGCTTCCTCTAGAATACCACAACCCAAAGGATTAGAGGGACCTCTATTAATTAAATAAACAGCAGTGTTTACAGTCTCTTCCCACATTTTTAAAGGAAACCCAACATGCAATCTCATAGTTTGTGCACGCTCCATTATTGTTCTATTCATGCGCTCAGCCACTCCATTTTCCTATGGAGTCCTTGGAACTATTTTTTTCCTACGAATACCATTAGAGGAACAATAATCTTCAAACTCTTTACTGCAATACTGAGCACCATTATCAGATCTGAGACATTTTATCTTTTTACCCATCTCATTCTCAACCAAGCTTCTCCATTTTTTAAAAGTTTCAAATACATCAGATTTCTGCCTAAGGAAATAAATCCATACCTTCCTAGTTTCATTGTCAATGAATGTAATATAATATAGAGAGCCACCGAGAGAAGATACTTGAGCCAGTCCCCATACATCTGTATGCACAAGCTCCAATTTCTCATCTCTCTTTTGCTTCCCATCCTTGAGAAAACTTACTCTCTTTTATTTTCCATACACACAACTTTCACATAAATCCATATTAACACATTTTAGACCTGGTAAAATATTATTTGAATGAAGTACTTTCATACCTTTTGTTCTCATATGCCCAAGTCTATTATACCACAGTGCTGATTCAGAGTCCACAACAACTGTATGATCTTCTACCTGCTAAACTGTAGCAACTGTTCCTGAACATTGACCCTTTTTTGTAACAATTAAAGTAGAAGGAACAGTATGACCTGTAAAAAGATATAAGGTGCCTACTTTCACACCTTTTTCTACCACTAAGGCACCCTTTGTGACCTTCCAATTTTTATCACTAAATGTAACAACACAACCTTCATCATCTAGTTGTCATGCTGAAATTAAATTTTTGCTTATCTTTGGAACACGTCTTACCTCATGTAGTAGCCAATGATTCACATTCTACAACTTAATCTTGATTCTTCCCTTTCCAACAATCTGATAGGGTTCATTATCTCCTAAATAAACCAGCACAAAATCCCCTTGGACATAATCAAGAAAATAACTTCTATGGGGGGCAGCATGAAATGAAGCCCCTGAATCTAACACCCAAGAATCATCAACATTATCAAGGGAAAGAATCAAAGCATCCTCATCAGATTTATTACTTACCACATTTTCCTCTTTACTTCCTTCATTTTTGTCTCCTTCCTTATTTTTTTGAGACCAGCAATCTTTCTTTAAATGACCCGGCTTACCACAGTACCAGCAATCCCTCTTATCTCTAGATTAGGACTTTATGTCCTTTGATTTTCCTCGTGACTTCCCACGATTTCTAGAATTGTTTCCTCTCTCCTTTGTTCTTCCCCTGCTTTCTGCATTCAAAACACTATCTGATGTGGATGTTCCACCTGAGCTTTTCCTACGAATTTCCTCGCTCAAAATAACACCAACATCATCAAATTTCAATGTATTCAAACCAAAAACAAAATTTCTAACAGCCATTACCAAGCTATTCCAGCTTTTAGGCAAAGAACACAAAATAAAAATATCCCTAACTTCTTCATCAAATTTTACTTTTACAGAAATTAATTGACTGGTGACCATATTAAACTCATATATATGATCAGTAACTGACCCACCTTCTACCATTTTCATATTAAATAAATGCTTCATAAGAAATACCTTATTCGAAGCAGAAGGATTTTCATATAACTTCACCAAGGTTTCCATCAACTCTTGAGTTTTCTTTGTTGTTGTAATATTGAATGCCACCGATTGTGCCAAGCATAAGTGAATACTGCCAAGAGCCTTTCTATCTAAAATCTCCCAGTCATCATCTGGCATTGTTGTGGGTTTCTTGGTTTTCCCTTCCAATGGCCATCATAAATCCTTTTGATAGAGATATTCATCCATCTGCATCTTCCATAACTGATAGTTCTGCCCATTAAACTTCTCAACCTTCTTACCCTCGTCTGCCATTGCTCCCACTCAACCATGAGACTCCCACTTAGCTGTGAGACCTTCCTATAGATGATAACTGAAACATAACCCACTCTGATACCACTTGTTAGGGTTAGAAATGGCAGATAACTAATAATTAAATGTAGATTTAAGTAATAAATAGAGAAACTAAAACACAAAATTATAACACAAATAATTTAACGTGGTTCACCCAATCTGGGCTACATCCACCAAACCGTAGCCATCCAATAATTTTATTATCTAGTGCAAAACCTATTACAATCTTGCAAATAATCACATTTTTCATCATACTGTAACACCCATCCGAACCCCTTTTTAACAAGCTTAGAAGCTTCCAAATTTTGGGTTTTACAAAATCATATTTTTCTTTTATCGTTGATATTTCCCTTTTTCGGTGATACATGTCAGGGTGTACAGTATACCATGGGCTATATAGTATAGCATGATCAGTCACCACATACCAACACATTCTAGATCTACATTGAATAGCCTTGTGTCTAAATACATAGCATGTGTAATAGTAACCATTGAAAAATTGAATCATTCTTGGATTGTTATAGTCATTCATCATTTGGCTTCTACATTCACTACACTATGACCAAATTTTTTGCATGTAAAACATTAACCAATAAAGGATGGAGCATTCTAATTCATTTTGTTTCTACATTCCATTGCTTTATGTCCAAATTTATTATAAGAGTAACAAAAACCATTGATAGATGGGTACCTTTGATCATTTGGTTGTCTGACTAGAGGTCTTCTAGATTCATTTCTTTGATTTCAGATCTTTCCATTGTTATTTTTTTCTTCATTCTTCTTTGGTTCACTGATCTTCTCTTTTTCATTAGGCATTTGATCTACTTTTTAGCAAACACCTTTTTCAAATCCTAAACCACCTTTTTCTTGGGATGTTTTCTAACTATAATCATCTAATCAAGTATTGTAGAACTTGCCTTGAATTTTTCTTCATGGCTTCTTGCTTTCTCCAAATCTGATCTCAAATTTACCACTTCTTTTTCAAGCCTTATGCATTCATTAGATTTTCTTTCCATCATTACATTCAACAAAACCTTCAATTCTTTTCTTTTCTTCAACTTGCACTTTTAGCCCAGTGATTTATTCATTTGCCTGTTTCAACTTCTCACTGACTTCCTTATGCCTTTCTCTGAACTAATTGATTTTCTCTCTCAATTTTTTGATGTATTCATTTACTTATTTAATATTTTCTTTTAGATCTCTATTTTCACCTTCAATTCTTCCCAAATCTTCAAGATCAACTTTGAGTCCCCCATCCTTTTCAGGCACACAATATTATTCTATGTATCCAACATCAAGAATCTCTTCTGGAGAGATAGAGAATTTCCTATCAACCATGAGTTCAATATACAAGACCTTCCCAAAGCAATTAAGCTCTTTTCAAGGATTTGGGATCAGATACCAATTGTTGAACACCTAGAATACTGAGAGGAGGGGTGAATCAGTATTCCCTTAAACCATTCAAACATAAAGCATCGAATATCTAATACATAATCAACTATAGTAAGGAAAGAAAGCATGAAAACATCCACAACATCACATAACACATGAACACTAGGATTTTTACATGGAAAACCAAAAATGGTAAAAACCACAGTGAGGGTTAGCTCACAATATATTATAACTGATTATAGTATATTATAGAAATACTCAATGCATGTGGACTCATTTTCCAAGTGGACTCATGTTACATCCATAGAGAGAAATATAGAAGAGAGATGTTGGCTCATAGCCTATTTGGAACTGTTATAATTGCATCTATAATATGCAGGATTACAGTCCCAATGAAGCATAATAACAATCTTCACACTAATTCTAATTCAACACTTTGCATCACTCTTCATTTGCACAATTTTGGTCTTCAACTTAATATTCACCTTAACTTTGCATTTCTCTTCTTAAATTCACATCACATACATTAAATTTTTCTTCTTTATCTTTAAAATACCAATTTAACTATTCAACATGTCTATCCACATCAAGTATAACATCAATTAGGTCAGCCTAATTAGGTGTAATACTCAAAATGTAACTTGTTGGCTCTAAAACTTATCATCCATAACACATGCCACAATTCAAATCTCAAAACACCATAAGATAGGTCGGCATTGACCTAAAATAGATCCCACATAAGATAACAATACTTATTCATTCTTCGTACAACATCAAATGTGTTAGGTCAACTTTGCACAAGACCTAAAAGTAAAACCCTTCATCTTTGTATCCACATCTTGACATATGGACTTAAAAAAATTATACCATCTATAATTCAATATCAACTAACATATGGAAACTTACCTTCAATACTGCAAGGCCAAAAACTCATTTGCAAAGAAGTGCATAATCTCCCACATAGACACAGTACAAAAAGCAACTTATGCCAGGTTGAACTTTGTTACTCATATCTTTCAAGTTGTTTGTCCAATCAAGATGAAATCTTGGATTTAGGTACATCTAACATCCACCAAATTAATGTTAGAAGTGAAAATTGTTTTCAACATTTGTGGAGTGGTGCAAACCCAAAAACTGATCATGCACTATTACACTAAATTAGTAGATTTGACATAGTCAAATTTTTGTACAACTGATCTTTCCAGACCAACTCAACTTGCCAAAATTTCTTCCATAGCAACTCCAAAACTTGTTAGGCCTGATCAAAATAGTCCACAACAATGTTGACATCAATGGGAACACTGTAATACACTATTTTATACAATCCATGCTCATGTTTCCAAACAACATCATTAATGAAAAACTCCAACAATCTCTCCAAAATTATAATATGAATGTCTTATCCAAAGTGGATAATGTAATTGGCATCATATAATTGTTTATGTTTTGTTGCTAATAATATATTTGAACATTTGAGATAATAAAGAGTTTTTGCCTACTTCAAAGTGTATGTAGCCAAATTGGTGAACTACTATAAATCTCTATGTTCTTCATGTTTGTAAATTATCTTAATTCCTATTTTAATTTCTACAATATTAAACCTATTTTCAAACCAGTAAAAAATTTCATTGGCAAATAAAATATAATTTCAAACCAATCAAAAATTTCATTGGAAAATTAAACTAGTATTCCAATAAAAAATCATAGCATGGGTGGTGAAAATATCAAGTGCTATATATTGTTCTATTCTAGGGAAAATTTTCCACACACTCAAATTCCTTCATTAAGTGTCTAAAATGGGGACAAGTATCAACATATTTATTATAAGTTCTTATCAAAAATGTTAAGTGAGTCACTGAGAGAAGTACTATGTCTGAAGCCATATGTTGGTGTAAATTAATGACTAGTAACTACACGTTGTATTATTTAATAAATTAATATAATAGTAATATACTTAGAAAATTAAATATAATTTTTCAATGAATGTTTGATGGATAGTTGTAGTTGCATTCCAAAAGCAAATGTGTGAAGCACTAGACTTACAAATTCAAACCTCTAAAATGACCCTAGAACTGTTAGATTTGCAAATATCAATGGTTGATGTTTTATTACTTATTAAATCTCTTAAAGTCATGACTCATTTTTTGTGAAATAATATTGTCACATCATTTTTTGTATCTTGTTGTGAATTAGAAAATTAATATAACTGTTTAATGAATGTTTGATGGACAATTTTGGTTGCATTCTAGAAGCAAATGTTTGAAGCACTACAATTACGAATTTAAACCTCTAGAATAACCCTAGAACCATTATATTTGAAAATATCAATGGTTGACATTTTATTACTTATTAAATCATTTAAATTCATGACTCAGTTTTTGCAAAATAATATTGTCACATCAACATGTGTGTCTTGTTGTAAATTAGAAAATTAATATAACCATTCAATGAATGTTTGATGGACAGTTTTGGTTGCATTCTGGAAGCAAATGTATGAAGCACTACACTTGCAAATTCAAACCTATAAAATAATCCTAGAACCATTAGATTTGCAAATATCAATGGTTGATGTTTTATTACTTATTAAAACACTTAAATTCATGACTCAATTTTTATGAAATAAAATTGTCACATCAAGGGTTGAATTAAATGTTCAAGTGTTGAGTATTGATGTCTTCATTCTATATATACTTCACCAACTTGATGTTCTTCGTATCATTTATAACATATTTGGATTTGATTTCTCTCTTCTTTATTCATAATTTCACTATGATATTATAGAGTCTTCATGGTATGTCATTCTACCCAATTTTTTTTGGGAGAAAAGAATCAATGATGCATACGATAGACAAAAAATTGGGTATGGTTTTCACTATTCCTTGTGTGCAAGTTGAGGAGGCTATAAGAACAATTTTGGGTAGGGAATGGCTTCAAAACAACCCTCATGCTCTATTTTTTGAGGTATCTTCTACTTTCTTATCCAATTGCATGGACATTTTGTTGGATAAATAGTTGGTCAAGAGTTTGGCAATACGTTATTTGCAATCTTATTTCTTCATTGGAGTTGGCACTTAAGCATTAAAATTTTGAATTTTTGTTAGCACCAGTTGGTGGAATATTTCCCAAAGTTGAACTAGTTGCTTCTATAGTGAAAGATCTTTCCTTGGTAGTTATAATGTGTGGTCTGGTGTGTGATACGACAAATGAATCATTATAGAGTCTGAAGTTTTGGAGCAAGGATTTGGGTGATGTTCTTTCTTCTCTGCTCTTTGATCAATTTGATTCGCCTCCTGGGTATGTGCAGGATCATCATGGAAAAAACACATGTCCTTAAGTGGAAAAAATTTTAGAAAAATCAGTGTTAGGCAACTTGACATAAAAATTTGAATAAGTTATTTGTAATGCCCCGCCACGCAACCCTAGAGGAAGTTGCAATTCACTACTTAAACGCACCAAAAAAAAATTTTGTTTAAGTACAAATAACATGTAAGATGAATACATATTGCCAACAACCTCTAAGGCCACAAGACAAAGATTACTTAAAAACCCAAACAACAATAACATCAACTGAAACCAAAACATTAATCATTTACAAAATTAATATTACATACATCCCATACAAGATAAATTACAACAAGGAAAATAAATACCTCAAGATTCCAATTAACAACATTTAAACAATAAGATTACAACACTCATTCCCCGAATGACATAAATTCAATAATCATGATTACAATTTACAAATTCCACCTCAATAACAAATGAGGGGTAGTAAAATATAGATCAACTGAAAAGAACGAAGCCAGAAAAGCAACAGCATCCAACGAGCTCTCCAACTGGAAATCACGACCACACGAACAAGAAAAAGAACCAACGAAAAAGAATGCACGCCACACGACCACGTGGAACCCAAAGGCCCCACTCCCTCCATGCTAGGAGATAGTAACAAGGATTTCCTAGACAAGACCATCTACCTCTAGACACAGGCTAGCACACTGAACTGAAACAAGAACAAATACCACATCACTTAACATCGTGGTTACAATGCTTCCAGAGTACAAAATCGAGTACAATCACTGTACAAAATAAACCAACGGTACAACACCATACTGACTGTTGTCATAGGAGGAGTGTCATCGCAAAGGCTGCATTGGTTATCCAATGGTGTTCTTCCTAGGTCCCGGCCCCCCTCTAGGGATATCCTGGTAACCTCTCACGAACCCGGCACCATATGCACACCAGAGCGGAATCGGTTATCTTTCGAGAAGACAAGATAATGATCTTGCCATTCCAGGCCTTCCCGACTCATCTCAAGTCTCGTACAAGCCCTTGAGCCAATGAGCGAGGCTAAATTATCTTATTAATGTTCAAAACTACTCTCTCCCTAGTAAGTTATTTAATTTTCACTTAGTTAACTGACTCTCACACGAGTTATCCTGGAACCACTTTGGGCCCGGCGCTCGTTTGAAAGCCACTCCCCTATCGACAACACATAACTCATCCACATGCCAAGGGTAGACAATGCACTAACACTTATCACAAATAAGCAATACACCTCAACAGGTAACACATCACTACAGATGTCCAAAATTAAAACCAAAGCGTGCACTACCCAAGGCTAACACAAGGTTGACTAACATAATGACAACCCACATAAAGAACCGATAACAAGACTCAACCTTAAACCATAAGGTCACACAACCCGTTCATAGAAACCAGGTTTCTTTTGAAGCATATCTCATGCACTACCTGGAAGAGAGACAATAACAAAACACAAGAGACATAACATCACTTCAAGATAACACAACTGGAAGGCTTACATAAACAAATAACTCCAAAAGAATAGACAACTCGATCAAGGGTTCCCTAACCTCTAGAAACCAAACTTAGTACAACCAAAGTACACTCACAAATATACAATCATACAATATTGCCCATACACTGAGAATGAATGAAAACACCACTAGAAAACATTCTAAGCCACTAAATAAGCTAATATTAGGATTTCTTAAATCCAAGTCACGTGAGGACACATTGCATGTAATCAATTTAAATGATTTCCATTCTTTGCAAATTCTCAAAAGTAAATCAAATCACATTTTTACACTAAAATAACAAATCAAAAATTTGAACAAGCGAATAGATCTGAAATGATCTCATTCAAAGAATTCATATGCATTTTCTATCATTCCCTATTATAATATGAAATATTATTCTCAAAAATCCACTTTTAAACAAAGTCCAATTTTCACAATTATCTAGGTTCCACCATTGATGACGTATGAAAAAGCTTAAAATTTAAAATTCAAAAATAAAATAATGTAAGAATACCCTTTTGATTCAAAAGTGCCCAACAACACACTTTTAACATAAAAACACCAATCAATTTTAAACCAATTTTCACAAATATCCAGGTTCCACCATTGATGAAGTATGAAAAAACTTAAAATTTAAAATTCAAAAATAAAATAATGTAAGAATACCCTTTTGATTCAAAAGTGCCCAACAACACACTTTTAACATAAAAACACCAATTTGAGCCTCTAATTAAAAATTGGGCATGGTAACCTTGTATTTGGAAAAATTCTCAAAAATTTCTCAAAATAAATTCTACACTATCAACTTGATTCAAATAAAATACATGAAAGGATTCCAACATACTACCAATACAATTAGAATCATTCAAACCATTTAAGATCAAGTAAATATGAAGAAATGATAAAATACCTCCATTCACAAGCAAGAAATTCAAATGAGAGGATGTTTGCACATAAGCAACGAGAGCACGTAAGATCGCAGCCATCACTTCCTTTCCCCATTCCTATCCAAATGCAGTTGATCCCATGCAATTTCATGCCCAATTGCTCCCACAATGAACAAATCAATTTTCCTTCAAAAAGAGGGTTTTCTTTTCCCTCACCTTTTCTCTCCAAAAATTATGTATTCCAAATATAGTCAACTCCCTTAAAAATATCTTTTCCACCCAAAGTTATTGCATTTTGAAGATATTTTGAATTTTAAATAACTCAAAACAAAATTCCCATTTCTAAATAGAATACAACATATTTTAAAACCTTCTTTTCACACAAACTAATTTAAATCTTTTAACACTTTTAATTCAAGGAATAACTTAATCAATTCCACAATTAATTTAATTAATCAATAAAATAAATCTAATCCAGTATTAGATTATTTTATTAACTAAATTAAACTAATTAATAAAGTAACATTCCTAGCATTATAATCAAAAGCATTTAATCAATAATTAAGCAACCTAAGCCATTTAACTTGAATTTAATTAAAGACCAAGGTGATCAGGGCAACATGAAACAACCAAACCCGACTACAAACCGATGACACATGGTGACTAGGGTAACGACTTGACACAGAAAACCTAGCTACTATCTCCCAATTAATTTCCGTTGGTCAATGGACACGCTCAAACCTGGAAACCAGGTGGAGTCGATATCATGTACCTGCCAACCTGCAACAAAGAGCATGTCGAATGTGCATATATACATAATATGATCAATCAAACCGCGAAGAGGAAATCTTAGAATCGTAGGGCACTCGCAAGCGAGTGATACAATCCTATCCCCTTCACTAATACAATATCACTAACTGACGCATCTAACATCAATAACATGATCAACAGCATAAAACATCGTTAAATCAAATATCTTCTAAGTTAATCCAAAACATGCCATAAGGGTAACATCAGGATAACATCACATCGAAATATAACATCCACATTGTATAACAATTGCAATCAAAAACAACCTAGTTCCAAAGTCAAAGCATAATTAGACACAATCATAACAGGGAAGAACAATGTCGATCAAAGAGCCAAAACGGAGGGGTGTTACATTATTTATATTATTTCAAAAATATGTTAGAATAGAATTTGTAGAAAATTGAATGTATTTTCTAAACTACTAGGTTTATTTAAAAATAAATAAAATCTATTTGGTTAAAATTTGAAATTTCAATGCAATAATACTTAAATTTCAGGGAAAAAATAAGTAGGTGTCTGTCTGACCACCCTAACCATAATAAAATGATAATATTTTTTTATGAGATTTTATATATAAGTAGAGGACTCATGTCCATATGTGATGCATTTTTTTTTGTAAATTTTTTCCAAGTAAATAATTAATTATGAATTTTTATTACAAATTTTAAAAATATAAAACCTATGTCTAACCACCTTAACTTGGTCAAAACTTCATGAAATTTATTTTTTCTTTTTTAATCCTATATTATGTGAAGCATAGAATGTGACCCATGTTTCAAATTCAAAAAATGTCATACCGTTTGAAAGTTATAAATGTTTTTCAATCAGCCTATCGATCGGACTTTAGTCATAATTCTAATAGAAAATGAATAATAATTATTTATTAAATTCAAATTAAAGAATAATTTATATTGGTGGAAAGCTGAGAATATCCTCTAAAAACCCTTTTCGTTTCATCAATTTTGGGTAAAAAAAAGTCGTCAGTGACATACCCTATAAATACCCATAATATTGCCACTTTTTGGCCCATCATGATCCTGCACATACCCTCCTACTCAAACACTAGGTTTAAGGCCTTTGATATTAATTAAGAATATTTTTGTAATGAATTGTGTCTATATTTTATTGTATAACTCTTGTAATATGTATTTTATGACTGGTTTTTTGTCATAGTTAGTGGCTTTTTAGCTAGGCTGGCTATGTACATTTTATGTCTTCAGCCACTTAAATTAAAATACTTTTCATAGCTCCATTCTTGTAAATCATTTTTGCTTTGTTCAATATAAAAATATGGCTTTTAAGACTGAAAAGATATTTATATTTTTTGCATGAATCATTTTTATTTTTTTTAACATATATATTTAATATTACTCTTAATTTTCAAGAAACTGGTATGCTAACAAAAATCATAGTAGACTCCATAAAGATATTATTATTTCATAATGTTAATATACTAATAAAAATCAAGTTAATGTACAAAAAATATTTCACCATTTGATGCCACTTAATTCTATCTTTTCAATGCTTCAAAGTACTCTACCTACCATTTAGTTCTGTATCTTTTTATCAATTTCCACAGTTCTATGAGATTATGGTTCATGAAGAAAATGTGGTTGTGGTACCATGGATTAATGCCATACATACCTTAGAAATCTTTAAAATATTTAGAATTAACTTCCTCTTCTAATATGAAGCAAGCAAAATTATTGATTTGATAGCTTGCTACTAAAAATGGTAGAAAGAATGACGTGTTTTCTTGTTGATTTCCACAATCACATAGGATTATTGTTCATTGAAGAAAATTGGATTGCAAAATTGTGGATTAATTCTAAATGTACTTTTGAAGCGAGTGATTAGATAACTTGATATTGAAAATTGCACGACGTAATATACTTTATGATGTCATGAATCCAATTATCAATTGAAATAAGATTTGTAATGATTTCATATCGTTTGAGTGGTATGCTTGATAGCTTGTCAACTTGATGTATGGTGTGCATGTAGCCCAACATCAATCAAAATAAACATTGAAATTTTCTCTCACACAAATAAATTTGGTCACTTGGTTAGCACAAAAAAAGAATTTATACCTCGCATGACTCATGAGTAAATAGGGATTGGGATGGTCAACTAGGAGTTCATAAATGTCCCATAAATAGAGATAATGAGCATAACTAAAATCATTTGTAGAAGGCTTTACTATTGAGTGCAATGTTATGAATTATAATAAGGGTTTTTATTTTGCAAGGTTGATAAGGAATAAGATGATGTGGTATTATTGGGGATACTCTAAATTCTCCTACCTCCAGTTATATAGTTACAGATTAAAAGACCAATGTCCTTCAAGTTCAAAATGAGTGGAATTGGAAAGAATTTGATCTGGTTTACCTAGCTTCTAAGCCAATTTTTGAGCCAAGATGAGGAGATCTAATAGAGATAAGTTCTTTCATAGAGAGTGTTCCCACATAAGTATTATAATATTGTTTTCTTTCAAAGTTGTCAACTTTGCATACTCCATTTTGACAAACCCCCTCAAAGAGGAACTATGGACTTTCAAATTCATTCTACACTATCTTGGTGCCTTAGAGTTGCCCGAAGAGGGTGGGAGTAGATTTACTACCCCTTATCTTTTGTATAATTCCAACTGGTAACTAGGATATGTACATTTTCTATATTCATAGCTCCTATTTCCCCAGCATGGTAGGCAAGCCCTATGGATTCTCAAAGTCATTTGTTTGATTATATGGTATGGATCCCATAGCTCCTACTACCAGATTGGAATCAATTATGTCATTTTGGGTTGTTTTGGTGCATTAGATTGAGCATATTATGCAACATATTTTGTATTAAATATTTTAACTATCGGCTTGTGGTTCACCATAGTGGAATGCAGAACCAAGGTACAAAATTTTCTATAAATGTACAACCATAGTAGTGGCTTGGAGCTATCATTTGAGATCCCAAGCATGGTCGGAAAGCCTCGTGGTTTGAGGATATGGTTTGTATCCCATAGCCACCACTACCAACTTGTGATCAATTGTATCTGATGTAAAGTGACATGTGTCATTTATAAAAAAACAAGAGCTTGCAAGCTCTAATTGTCTTTAAAAAGATATGTAATAATGTAACATTGTAATTTAGTTGTAATAAAATAAATGGATGTGTTATTCTTCATTATTCATTTATAGTAAAAAATTATTTTGTGTGTTCAGTTTCTATTCAAATTATACAAGTAATTAGAAATAGCATTAATGTTTCTAGCAGTAGCACTTACACATAAACTTTAAAGGATGTTTAATGATTTCAATGATAGAAAACTCTTTGTATGCTAATTAAGTCGAGAGGCTTCTTACACTCACATAATGGATTGCAAAACATGTGTACATTTTTATTCTTTGCATTTAATTTGACGTTCAAATGACATGCAACTGGCGATAAAATCTTGTTTACCTACTTTATTACATTCAGAGATGTTTGTACATAAAATCAAAAAGCATGGATAGAAGTAAAGATGAAGATGCAACTCTTATTCAAATTAAAGAGATTTAAATCAAAAAATTCCCTATGTAAATGAAATAATTTACATGCAAAAAGAGGAAAAAATAAAATAGAAAGATTGTTTTTATATCTAAATTTAAAATGAATATGAAATTTTATTTAATTCATTTCTATAGATAATCACTACAATTTATTTAATTATTTAAAAACTAAATAATATATTTTTTATAAATTTTAGAAATTAGAATTTAATTTAATTTTAGAATGAAATTTAAGTTTTCAAGATATTGTGGTGATATTAAAAAGATTTAAATCAAAAACTTCCTATGTAAATTATTTTATGATTTTTTAAATACAATTTTTAAGTATAATTTTATTTTATAATTATACTAAAAGAAAAGAAAAAAAAAGAATATAAAATTTGATTTTATAGATACATTTTAGTTCATGTAATTCATTCTAAAATTATAATTAGTAATTGTTGAATTATTTTTAAATGAAAATTTAATTTTTTTAAAAAAATTATTAGATATGGTTACTATTTTTAAAGCCATAAAATTTTCCTAAATCACTCTCTACTTCCACCTAACCACACAAATCATCCTCTAAATAAACAGATAAATTATTAGCCAAATAAAAGAAACATTGAAATTTTCCAAAAAAAACAATTGGACAACTAAGAGGTGTTGTAGATATACATGACCTTCTACTTTAAAATTGCTTTTATCTTTGATCAGCCCATTATAAAGGGCTTGAAAGCCTTTTCTATAGCATAGATATTCATAAGTTTCTCTTAAGTAATTATACTCCTACAATGGATTCCATGAGACTTGGAATGGTTCTGACGATGATAACAGTATTGTGCTTATTATCTAAGACCCACTGTCCAAATCCATCCCAGACTATGGATATCCTAATTTTCAAACCAATGCAACTATTCTAAAGATGATGGACTATGCTCTAACAGACTATAACACTTTCCATGTAATGACAATTGATTATTTTTCACTTTTTTTTATTTTCTTTTGTTTGATTTGAAAATTTTGGATTTGGGTTATGAGTTGTAGTAGTTGGGATGTACATATAGTTTTTTCTAATGGCCAAAGTATCTTTATAATTGTGCATTAATATTGAACAATTGGTTTGATTTTTTTGTTGGGTAGCATGCTAGACTTGTATTTCAAAAAGTGGTGGGAGAAAAAGTGGAAGGAACATCAAACAAAGAGGCTACCTATTTATCTTGATCCAAGTTTTGGATGCCAGCAAATTTGTGGATGTTTTCAGTGCTCAAATTTTTTATAGGGAAGGCACTTATCTTTGGGTTCAAATATTCACCTCTTTTCTTGCACCTACACCTCTCTAATTCTTGGATATGCCTTTTGAAATTGACAGAGTATGGAATCTATATATTCTTTAAATTTTGGATGACTTTTAAAAATTGATTTATTAGATATGAATAATTGAATTCAACATATATTGAATGAGTTTATTCATTAATAAGTTGCATGGTTGGTTCTACTTATACTATTTTGCATGTCTCTACAATCTTTGTGTATTCATTATTATTCATTTCTCTTTCCACAAGTTCATTCTTTAATGGGCACCATTTCGACTGTTTAGCTTCTTATTTTGCACTATGTTCATATAATAAGAAAAAGAATTTGATTGGAAAAAATAAATTGAAGTTTCAAAAAAATATTATGTTTAATGTTTAGTTTAGCATAATATATAAAGTATTATGTTTATTTTTTAATTTAGTATAATATATATGCAATTAAATGATATAAATATTATTGGGTTTTCAATTTTAATAAAGTTGAATGGTTTTGAATGAGTCTATATGTAACACCCCTCCATTTTGGATCTTTTGATCGGCAGTGTTTTCTTTGTTATGTGTTTCTATTATGTTGTGACTTTGGTACTTGGTTTTATTCGATCGCAACTGTTAAGTGATGCGTATGTGATATTTTGATGTGATGTTATTTTACTCCGATGTTATCATTAAGGCATGCTTTGGATTAGCTTAGCAGATATTTGAAATTAACAATGCTTTATGCTTTTGATTATATTATTGATGTTAGATTCATCAGTTAGTAATAATGTATTGGTGAAGGGGACAGTATTGCATCACTCGCATGCGAGCGCCTATGATTCCACGATTTCCTCTTCACGGTGTGTCTACTATCTTATATGCATGTTCGACACTCGTTTTGTTTGCAAGATAGCAGGTACAAGACATCGACTCCACCTGGTTTCACAGGTCTGAGTGTGTCCATTGACCAATGGTAATCGATTGGGAGATAGTAGCTAGGTTTTTCGTGCCAAGTCATGCCCCTGGTCATAGTGTGTCGTCGGGTCATAGCCAGGTGTAGTTGTTATATGTTGTCCCTTTCAGCTTGGTTTTTATTTAAATTCAAGATATAAAAGTAAATAAATGGCTTTTGTAGTTAAGTTGTTTAAATAAATCTAGCTATATTGTTAAAAATGTTATTTAATTTATTAAATAATTTAATTTAATTAATAAAATAATTTAATTTAATTAATAAAATAATTTAATCCCTAATTAGATTTATTTTATTGATTAATTAAATTAATTGTGTTGAATTGATTAAGTTATTCTTTTTTTTAATTAAAAGTGTTAGTTTATTTTTGGAAAGAAAGTTTTAAAAGTTTAAATTCTTTTGTTTGAAAAGAAAATTTTAAAATGTATTAAATTCTATTTGGAAATTGGAATTTTGTTCTAAGTTATTTAAAATTCAAATATCTTCAAAATGCAATAACTTTGGGTGGAAAAGATATTTTAGAACAGTTGACTCAATTTGGGGAGGATATTTGTGAGCTATTGCATTTGATTTTCAATTTGAATTTCAATTTGGGGAGGATTTGGAGAAGCCATGGAATTTCATTTTGAATTTGAATTTGAGTTTGGGGGAGATAATATATTTCATTTGGGTTTTATTTTCAATTTGCAATTGGAGGAGAAAGTTTTGATGTGGCTTGTTGGATTGAGGAAGAAGGTTGAATTTCTTGGTGGGTTGGAAACAGATTTGGAGGCACCATTTGAATCCTTCTATCTTTGGAGAAAAAAATCAGGTTCTTCTTTGATTTTTATTTCATTTTGAAAGAGTTTTAAATCTTGTTATGTTGTTTGAAAATCTTTAAAATGCTATTTAGATTCAATGAAAACCCATGTGAAAAGGTTTCAAAACTTGCAAACTTTTGTTGGATTTAGGAAAGGAAAAAACAAAACAAGAATCAAACCATAGAAAATAGGAAAAATGAACAGAATGAATTGTTGTTTGAGCTTGAAATTAAGAAATATGTGCTTGCAATTATTTGGCTATGTATTTTTTTTTGGAAAAAGATTTCATAACTTCACTGTTAATCAATGTAAATTTGTATATATGTGTGTGTGTGTGTGTGTGTGTGTGTGTGTTGTATATGTGTGTATTGAATCTCAATCTGGGAATTTTCTTTTTCTTTCAAAAATTTTACCCAGTTGTTATTTTATTTTCTGTTGGAGAAAAACCCAGAAAATAGAGTTTTTTGTGCTTTGTTTTCTTTTGTTTTCTAGGTTTTTTTTTGTTAAGAAAATAAAATAAAATTTATTTTGGGTTTTTGTGGGGATGTAGGGGAAGCCAACCCCCACCGCCGCCCAGCCTCAGGGGAGGCGGACTGGGTGTTATACACACAGGTCGCGCCTCAAAAGGGAGGTGGACTTTGTTATACACATAGCCCGCCGCCCCAAAAGGGAGGCGGACTGTGTGTTAAACACATAGGTTGCCACCCCAAAAGGGAGTCAGACTGTGTGTTATACACATAGGCCACTGCCACAAAAAGGGAGGCGGACTGTGTGTTATACACACAGGCCACCACCGCCGGTGGAGAAGGGGCCTACGTGCCCTAAATTTTGGGCAATTCGTTTTATTGTATTTCAAATTTTTTTTATGTTATTTAATTTTATTTTAAGTTATATAATATATAATTATATATAATATGTATATATATTATATATATAATATATTACAAATTAAATAAATGTTTCATTATTATTTATTTTAATTAAACTGGATTTGATTTAAATGAATTGAAGTTTGAATTGGTTTTTTTATAAAAATATATTTAAATAATATTTATATATATTTAAACATATATACATATAATAGTATATACGTTGAGTATATAATTGTATGCTTGTTTAATATATATATCTATATTTAAATATATTGATTTTAAGAGGGTTATTTTATTTAATGTTGCAAACATTGATTTTATAAGAGAGATCTTTTTAGAAGATTGATTTTGATCATTAGTTGTAATCGAGGAAGTTGGAAGAAAACAATTAGTTTAAGCTTCTGATTTCAATTAACGTTAATTATTTAAATTGATTTCATGCAATATGTCATTGTTTGGATTGGATTTAGGAAATCCTAACGTAGGTGATTAAATCAACAAATTTCCCTTTCGTTATGTAGTTTCTCTCTTTCGTGATGTCGGGCAAAAAGGAATTAATTGTATTTTGGAAATTAAGGTTAGTGCAATGATTAAATATTTGTTAAGGGTTAGGGTTGTAATTGAAATGAATATGGTTAGTGTGTTTACAACGACCTGTTTGATTTGATGGAATCTTAAAGTTCTTATAAATGATTTGTTAAATGTCAGGATTATGTATTTGGTTAAGTTATATGGATTATAATTAGAGCAAAATTGATGATATTAAATATATGTAAAGAAAAGGGTTATTTTATTGCGATGCTATTATAATGGGTAGAATGTTATTTAAAAGTTCGTGTATTCCATTTCCTTAAATGATAAATGGGGAATGTTGTTTGTTTTCCAGATTGCAAGGAATAGATAAGGTTCATGAAAAAAAATTATATTGTTTAGAACTTATATGAATAGTTAATAGATTAAGTATATGATGTATATATGTACTTTGGTTCCTATTTTATGAGAAAAGATTGTTATGTCAAAATACATTATTAGTTATTTAAAGAACATGGATTTATATGATTGTTGGTTTAAGTGGATTCATATTGGTATTGTATGGGCAATATTGTTATGATTGTAAATTTATGAGTGTACTTTGGTAGTTCTGAGTTTTGTTTCTAGAGGCTAGGGAACTCGTTGGTTGAGTTGTTTACTCTATTTGGAGTTGCTTTTTATGTAAGTCTTCCATAAGGGATTTAGCTTTTGGGGTTGCATTAATATGTTAGTCAACTGTTGTATTGCCTTGGGTAGGGCGTATTGTGTATCCTGTTGCTTTACCCATTTTTCACGAACGGGGGTGTTTTGTGCCTCCTTTGTATAAGGAGTGGTTCATGAATTATGTTGCCTCCAATGTTGGAGAGGGCTTTGACTTTTGTTACCTCTAGTGTTTGGAGAGGGGTTTGATTTGTGTTTCCTCCTGTGTTTGGAGTGAGATTTCTTTATATGTTCCTCCTAGAGTTGGAGTGGTTTTATCTTATTGATATGCACTTGGGATTCCCTTGGTGATTGATTTTTTGTTGGTATGTTGTCAAGTAGAAGAGTGGCTTCTGTTAGGGGCCAGAGCCCAAAGAGGTAAACTGGGAAACCTTTAGAAGTGGTTTAATCAAGTGATAACTAAATCAATGTACTTAGAAGTTAGGTAGTATTTCACATTAATTAAGATAATTGAGCCTCGCTCATGGACGCAAGGGCTTGTATAGACTTGGGTTGAGACGGGAAGGCCTGGAATGGCAAGATCATCTATCTTGTCCTTACAAGAGGTATTTGGTTCCACATGAGTGAGTATGGGTGTCGAGATTTGGTAGAGGCCACCAGGATAACCCATGGTGGGGGCCAGAGCCTAGGAAGATTCTTAGAGGAGATCCCATGATGAGTTGTGTGATGACACTCTTTCTACAACAATAGTTGTTATTTGGTTTTTTGTATTTGGTCTTCTTATCATACTCGATCTATTTTATTTTTGGAAGCAATATGACCTATGTTAGTGATGTTGGAGTTGTACTTGTGTTATCCTTATGGATGTTTGGTTCATGTGTCTGGTTGTGTCAGTGTGAGTTAGCCTATGTCTAGGGGTGGTTGGTCTTGTCTAGAATTCCTTGTTACTATCTCCTAGCACAGGGGGTGAGCCTTCGAGTATCACATGGTTGGGTGGAACGTGCACCTTAATCTGTTGGGTCTTCTCCTTGTTCATGTGGACAAGTTTTCCAGTTGGAGAGCTCGTGGCATCCAATACTTTCATGCTTTACTCTTTTCAGTTATTATTGTAATTTATTACCCCTCTTTGTATCAAGGTGGAAGATGTATTTGTAACCTTATTTATTGAAATTACCACATTTGGGGAATGAGTGTTGTTATCGTATTGTAAATTATATTAGGGGAAACATGTGGTATCTCTTATGCCTTTGATGTAATTTTATCACGTATGGAATGTTTTCCTTCTTAATTTGTTAAGTAATAAATGTTATATTTTAATTCATGTTTCTTGTTTTGGTTTTAAGTAATCTCAGTCTCATAACCTTAGAGGTTGTTGGCAATGGATAGTGATCTTGCATGTTAATTGTACTTTTAATAAAAAAAAAATAGTATGTTTAAGTAGTTAATTGCAACTTCCTCTAGGGTTGTGTGGTGGGGTATTACACATGGTATCAAAGCCTAGGTTTAAACACTGGGTACTCTAGGATAAGGTGGAACCCATTAAGCTATTAGTTGCATAGGTTATACTCTGGGCACTATGAGCCATGGCATTGACCTAGGTGTTTTATTCGTTAGTTATGTTTTCCTTTTGGGTTGATCTCGCTTGCCTACCTAGAAGTTGTTGTTACGTGGTGTAGGTCCAATGGTGTAGGAAACTAGTGGAAAGGATAGGATCCTCAGTGTAGTGTACAATGCACCAATATCCTTCCTACTGGAAGAATGCATTATGGACAATTGTGTAGCATGTGAATTTTTTGGTGCACGTTGTGTGTGGTGGATGACAACTAGTTTTGTTGTGATTTCCACCCCTTGCATGTCTTGTTGATGAATTCTTTTGTGGGGGTTAGTTAGGCCCACAAGCCTACCAAGAAGTGTGCTTTGATTGGTCTCCTTCTTGATGCATGGCTCTTTCATTGTGTAAAGAGTTGTGACCATTGAGTGGTTCTTGAGTGTGGTTGTAGTGTGTTTGTTGGGTGTGTTCCAAGTTCTTGTTGGGGTGAGATAGTCATAGGACCTCTTTCCTTGAGTGCCTTGGCATGGCGTTTTAGAGGGTTGAGTTTTCCAACCTTGTCTTGAGTTGTGGAGGAATAATGCCTCGTAGGTCTTGCCTTACCCTTCAGGATTGGAGAGATTCCCTTGGTTGAGAGTCTTCTGAGGTTGAGATCGATTACTTCCCTCTATCCTATGTTGCGGGTGAGCATGTTGGACCTTAGCTTGTTGGTGGGTTGCAGGTGACATGTGTTGCCTAAAAATTACCCTTACTTTGTTTCTTTTCTCATGTTCTTGGAATGTTTGTTTGACCTTGAGGGTGCCAAGAAGTTCCTTTGGTGTATATTCTCTTCTAGTGTCTTGTTGTTTTTCTTCACCATGCAAGTATCTGATGCATGTTTTCTTGTGCTTTACCTCATTGTTCCAATGATTTCCTGATTGACCCTATGTGGTTTTGGAGTTACTTTTGCATGTTATATTGTTTTGAAATTATGAAATATGGTAATAGAAAATAAATGATCATGTTGTTAGTTCATAGAGATTTGTGCATACTCTCATATGATTGATGCATTTGTGTGAAAGTGATCATGTGATGATGAAACCATGATTGCATTCGTTCTTAGGTTAGAATAGTAAATAAATCTTGTCTTCTCTCTCTCCCCATTGGTTTAACGAAGATGCATGTCCTTGAGTGTGTGGTGTATTGAAACCCATGGTATGTTGTCTCTTATGAGAAAGTGCTTATGTATTCATGAAGGTTTGTTTTAATAGATCAAACCTTGGGTAAAGGACCTAAGTCCCCAAGTTGCATTCATAATCATGGAAAATGTATAATATGAATAGAAAATCATTTTGAAGTAAGTAAAAGTTTAGAAAAAAGGGATTAGTGAAACCATTGCATGTTAATGATAATTCCATAATAGGTGCATCTTGTTGGTGAGGCCTATAGTCCCCAACTTTATTTTTAAGTCTTAAGAAATCATGAGAGGTTAAATTATTGTACCTGGATTCAAAATGCAAAATTTTAAATGAATGTTGAAGTGATAATGTTGCATACCTTGTCTTGAGTTAACATTGTAATGATATCCCACTATGTGTGGTCTTGTGATGTGTATTGGTGCATATGTGGATTATGTATGTTAATCCATGGATTTTTGTTTTGGATTGTTGGTTGGTGGTTGCTTCACCATGTTGATTTGTATAGAATGACAGTGAACTTGGTTGTATTGATTTTAGCACGGGTTGCTATTGTTTTTATGTTGAGATATGGAGAGGTTCAGTTTTAGAACCTTTGATTTTGTGTGATTTTACGGAGTTGGTACTAGGGGCTTTTGCAGGGTTTGAGTAGTAAGCTTGACCCTAGGGGGGAGGATGTAACACCCCTCCATTTTGGATCTTTTGATCGGCAGTGTTTTCTTTGTTATGTGTTTATGTTATGTTGTGACTTTGGTACTTGGTTTTATTCGATCGCAATTGTTAAGCGATGCGTATGTGATATTTTGATGTGATGGTATTTTACTTCGATGTTACCATTAAGGCATGCTTTGGATTAGCTTAGCAGGTATTTGAAATTAATGATGCTTTATGCTTTTGATTATATTATTAATGTTAGATTCGTCAGTTAGTAATACTATATTGGTGAAGGGGACAGGATTACATCACTCTCATGCGAGCACTTGTGATTCCATGATTTCCCCTTCACGATGTGTCTACTATGTTATATGCATGTTCGACACTCGTTTTGTTTGCAAGACTGTTGGTATAGGACATCTTCTCCACTTGGTTTCACAGGTCTGAGTGTGTTCATTGACCAATGGTAATTGATTGGGAGATAGTAGCTAGGTTTTCTGTGCCGTGTCATCCCCCTGGTCATAGTGTGTCGTAGGGTCGTACTCGGTTGTAGTTGTTATATGTTGTCCCTTTCACCTTGGTTTTTATTTAAATTCAAGATATAAAATTAAATAAATGGCTTTTGTAGTTAAGTTGTTTAAATAAATCTGGCTATATTGTTAAAAATGTTATTTAATTTATTAAATAATTTAATTTAATTAATAAAATAATTTAATCTCGGATTAGATTTATTTTATTGATTAATTAAATTAATTGTGTTGAATTGATTAAGTAATTCTTTTTTTTAAATTAAAAGTGTTAGTTTATTTTTGGAAAGAAAGTTTTAAAAGTTTAAATTCTTTTGTTTGAAAAGAAAATTTTAAAATGTATTAAATTCTATTTGGAAATTGGAATTTTGTTCTAAGTTATTTAAAATTCAAATATCTTCAAAATGCAATAACTTTGGGTGGAAAAGATATTTTAGAATAGTTGACTCAATTTGGGGAGGATATTTGTGAGCTATTGCATTTGATTTTCAATTTGAATTTCAATTTGGGGAGGATTTGGAGAAGCCATGGAATTTCATTTTGAATTTGAATTTGAGTTTGGGGGAGATAATATATTTCATTTGGGTTTTATTTTCAATTTGCAATTGGAGGAGAAAGTTTTGTTGTGGCTTGTTGGATTGAGGAAGAAGGTTGAATTTCTTGGTGGGTTGGAAACAAATTTGGAGGCACCATTTGAATCCTTCTATCTTTAGAGAAAAAAATCAGGTTCTTCTTTGATTTTTGTTTCATTTTGAAAGAGTTTTAAATCTTGTTATGCTATTTGAAAATCTTTAAAATGCTATTTAGATTCAATGAAAACCCATGTGAAATGGTTTCAAAACTTGCAAACTTCTGTTAGATTTAGGAAAGAAAAAACAAAACAAGAATCAAACCATAGAAAATAGGAAAAATGAACAAAATGAATTGTTGTGTGAGCTTGAAATTAAGAAATATGTGCTTGCAATTATTTCACTGTGTATTTTGTTTTGGAGAAAGATTGCATAAATTCACTGTTAATCAATGTAAATTTGCATATGTGTGTGTGTGTGTGTGTGTGTGTGTGTGTGTGTGTGTTTGTTGTATATGTGTGTATTGAATCTCAATATGGGAATTTTCTTTTTGTTTCAAAAATTTTACCTAGTTGTTATTTTTTTTTCTGTTGGAGAAAAACCCAGAAAACAAAGTTTTGTGTGCTCTATTTTCTTTTGTTTTCTGGGTTTTGTTTCTTGTTAAGAAAATTAAATTAAATTAAAATAAAATAAAATTTATTTTATGTTTTTGTGGGGAGGTAGGGGAAGCCAACCCCCACCGCCGCCCAACCTCAGGGGAGGCAGACTGTGTGTTATACACAAAGGTCGCGCCCCAAAAGGCAGGCGGATTGTGTGTTATACACACAGGCCGTGCCCCAAAAGGGAGGTGGACACTGTGTTATACACACAAGCCGCGCCCCAAAAGGGAGGTGGACTATGTGTTATACACACAAGCCGCGCCCCAAAAGGGAGGGGGCTGGGTGTTATAGACACAGGTTGCGCCCCAAAAGGGAGGCGGACTGGGTGTTATACACATTGGTTGCGCCCCAAAAGGGAGGCGGGCTATGTGTTATACACATAGGCCGCAAAAGGGAGGCGGATTGTGTGCATAGCACACAGGCCACCACCGCCGTGGAGAAGGGGCCTACGTGCCCTAAATTTTTGGCAATTCATTTTATTGTATTTCAATTTTTTTTATGTTATTTAATTTTATTTTAAATTACATAATATAATATATATATATATACATATTATATATATAATATTTATATATTATATATATAATATGTATATATATTATATATATAATATATTATAAATTAAATAAATGTTTTATTATTATTTATTTTAATTAAACGGGACTTGATTTAAATGAACTGAAGTTTGAATTGGTTTTTTTATACAAATGTATTTAAATAATATTTATATATATTTAAACATATATACATATAATAGTATATACGTTGAGTATATAATTGTATACTTATTTAATATATATCTATATTTAAATATATTGATTTTAAGAGGGTTATTTTATTTAATGTTGCAAACATTGATTTTATAAGAGAGATCTTTTTAGAAGATTGATTTTGATCATTAGTTGTAATCGAGGAAGTTGGAAGAAAACAATTAGTTTAAGCTTCCTATTTCAATTAATGTTAATTATTTAAATTGATTTCATGCAATATGTCATTGTTTGGATTGGATTAGGGAAATCCTAACGTAGGTGATTAAATCAACAAATTTCCCTTTCATTATGTAGTTTCTCTCTTTCGTGATGTTGGGCAAAAAGGAATTAATTGTATTTTGGAAATTAAGGTTAGTGCAATGATTAAATATTTGTTAAGGGTTAGGGTTGTAATTGAAATGAATATGGTTAATGTGTTTACAACGACCTGTTTGATTTGATGGAATCTTAAAGTTCTTGTAAATGATTTGTTAAATGTTAGGATTATGTACGTGGTTAAGTTATATGGATTATAATTAGAGCAAAATTGATGATATTAAATATATGTAAAGAAAAGGTTTATTTTATTGCAATGTTGTTATAATGGGTAGAATGTTTTTTAAAAGTTCTTGTATTCCATTGCCTTAAATTATAAATGGGGAATGTTGTTTGTTTTCCAGATTGCAAGGAATAGATAAGGTTCATGAAAAAAAATTATATTGTTTAGAACTTATATGAATAGTTAATAGATTAAGTATATGATGTATATATGTACTTTGGTTCCTGTTTTATGAGAAAAGATTGTTATGGCAAAATACATTATTAGTTATTTAAAGAACGTGTATTTATATGATTGTTGGTTTAAGCGGATTCATATTGGTATTGTATGGGCAATATTGTTATGATTGTAAATTTATGAGTGTACTTTGGTAGTTCTAAGTTTTGTTTCCAGAGGCTAGGGAACTCGTTGATTGAGTTGTTTATTCTATTTGGAGTTTCTTGTTATGTAAGTCTTCCAGAAGGGGTTCATCTTTTGGGGTTGCATTATTATGTTAGTCAACTATTGTATTGCCTTGGGTAGGGCGTATTGTGTATCCTGTTGTTTTACCCAGTTTTCACGAATGGGGGTGTTGTGTGCCTCCTTTGTATAAGGAGTGGTTCATGACTTTTGTCGCCTCCAGTGTTGGAGAGGGATTTGACTTTTGTTGCCTCCAGTGTTTGGAGAGGGGTTTGATTTTTGTTTCCTCCTGTGTTTGGAGTGATATTTCTTCATATGTTCCTTCTAGAGTTGGAGTGGTTTTATCTTATTGATATGCACTTGGGATTCCCTTGGTGATTTATTTTGTGTTGGTATGTTGTCAAGTAGAAGAGTGGCTTTTGTTAGGGGCCAAAGCCCAAATAGGTAAACTGGGAAACCTTTAGAAGTGGTTTAATCAAGTGATAACTAAATCAATGTACTTAGAAGTTAGGTAGTATTTCACATTAATTAAGATAATTAAGCCTCGCTCATGGACGCAAGGGCTTGTATAGACTTGGGTTGAGATGGGAAGGCCTGGAATGGAAAGGTCATCTATCTTGTCCTTACGAGAGGTATTTGGTTCCACATGAGTGAGTATGGGTGTTGGGATTCGGTAGAGGCCACCAGGATAACCCATGGTGGGGGCCGGAGCCTAGGAAGATTCTCAAAGGAGATCCCATGACGAGTTGTGTGATGACACTCTTTCTACAACAATAGTTGGTATTTGGATTTTTGTGTTTGGTCTTCTTATCATACTCAATCTGTTTTATTTCTGGAAACAATATGACCTATGTCAGTGATGTTGGAGTTGTACTTGTGTTATCCTTATGGATGTTTTGTTCATGTGTCCAGTTGTGTCAGTGTGAGTTAGCCTGTGTCTAGGGGTGGTTGGTTTTGTCTAGAATTCCTTGTTACTATCTCCTAGCATAGGGGGTGAGCCTACAGATATCACATGGCTGGGTGGAATGTGCACCTTAATCTGTTGGGTCTTCTCCTTGTTCATGTGGACGAGATTTCCAGTTGGAGAGCTCATGGGATCCAGTACTTTCATGCTTTACTCTTTTCAGTTATTATTACATAATTTATTACCCCTCTTTGTATCGAGGTGGAAGATGTATTTGTAACCTTATTTATTGGAATTACCTCATTCGGGGAATGAGTGTTGTAATCATATTGTAAATTATATTATTGGAAACATGTGGTATCTCTTATGCCTTTGATGTAATTTTATCATGTATGGAATGTTTTCCTTCTTAATTTGTTAAGTAATAAATGTTATGTTTTAATTCATGTTTCTTGTTTGGGTTTTAAGTAATCTTAGTCTCATAACCTTAGAGGTTGTTGGCAATGGATAGTGATCTTGCATGTTAATTGTACTTACAAAAAAAAAAATAGTACGTTTAAGTAGTTAATTTCAACTTCCTCTAGGGTTGTGTGGTGGGGCATTACACTATAAGAGATCAAATCTTGTTGAATGCAAAACCTCAAATCTTTTTGAATGCAAAACCTCCAATTGAAAAAATTTCAACCTAAAATTTATTTTTTGTTTTGAGTCTAGATAAAAAATATGTAAAAATAAATTAAAAATAAATTAAAAAATAACAAGATATTGTGTTTTCATTATTACTTGTTTTATCTTTTTTTTCTTGGCTTGGATATTGTGGAGAAAATATTTCTATTTTTTGTAATAAGTAACATTCCATATTGTCAATCTCATTTGTTTTCTTACCACGTCACCTAGATTAAAAAAAACATAATATACAAAGATTTATCCATAGATTTTTTCCAAGATTAAAATTGCTTTGTGTCCTATTTTATAAGTAAACATTATTTATATCATATTTTGAATATGAGAAAAAAATTAAGTTGGGAAAATTTGTCCAAATGTTTCAGCAGTATCCAAGAGGCGTATTATAATGGCATCCACCAAAAAGCAATGTATAAGGAAAAATTCTTCAGCATTCAAATGACATGCAAATCCATATCCACTCTTAAATATTATCTTATCTTATGAGAAAAAGAAATGTAGCAAGAGGTGTATTACAATAGCATCCACCAAAAAGCAGTGTGTAAGGAAAAACTCTTTAGCATTCAAATGACATGCAAATCCATATCCACTCTTAAATCTTATCTTCTTATCTTTTGAAAAGAAAAAACGTAGTCATTATTGTTAACTTCCTAAAAATGAATTTAAAAAACAATTTTATTTTTATGAAAGCTTCAGTTTTGTTTGAGATTCTATTTTTTTAATTTTTTAAATATTTTCAATAAAACTTATATATTATTTTAATATTATTTTTGGGAAGATAAATACCTCAATAATTGAAAGAAAAAAAATGGTTACAATTTAAAATAGCATTCAATTAGGGTTAGGATTAGAGTCTTGATTTATATTTGAATCATCTGTATAAATAATCACAACTTAATTAATTATGTAAAAACTAAATAATATATTTTTTATAAATTTTAGAAATTAGAGTTTAATTTAATTTTAGAATGAAATTTAATTTTTCAAGATATTTTTGTGATTTATCTTGCAAACATATTAAAGAGATTACAGACTAATTTCTAAAACACCTCATTCTACAGCTAACTATGGGGACGTTTATATCAAGTTTCTAAAACACCTCATTCTATCAGAGTTTAATTTGTTAGAATAAAGAAGATAATTTCTTATAAATTAGAAATTAGTCAGGGATTTTTACTATTTGCATTTTTATTTTTTTAATATCTATTATTAGCTAATATTATTCTTGAATAGTCTAAGACCTCTATAAATCAGAGGCATTTGTAATCAATTCAAAATCAAAAAAAATAAAGCCATAGTTTTCTTAGCATATTGTTGAGTTTTTGTTTGTCTCTGGTTTTTCCTTCTAAAAGACCTCAATCCTCTATTTTGAAATATTCATCTATGCACTACTCTTCATTCTTCATTTCAACATCTCTCATCACTATGTATGCCCATTGCCCAGTTATCAATGGAGTACATAGCAATGAGAGGTTTCAAAATAGAGGATATCAAGGAGCAATTAGACACGTTGATACAAAGCTTTTCAATGGCAATGAAAGAATATGGAGGAGGTAAGTCAGTTGATAACTATTGATATATTGTGGGCATGTGCAGGATCATGGTATGCCAAAAAGTGGCAATGGAGGAAAAAATACGTGTTTCTACGACTCAAAAACGCGAAAATGGTGAGTTGACTTTTTGGAGCTGGGGTGACTACCGAGGCAGAGGGAAAACTTAGTTTTAGGAATCGGATATCAAATT
>VDFB02058242.1:339644469-339829346 GCA_007258455.2 Sequoia sempervirens | reverse complement strand
CTCCCACCCTTCCACACTCTCTCCCACTCCCACCCTCTCTCGCCCTCTCTCCCATAAGCATAAATACATACATATAGGCATACATACATACATTCATACATACATACATACATGACACACCAGCATACATATACATACAAAAATATGAACAAACATTCAAAAAACTGGCATTTAACTAAAGGAATAAATAACATGAGCGTGTTATTTGTTGCTAAAAATGTTCCACGAAGAAGGAAAAAGTGAAAACTAATAAATAACGCGAGTGCGTTATAACGCGCTCACATTATATTTTTCTTTAGGAATCCATGAGCCTTAGCTTTGGTATTTGCCTTGGAATACCAACCCAAAGGTTTGGAGGGCATTCCCAACAACCAAACACGTGTTTTTTGCAAATTCTACAATTTTTCATATAATTGGGTTCGTGCTCACCGGTAGGATTTCAATATCGAGAAAATCAAACACATGGGTAATGTTAAGTTCTCTCTTAGCTTTCCAACGATATAATTTTTTTCACTTTCTGACAATGTTAGGCCTTTGATCCATAATTTCTTTTGTTTGTATGTCTATTTTTTATCAAAAAGTAGTGTTTGGTTTTTTTTCGTTATAAATTAACCATTCATCAAAATTTCAAATAAATTACATTTTTAGAAACTAGACTCCATTCTAAAAAAAATTTAAAATAATTTTTTTTAAAAATCTATTACTTTCCAAAATTTGTAGGGGGAGCATGGCCAAAATTCTGCTTTTTAGGAAGTGCCCACTTAGAAAATTAGTAAAAAATCAAATATTCATTAAAAAATTATCAGAAAAATTGTGCATCAACTAGATGTTGTTAGCTAACTTCTGACCATAGAAATTTTAAAAATACTAAAAAAAATTTCACCGTGCTCAGGTCGTACAAGAGTTGCTATGTTATGTTTTTCTGAAAAAACAGCACCAATTTGTGTACATCCCTCTATTGAACCCCTTAATCTCAACCATTTTCAAAATAAATTAGTAGTTTAGAAAGTAGACTCAGAGAACTTCGATCCTTGTTTGTGTTCCATCTCAAAATTTTGAGTGTAACTATCCTCAATTTCACTTCCAAGGTCAGCATTTCCTGATTTCAGAAAAGAAAAAAAGTGGCCACTTAAGCCTCCTTTTTGGGAACCATCTTGGTGCACTTACCCAATAATGGACCCTAGTTTCATGGTAGATATGGATTAATTTTAATTCATTGGAAACCATTCTTAAATTTTTGATTGAATCTAGATCACTAATGTCACCATTTGGATTTGGTTTTGAAACATTCCTTGCATATGCCAATAAACAAAATGGTTCAATTGTTGGCTAAGAAGGTGGGATGTTTTTGTCTAAATTCAACTTTTATCTTCAACAATTTATATTGATTGGTTTGATTCCAAATTGATTGATTGAAAGTTTTGGTGAACCTTGTGAGTTTTAAAACCTAAATCATAAAGTTGAAGTTCAAGGATTACTCTAGTAGAAAACTATATGTGTGTTAATATGTTAATATGCAAATGAAATATAATTCCCATAAATTGAAATATTCGAGCATACAAATTTAAAACATATTGACAATGCAAATGATTTTTTTCCATTTTAAAATGTTCAAGCAATTAGATTTAAATATAAAGCGATGCAAATGATTTTTTTCCATTTTCAAATATTCAAGAAATCAAATTTAAAACATGTAAAGCGATGCAAATTACACCCTAAAATTTCTTGGTTTTCAAATGCAACTTTTTCTATTTGATTTCTATTTAGGGTTGAAAGGTAAGTTTTTTGATTTCGAAAGGTAATTTTTTTGTTTGATTACGATTTAAGGTTGGTTTTAATGTTGGATTTCAATTTAAGGTTTATTTTTTGTTTCATTTCAACATGTGAGGATTTCATTTCAAGTTTTATGTTTTGATTTCTACAAATGAGGGTTTCTTTTATTGCAGGAAAATAGAAATACAAAAAACCCAATATAAATTTGAATAATACAAAAAAAAACCTAAATTCATATCTAATTTTTTATTTTTTTTAAAGTAAAAAAATACAAAGAAAAAAGGGTCAATTGCTTACCTAGAGGTCACTATTAGCGTGCTCAACCAGGATCTTGTATGCACAGAGTAAACATGATGTTTTATTTTTCTTTTTTTTTAATAAATACCTCTATGAAATGGAATCTCAATTTTTACAAATCAAGATCTTGTTTTTTACAAATTGGGATCCTATTTTGTAAAGAGTGGATCTTGTTTCCCAAGGGTTGGCTTGAGACACCAATGCAAAATTGGATCCTAATTTTTAAAAAAAGGGATCCCATTTAGATTTTTGGCTCAGGACCCAGAACCTAACTGGGATCTCATTTATTAAAAAATGGGATCTCATTTCATTGAAGCCCATTTCAGGATTTTGGCTAAGGCCAAAACTTCCACCTTAAGTGGACTCAACTTCATGCATTTACCCTATCCTTGGTTATTTCAGAGTAATTTCTTATCTTAAAATATTTCTCCATTTTCATGAGCCATGCTTCAACTACATCCCCACTAGTGGTTCCCTCAAATTTAGGAGGGGTGACCTTCCTCATATCTCTTGACAATTCATTTACAAGTTGTTTCCACTTATTTCCCTCAAACCTAGATTGTGATTCATAATTTTCATGATCACTCAACTATGAATGATCATTGGAATTTTCTCCTTCCTCTCTATTAGGAACTTCATGTTCTTTCCTTTCCATTCCTCTTACCTCTTGCTCGAGGTGTCCAATTCTTTCTCTAGTCCTCATTCATCATAGCCAAAATTCGATCCAATTTAGCCTCAAAGTTTTCTGCACCTTGGCCTACCTCTTGGCTACCCCCAAGGTTGGTTCTTGTTCTAACCATTTTCACAAGTAGTGTTTCACTTGGAGATTTCATTTCAATTAGATCCTATGAAGGCTTTACTTAGCATTTTAAAGTATTTTAAAAAACATTCATTCACAAAGAAGTTGAGAGAAGAGTTTTGCATAGATTTTTTTTGCAAAATTAAAATTTTTATTAAGATCAAAGGATTCCAAATATCATTATATTTACATAGAGTGACTATTCAAATAGTATAAGGGAGAATATCCCTTGGAGTCACTTTCCAATGCATCCTAAGCTAAGTGGGACATATCCCTCTAATTATTGTTCAAATACATTATCGAAGGGCACATAACCTTCAAACTCACTCTTAGATACATAATTTCAAGGGATATATCCCTCTAATTCACCACTAGAGGAAATTATAAAACTTTCAACAATGGAAGAACCCAAGGGTCCCTAAAAATCATGGCAGGACTAACATTCCACTCTGAGGGCATATCCCTAGTCTAAAGTGGTATAAAATCTAACTTTACGGGAGAGACAGGAGGTGCAAAGTTAGTTGCCTTGTGCATCAACTTTATTTCTTGACTGACACAAGATAAGGCATGGATAATAGTCTTAGTATCACTAAGTCACATTTCATTGTCATAATTAGTTACCTCAATGGTCCTAACAATGACTTTCCTTTCTTTCTTTTCCTTAAGGTAACACTCATTTTTTATTACTGACTTCCTTGTAGTCATCTTGAGATGTACCATCTTGGCACAAGAAGTAAACACATTAGATTCACATAATTTTGGATGAAAGCATAACAATCTCATAGGTTCCAGAGCTGAACCTAGTAGCTTTGATACCACATATAACATGCCCAATGTTTTACCCTTTGATTTTGCCTATGTTTTAACCCACATGTGAATAATTCTTATTTACCAACATAAAGCAATAATTTTTTTCTTTTCTAATTTAATAACAAGATGCACATTTGAAATAATCCCATTTCAAACTCCCATTCCATTTATGAAGAAAAATTACATAATCCCATGTAAAGATAACATTTTTCCAATTATAGTTCCATAAAGATAAAGATATATGAATACATACATAGCTTCTAAGAGCTTTAATGAAATAGATTAAAAATGGTCCAAATGTCCTTGCTATCATGCATCCTCAAGTTTTAGTTTCCAATTGTATGATGGAGAGTATCACTCAAGCATTTTTTCATCAACCATGAACTTACTGCAGTCCCCCACACATCTACCTAATTGGTAAGATGGACCTACCCTTTGATGAAGAGATTGGTCTGGTAACCTCATAATACTAGCCTTCCTAAGCATGGTGTTGTGTCCTAAATAAATAAAGCTACCATACATTGGCTACAACCTACATGCATGATATTCATAGCCTAGTTATGCAAACATGGCTCACAATGAACTAACAAGTGTAATCAATGGCTACTTACACTACTTTGGCCAAAGATTTCATATATAAACAATCAATTGCTCAATACTTCGAGCATAGTTGTATGCTCACCCACCCCTTAGCTCAATTTGGTATTTGACCACTCATACTCTTTCCAATCATAACATAATTTCAACCTAAAAGGTAATGACATAACTAAGTGACCACTATGTTACTCCCATCCATGGATTCTCCTAACCACTAGATCAACCAAATTAACCATGCATGTACATATAGTTTTGCAAATTGACATTCTCAATATAGTATTTCAAGATAATATCATTTTTCATATTTCATACTCTATGCAAGAATAAATATATTCTATGACAACCTAGGTATTGTACTAATACGCTATGATTATCTTGATTAGAAATCACAACCAAATAATTCCAACACAAGGAATAAATATAAATAAAAGTATCAACCAAAAAGGTTTCACCAAAATAAGAATTCAACAAATATCATGCAAGCTCACCCAAAGTAAGAAATAATCAAAGATCATGCAAGCAAGCACCAAAGATCATGCAAGCTCACCTAAAGTAAGAAATAATCAATTATCATGCAAGCAATATCATTCTTCGATTGTCAAAGCTTCAGCCAATGGATATGGGTCATCCTATTCTAGTTGATCATGGCTCCCATCTGAGGCAGAATCCAAACAATGCAAGCACTTCTCTTCATGCACGGGTTGTGGGTAGTCCAAATCTGAATGTGCCTCCTCTAGTGCATGATAATGTAAAAGTATTCCAGGAACTACAAGGGGAAAAAAAATCCAAGTTGATGGCATGGAGGAATAGGGGTTGGGTGTTAAGTTTATGTTTGTTAAATATCTGCCTATAAGGGTTTTGATTATAAGGGTTAATCAAGTAAATTTTAAGATGGGTTTATGGTTATAAGGGCCAAGATTAAGCTAGTAGTTAAGTAAAATTTTGATAGTTGTAAGCTAGATTTCTAAAACATCTGGTTGTTCAAAGCCACAAAAATCATATTATGTAATCTATTTTTTATATTAATATATATACAAGCAATCACCTTTTGCTTAAACAAAAAAACATATAATTTATCTTTTCCTCAACACTTGCATTCATAAAAAATTGTGATTTATACACAAAAGAATAAAGAAGTAGAATCAACATGCTTGGAATTATAGCTCCCAATGAAGATACTACTTCCTAAGCTTAATTCCCATAGTCATGCTTGTTGCTTCTTCTATGATCAGCCTATCTCTAATCCTAGCCTATCTCAAAACTTTCAACAAACTACAAACTCACTGTACCAGCTACCAAATTAATCATCAAGATTAACTATGAAAATCAATGAATAAAATGAAGCAAATGCAATTCCAATCTAAAGGAGTTAAACAACTGACTATTCTTATTTTCTAAATGATTCAACTATTACCATTATCATACCATTATCACAAATCCATTTACAATATCTCAACATAAGTATAAAACTTGAATCATAATAGTTACAACTACTAGTACACACATTTTTAAATCAAATTGATATCATATGCAACTAATCTAATTATAACAGCCATTATCTTCCATAACAGTTTAAAGTTATAGCATTGTATATGAGGAATATAAGTATTCCAATAATAGTCATTTACTCATCTAATAAGACACAAAATAAACAATATGTCATCATCTACATTATAGAATTTATACCATTTCCTTCTATAATTGGAAGTGGAAGAAAGAGAGAGCATCATCGAGGTGATATCTACCCTACCATGAAGTGTTAGCTTCCTTGTGCTACTCCGCTAGAGAAGCCCAACCCATCACAAGGATCTAGAAACGTGAGACCAACATACATGATGGAATCTAATTCACTATGTGAACCACTGATGACCTACTATGCCTATGTTCTCATGCATCATATATTCAAGAACGTGCCTACTTGATACACCAATTATGGAAGAGAATATAGCTCGATCAAGAAATTCACTTATTAATGCTAACCAATGATAATAATTTCTATGGCACAATGTCCAATCATCTTATTTGATATCTTGACATTCTACGTGATGGATAAAACAATAGCCAAAAGACAAATCTCATATCGATATTAGTCCCAACTATATAATTCCAAGGTCAATGCTAAAAAGGTTACTCCATGACCACCACTTTCCCTAACCCACTCCCTACTAGGGGGTTTAGGAACCAAAGGTCTAATTTTCTCAAGCCTACCATAGAATATAACAAGGTTTAATAAATAAAATTAAGCCTTACTCATATCAATATATTCTTAAGTAGTGATAGTAACCATTAACTTTGGAAACTCACATTATTTATTCAATTCACAACTTTCAATCTGTTGATTGCAACATAAAAGAGCAATGTTTAAATAATCATAGCTTTCTCTCCCCTTGGCCAAAATTAAAAAAAAATCAATATGTTCCAAAAAGGTGGAGAAACAAGGAATAAAACCTAGAAAGCATTTAGCATGAATCCTTAGCACATGCAAGCAATTTTATTTACACTTTAGCTCTCTGGTTTTATCTAGAACAGTAGTTTCAAGGAAAAAAAAGAAAATCTTAAATTTAAATATTTGTAATTACCTTCATAAGGTTTTCCCTGCTAAGTCATCTAGCATTCACCAACATACTGCTATGAAACAAATTCCAATGACTTACACAAACACCCTTCCCCTTAAACATAAAGATACATAATACAAGATGATGTAAATGAAAGGTCCAGTTGTGGTTTCAAAATGGATTCTAGACCCTAACAAAATATGCAGCAAATCTTTTCATACTATTTCATAATTAAGATTCCACTTCTCAACATAAAATCCTTGACACAATTAACCTCTCAAATATCTCATGTGATTGGTATGTATGACATTCATTAGTTATTTAAAGAATCATACCAATTTCTGCTACACATGGGACATTGCACAATAACAAAAAAAAATACACAGCTTAGTCTATAAAATTGCTTTAAGTAGATCTATAGAGCATTATTAGATGTGCATATTGATTTACCCAATACCTCAATTAGTTACATATTTTATATAAAATAAAATCAATTCTTTTGTCAGTTTTAATGCAGTCTATAGAAGACTTGAAATGGAATTTTTCAATGTCTACATCAAGTTCACAGAATTCCAAAATCCTTAGCCTCTTTAGAGTAGAATTCATAAACTTTATATAGACTAGTTCTCTTTATAATTGTCATTGGGAATAATATATTCCACTTATACCCATTTTCACTTTCCATATTGGCTATTCACTATCAGAGAATTAGAAACAGCCATAAATGATTCAGCAGAGCAATTTCAAAACCCACTAATATTTAGGTGTAAAAATTTCTCATTATAATTTCTTCATATGTGAGAAGACTATCGAGAAAGCAACAAAAGATACTCCAAATTTTCCCTATAATTCAAGAAATGGTCATGGCCACAACAATACTATTCTTCATAGATTTTATACTTTGGACACCATATTTCTTCATAGTTCTTGTGTCATAATACATGGAGGCAAGACAAGTCATGTGAACTATTTAGCAAATTTCCATTGAAAAAAATGGTCTCAAGTAATGCAATGATTGAAGATTTTGCATAAAAGAGTTTTGACAGTCATAAAATATATGGAAGAAAAATTTGGCACTGAACTACTTGACAAGATTCCTTATAGAAATATTTTCTCATGAATTTATAGATTGCAGGAAATGAACTTTAAAATTTGGTGAAAAGAACTTACTCATAGATGCAATTGGCAAGTGAAATGCCTCCAGTGACTCACCTTTCAGCACTTTCCCCATTCTAGGTGTATATGCAATGTGGAAGCATTGACAAGGCAGTCAACTATCTCACAAAATCCCTACTAGTATGTAGATTGCAGGAAGAAGCACCCCAAGAATTTTTTTCCCTTCCTCCAAATTTCCTCTGGTTGAAGCCCTCGAAAACTCGCAACCCCCAGCCAGCTTTTTCCCTACTCCACTTGTACACTCCACATTAGGAATGCATGTAAAATTTCAAAGCCTTGAGAAGGCACTTGGAAGGGGAAAAGATGCAAAATAAAATTTCAAAACCTTGCCAGCATGCTACCATGATTCTCATGCGTGCAATATGTGAAAGAAAAATGGCAAGGCACATTTGAGAAAGGGAGAAAACAACATTCAGTTTTTCTTTTTATTTTATTTATTATTATTCTTTTTTCAATAATTTTGGTCTTTCTCTACTTCTTTTAAAACAAAATAAATTAAAGGTATTATCATAAATTAGTAAAATCTGATAATATATTATCTCTTTAATATTGTAATATAAGGTTATTCACTTTATTTTACTACTATATCCTTGTACTATTAAGTATAAGCGAAAATGCCTATATCCAATTAATTTGGAGTCCATTTTAGCATAATGCCTACATATAATTACGTATCAACAAGTAGCACATTTTTGTGCTAAGTTGGCTCATGACCTACAATTAACATGAGCTCACCCAATCATTTAATTAACCCATATTTTTATAAAGAGATTTAATTCTCATATAATTCATATATAAGAACCATTTGTAAAGTAATATAATTATTAAAATATATGAACCTGAAATGTCTATCCTTAGTCACACACATATATGCAACCTAACTACATGAGTCTAAGTGTATGTGTGTTATTCCATCATGATAGGTTACTTCCACTTGCTAGAACCTTCTCGATGATACTCTCTCTCCAATATGAGAAAATATAAACAATTCATGATGCACTTATACATTAGAATGCATAATTATTCATCATTTTTATAATAATTTCTCTTAATTACTCTTCAAGCAATATTTAATGTAACCACATTATCTTTCCTAATCACTTGTTATTAAGGAATTGATGCAATAGTTAAGTGATTAATACAAGCTAAGTAAACGGGATGTGACACTCACAAAGAAATCTCTCTTTCTTTACTAATGCACTCAACAACCTATTTGCATAGAAAACTACAACAATGAACTTCAAAAAGAATGATTGAAAGATAATGAATGAATGATCAAAAGGCTAAGAAGTTGCTTCTACTTATACTAAAATCAATGAAACTTATTGCTACAAACAAGCTCTATAATCTACCACCTTTTCTCTTCCAACTACCACCTCTTAATAACAAAAACCAACTTCTCCTCTAAATGAGTCGACTAAGAAAATTGAAGTGAAATGTGGCTACTCAAATAGTTAAAATGCAAACACATAAACCGTCCCTACATTTTCAATCTCTCTAATATGGCTAAGTTGTCATTTTTAACTGAAAACAACTACTATTTTACTGATTCAAAAACATAAATGTTTACCTACATGTTTCTTATTTGCATAGAAAGTCTTGACTTCTTCCAAGCTTCAACCATCTTGTGGCTTTTGATAAAGTCTTATGCTCCAATATGGTTGTGCATGGATTTTCAATGCAACACTTGATTTTTATTTGTTTTATACTTCATATTATGTCATAGCATAATACATATGATGTGCCCTTTTTAGTTGTGCATTGGTTTTAATATAATCAACAACTTTACAATAAAATGCATCTCCTTACATTTGCATAGCACAGATTCTAGGCACTTCCCAAAATTTATTAAATTTCATTCACTTCGCAAATAATACATATATTCTATGTGCCACATATTATGTGCTTTTATTTGCATTCAAACATCCTCACATATGCACAACATATGGTTTATACTTTCTAGCTTTATACAAGCCATTCACCATTTATATGAACTCACATTATATATGTGCTTAAGTTTACTTTATAACATTTCGAATATATATATATATATATATATATATATATGTATGTATGTGTATATATACATATATATGTATATGTATATGTATAATATATACATATACATACATATGCATATATATATATACATACATATATATACATATGTATATGTATATATGTATATATACATATATATATATGCATATTAAAATCATTGGTTGACATTTAAATATATGACTATATATATGTATATGTATGTATGTATATATGCTTACATTAACATATACATATATATACATATGTATGTGTATATATGTATATATACATATATATATATCATATTAAAATCATTGGTTGACAATTAAATATATGACTATATATATGTATATGTATGTATGTATATATGCTTACATTAACATATATATATGCATATTAAAATCATTGGTTGACATTTAAATATATGACTATATATATGTATATGTATGTATGTATATATGCTTACATTAACATATATATATATATATATAAGTATTTTAGTATCCATAATAAACACATATATTTTCATATTCATCGATTGGTGTATATATATATATTTCCAATTGATATTCTCATGCATATGATATATCCACACATGAGTATGCGTAAGTACTTTTAACTATGTATACACGTGTACATATATACTCACACATGTATGAGTTATTGCAATCACATACATATATACATACATACATTCTATGTATATACTCATTGATTAATATATAAATATAAATACATGAAGAACAACTTATACTCAATACAAAGATCTAGTTATGTAATCCAAACTAAGAAACAATCAAAAAATCAAAGACTAAACCAAAACCATAACAAATTGTCCCCAAACTATGACCAATGGTTTACTTACCAATTCTCATTCAAACTTAGCTCAACTTGACCAAGCTAGGATGTGAGTATGTGATAGCTCAAATAGACACATTAAGGGTTACCAAACCAAGATTTTCTCCTGAGTGATACTCCCCCTCTCTTCCAAAGTCTTGATTCTTTTCCTACATCCAACTTAGTGCATCACAACAGTAGTTATTTGATAATATTATGTTTATATGCATCAAATATTTTCATCTTCAAATCATTTAAAGTGTCATATTACATTGCACATTCAGTCATCACATTTTCCATCAAAATATACAAAACATAATCATTTATTAAAGCATTTTAACTCATCAAAGTAACAGGATATATGTAATAACACAATGGGGTGCAACACTTGAGAGGAGAATAATACAAAAAATTATAAATATTTTCAATAATTACAAAAAAATAAGCATAAATATCATGCATACTACAACACAGTGATTTACGTGGGGAAAACTCTTTCAAGAGAAAAACCCCACATTCCAAAACACACCTAATATATAATTCAAAAATCACAAAGATTACAATATACTTGTAGAGCAAGCTTCTCACAAGAGTATCACCAACTAGAGATCCAAAGACAACACAACTGCTATCGGTCTCTCAAAATACATCAAAATCCACAACCATAATACAATGCCCTCAAAAAATAGGGTTACCTTCTAGGGAAAGACAAGCTAATAAAATATCTACCATTAGATCTGGGATCTAATGATGAATGGTCCAAATTTATAATATATCATAATTAATTTAATGTATGTCAATAGTTTAATATATTTTAAATTGTTTTTGTTAACACATATTTTACTATGCCCCGTGCTATCACTATAGGTTACACCTATTGGTGTAACTAGCATAGATATCTTAAATACATCCTATCAATAGTAAACCTTATATAATTGCAAGGTTGAGACATATTTCCCAACACATACATACATATCAGGAATTTATAATCAAAGAAACTAATGTTATTCTATAAGTTTAATCACATATTTTTAACTTTATCAAATTTCTCTAATGTAATCCATTTTCTTTAATATAAATGTTTCAATCACTTGCATGCAACTTTACTATTATATTTACAAAATTATTATCATGTGTTGACATAACATTTACCTAGTGAATGACATGCATATCCCATATTATGTAGTCATTCATCCTTGAAACTATATATAATCTATATACTCAAAATTTATTCTAGGATGATAACCATGTTGCAAGGTGTGACCCTTGGCCTTCCTTGCAGCACTAGTGCTTGGATTTGTGACATGGTCTAACCACCTCCTATGGTTCTTAACTGAAACTTGTATTAGGCATTGACAGGTCGATCTTTTGGTGCAACGGCAAGTCCAACAATTGGTATTAGAGCTGATCACAGGTTCAAACCCCGTGCTTGTGTTGGGGGGGTTGTTGCAAGGTGTGACCCTTGGTCTTCCTTGCAGCACTAGCACTTGGGTTTGTGACATGGTCTAACTGCCTCCTATAACCAAAGCTTGTATCGAGAATTGACAGGTCGATCTTTTGGTGCAACGACAAGTCCAACAAACCATGCATTCTGAACTACATGAGTATCCTCTTTTTCTATATGTCAATTTTTTGGTTAACAAATTTTTCCTTCAAAAATAAAGATAGGGTTTGACTCAAAATTCCCAAAAGGAAGAACAACAGCACCAATAGTTGGAGAAGTTATCGTTGAATTGACAACTTTCCTCTGAATTTTAGAGGTACAACTCCCTCTTATAATATGTAGTGAATGGAAATACAAGGTATGCTTTTCATCAGAAAGCATAAAAGGAAAACTAACATCTACCCATAACCTTGAAAGTAGACATGAAAACCTAATTTAAAAGTAAAAACCCACAGAAACATAACACAAAGTTTATATATTCCACACTTACGAATAATATCCAGGAAAATAAAAGGACAAGGCCACTTTCAATAGATGAGTTATTTTGAATTCAAAGTTTCAAAAATAATCACACACATACACACAATTTCCTATAACATAAAGGACACCGAAGAATAATTACAAAGATTCAAAATTCACTGTAATCAAAAGAAAACATGATGAATTCAAAGATTAAAACATTTTATTTATTTCCTTCAATATCAAAAATGAGTTCACAGACTCGATATCCCAGTACAAAATTGTGCAAAAATCAGACCCATTCTTTTTCCTTTTTTATGATATTTCCTAATTTCTCTATTCCCCCCCCCCTTATCATTAATTTCGAGGTCTATATATAAGCACACCAAAAACTACACAAAAGTAACGGTCTTGAAAATGACTAGAATCAAAAAATATTTTGAAACAGGAACAGTTTCAGAATAGACATTATCATCACATGTCACAAAAAGACTTCATGCATGTTACTAAACCACTGGAGGTGCCGCAACTCTATACAGTTCTAACTACATCTCCACGACCAAATTGTGAAATTCAGCACGCTCCTCTTCTTCCAGAATGAGAATCACCCTCTGATATGTAGGATAATTAGTCTTTTCCTTCTAGGTGAGCGAACCCAGCTAAGAAATGATGTTGAATTGTTCTTCTTCAGGCCAATTCAAATTTGGTTGTATGATGAGGATGGGTTCATCTATCCATTCCCTCATGTTTGCAGTAAGTACCTGTTGATGGTGATTTTGGAACCACAACAATGCAAGCAGAATATTCCTATTCTGCTTCTCTTGAAAGAGAAAGGCAACACATGGATGCCTTAGCTCCCAAGGTCTTTGTAATTGGGTCTCAACTGTACTGATGTTACTCAGTGGTCAATGCAACAGTAATAATCAAGGGGCCTGCTAGTGTTGAGCTTTTGGATTGTTCTAAGATCAAGCATGAAATAAAACCTACTCTAATAGGGGTTTTTTTAAAGAAATATAAAAAGATAAGTCAGAGTTTTGAAACAGAAAAGAACAATAGTTCATCCAACCTTAACCAAACTTGTTAACTTCAAGGAATTATAAACTAAAACTGCAGAAACAAGATAAGCTTGTGATTGACACACAGCCTCTTTCATTCACAATGATAATTTGCATAACAGAGTTTTTAGCTACCATTTAAATAAAACACAAATAACATTTCATTCCTTGAAGACTTCACAAATCAAATGATCAATTAAGACAAATATCATTCAAGAACACAACATGAAGTAGATTAAACTCTGATTGCTTCTATTGTCGATAAAACAGATAAGCAATATTTACAAAGCTAGCACAATCACCAGTGTACAGAGAATCTGAGGCTCTAGATTATTTCCAACTACACTAAGAGAGCTTAGAAAATACATTACATTCCATACTGAAATCTAACTGCTAACCAAGAAGACAAAAAGAAGCTCTTATCACTAAGAATCAAGATGCAACTCTATCTCCTTATGTTCACTGACTAATTCCTAACAGTTCTTAGTCTAAAAGTTCTCTAATCCTAGAAGTTCTAATCTAGAAGTGCTAACAATAAAAGTTCTAACTATAAATTTCTAACTCTAGAAGTTCCAACCTTTACAAAGAGGCAAGAATGCCTTATATACACAATGTACAAGAAAGAATGTGTTGTCCCCTGCGCTAGGGTTTACAAAAATATCTGCATCCTGTAGGAGAGTCGGCTCTCAGATCTTTTGAAGAAAATCGATTGTGAATTCAATGTGAATCCTCGTTGTCCATGCTGATGAAGGATTTCTACCCATAGGGTAAGCATTTTTAGATCTTTTGACAACTGCAGCATTAACTCTAGCATCTACGTGTCCATCTTTAAACTCTCTTGTAGTCCATCTTGAATGCTCAGATTATCCTCATTAATAGCAAACTGCCTCTATCAGTGGTCACCATAGTTGTCCCTCTGAGTCATGGTTTCTTCTGTCACTCAGCTTCCTTTTTTCTTTGGGACTCCTCTGCTAGTTGACCATCTTCTGGAAGCACCATCAAGCCTCCCTACATATCTGAACACCACCGCCTGAACAGATTCGTCGCCAACTATTCTCAGAAAGAGTCCATCCAATCACACTTTGTTAGTCTTTCCACAGGGGCAGTCAATCAGGCAATGGCTCAACCTTAGCTCTCTTTGATTGGTCAATCACAAGCCACATAGGATTCTTCGGTGGTCAAAAGCAGTTTGCCAAGCATCGCACATCGGTGAGACACCCCTAGTGTCTCCCAATGCAATTTTTGTTTTACAACAGTCATTGGCATAGCCTAGATCAATCAGTGAGACGTCTCAGTGGACTTCAAAAGTCACATCGAGCTCACTTTCCTATCATCGAGACCTCACCTCGTTTGTAGGATGTCACAGCGATGGTATGTCCCGCTCTGGCTCTAGATTGTTTTCCTTTCAGCAAGACCCCTAAGGTGGATTCCAGCAGAATAAACATGAAAACACCCACTAGAAGCTTAATCCGATTATTATCAAACAAAGAACAACACATGAGATCTCAAAATCGCATCAATTATTCATAAAACACATCATCATTTGTTAACTAGCCTTACTACTCCACATTTCTTCACATTTTACTAGATTCCAGGGAAATCCACGCAGGACAAAATTCTGTGAAGGAGAAGACATTATGAAAAACCCAGAACAAATAGGGAACAACGGATTTCAAGAAAATCCGAAGGAGACATAAAACCGCAAAAAATATAGACCAGGAGGAAATCCATGAAGAACAATGCCCAGCCGGAGTTTGAGGGAGACCTGGGAAAATCCAGATTGGGTGGAAAATCCCAAACTCAGGAGAAAACCTAAATTTTGACTGAGGCAGAACCCAAAATTGGACCAAAAACACACCGCCCTCCTTCTAGTGCCAGTCGGGATGGGGATGAGAGACTAAAATAGATAAAGTAGAATCAAGACCAAAACCAAACTCGAACCAGAAACTTTTCCAAGTTTCAGGTTCGGATTCCATTTCGGGCCCACCTCTGAAGTCATCCGAAAAGAGAAAGAAAGGACAAGGGAAAGAAAGAGAGAAAGGAGGGAAAACCCCACGACGAAACAAAGAAGCAAAGAAAAAGGAAAGAAAGAAAGGTGTGGAATCGAGATTGGAACGGAACCCAAACAGAAACTTTGAAAAAGTTTCAAGGTTCGGTTCCCGTTCTGGTTCTGAGTCCGCCAAACACAGAAAAAGGTCCACCAGGCGAAAACACCCAAGGCACCGGAGACAAAAACCAACAAAGACCAACGAAGAGAGAAAAGGTGGGGTTGGACCTGGGATGAGACCCGAAGCAAGTTCAACACCCCGAATCAGACCGCGACCTGACTTCGCGAAAGAACAAAGGAAGAAGACAAAGAATAGTCAGAACCGGGACTTGGAACAGAACAAGTCTAGAACTTGGAAGGAATTTCCAAGTCTGGTATTGGTTCTGGTTCTGCCTCTGACAGAATTAAAAAGAGAAAATGCCTAAGGCAAAAAACCAAAGGCCAAAAGGGAAAAGACCAAGGGGGACCCATTTCGTTCCAGAATGAAATGGGGTGGTTATGCAAGGCATAACAAATGGTGACTCGGCTAGGAAAATGGTTTAACCATTTTCAAGAATTTGAAAGATTCAGCTACCTAGAACTCTTGTTCATGAACATCACAACTCTAGTTGGGTTAGTTATAACAAGCAAGGTAGAGCTAGAATCTCAAATGTAAGTCAATCAATGGCTACCCCTGAATCTATGTGTGTTCTTGATTGTGCATCACCCTTTTGTAAAGTTTCTTCATCTTTTGAACAACAACATGTAAGATATGAACTACATGAGTTGATTTCCTTCGTGCAATGATATCCTGGGAATTTATCCGCTGCTAGTTAGGCATCCATAGCCCCGATGGAGATACCTCTATTTCTCTCACAACATTGCTCTACTGCCAGTCAAGCATCCATAGCCCCAGTAGAGATACTGGAATCACCCATACATATTGAATCCTCTTTTTCTTTTGATAATTCTTTTCTTTTTTTCTTTTTTCTTTTTAAGTTTCAGATATTTCATTTAATTCTCTTTTTTCTTTTCAATATGTCAGATGTTTAACATCTGATCTGGGTTGAAAACTACAATGGACCTCATAACAACACTTGGAAGTCAGATTTTTCATTCAAATCTTACAACACTGTCATCCTAGGACAAATACACTACTAGAAGAGGAGATGATTTTAATGATTTGTGACAGATTCAGGGGAGCTGATGAAGGATTTCTTACTTGACACCTTTTTTTCAAAACTTTCCACAACTTTTATTGACAACAAGCATGAAACAAAGAATTGAGGATAAAATCACCTGATTAGAAAATGTGAAAATATCTAAACCACTTCTCTCCTAGTGACCATAGTATACTTTAGATAACAACCACCATTCCAAGATAGAGAGAAACAGATCAACCCCAAAGAACAAAAAAAAAACCAAAACCAAACAGCAAAGGAAACACAAAGGACAGAAGGAAAGAACAAACAAACAAGCAGCAAACTACCTACAAGCAAAGAGTAAATTATCTACACAAGAAGCAGCAGATTATTAACAAGTAGAAAGACAGAAAGTATTTACAAAAATAAAACAAATTATTTACAATCAGGAGACAAAATAAAATATTTACATAAAGAACAACGAATTACCTATATACATAACAGAAATTAACAAGCCTCGGGATTCAAAATAGTGCTTGAGGAACTGCCCATTAACAGGCAAAGGAATAGGTTCTCCAGTTAGATTATTTAGTCTGAAATCATTTTCCCCTAGGATCTCAGTAATTTGGTAAGGGCCTAACCAGAGTTTGTTAAACTTTTGGTGATTGCCTTTCTTTTCACCAGCCTTATCCCATAACAGCACTAGGTCTAATATCCTAAAAGCCTTTATCTTGGCTCTTTTGTTAAACTAGTGTTTGACAATAGCCTGATGTTTGAAGAACTGTTGTAGGGCCACATCTCTTTGTTCTTCTAGTTTTAACAGAGCAGCTAGTCTTACCTCTATCCTATTGTCATTGGCTTAAAATTTCCACATGAACTCCAGGATAGGTATTTGCAGGTGGTTAGGAAAGACAGGCTCTTGGCCATATACCATCTTGAATGGTGAAGTGTTTAAGGCAGCCTTAATCCTAGTCATATTTTCCCATAATGTGAATCTAAGCTAGGTGTGCCAGTTCCTAGGGTTATGCTCTAACAGTTTCTCAATCACCCCTAAGAGATTCTTATTGGTAGACTCTACAACTCCATTGCCTTGCAGAGAATATTTTGAGGAATACTTCAAGACAATCTTGTGATCATAGATCCAAGAAATAAACTCAGCAGAGGAGAAAGTAGAACCATTGTCACATACGAGAGCGAAAGGTACCCCAAACCATGTAGTGATGCACTCAATGAGGAACTTGATCACTACCCCCATTGTGTTGTTCTTGCAGGGTATGGCTTTTTTCCATCTTGTGCAATAGTCAATAGCCGTCAGGATGAATTTATGCCCTGGAGTGGAGTTTGGGTTAATAACCCTAATGAAATCTAATGCCCATTGGGCAAACATCCTTACCTCATAGACAGGCTGCAAAGGCATGGCTGGATGGCATTCCCTTGGTGCAGAAATCTGACATATGTGGCAAGTTCTTACGTGTTGATGAGCATCCTTGAATACACAGGGCCAATAATAACCAGATCGGAGGATCTAGTATGCCAAAGAATCTGTAGACCCATGACTTGTGCCATACTTCCCATGAAACTCAGAAATCACCTGCTTGGCCTCTTGATGATCAAGGCATCTCAGGTATACTCCTTCAAAATTTCTCCTATATTGTAACCCTCCTTTGAGCATGTAATGAGAAATTTTCAGTCTTAGGGCTCTCCTTTGAGTGGAATTCATTCCTTCTAGACATCAATTGTTGAGTATAAAGCATATGGTATCAACATACCAGGGGTCGTTAGAGAAAGACTGGATCGTATATTGCTGATAGATGATGTTGTCGCCAACGTTCGCCATGGATTGAGATAAACTCGTACCCCTGACTAGTTTCATGGGATGTATCTCCAGATCGAATTCTTGTAGGATGGCCATCCATTTGCCTCTCCTTTCTCCCAGCTCACTCTACATCAATAAAGACTTCACAGCCGCATCAGGAACTACAGCAACGATTTGGCCTCGAAGAATGTAATTCTGAAACTTCTTGATAGCCCGAACTAGTGCAAAGGCTTGCTTCTCCAGGGGTGGGTACCTGATTTCTATATTCTTAAAGGGAGAACTCATGAAAGCAATTGGCCTCTCCTCTGACTCTTCTTTCCGTTGAGTTAACACTATTGCGCACGAGTGTTCTGAAGCAAAAGAGTAGATGTAAAATGATCTGAGATAGTCAGGGCTGGTGAGCACAGGTGTCTCTAAAATGGACCGCTTGACTTGTGAGAACGCAGCCTTTGCTTGATCAGTCCACTCCACCTTGGCGTCCTTCTTCATCATTTCATTTAATGGCTTTACAATCTCTACAAAGCCCATGATGAACTTTGTCACGAAGTTGATTTTTCCAAAGAAAGACCTCATTTCTTTCTTGCTTCCTGGCCTAGTGATCTTCAGAATGGATTTGACTCGATCTGGGTTGATTGAAATCCTTCTTTCAAAAATTATGTGCCCTAACAGCTTCCCTTCAGAAACCCCAAACACGCACTTTTTGGGATTCAAGGAGATGCCATATTGGATGCATCTCTCGAGAACTTTGGCTAAGTTTGCAGCATGATTGATTCGATCCTTCAAGAACACTGTCAAGTCATTTATGTAGACAATGATGCATTTTCCAATTAGGTCCTTGAAAGCTATGTCCATGGCGCACTGGAAAGTTGCTCCAGCGTTTATCAGACCGAATGGCATTCTTCTGTATGCAAATGTCCCCCACTTTGTAGTGAAAGTCGTTTTCATCCTGTCTTCAAAGTTGACCATTACCTGATTATATCCAGAGTAACCATCCAAAAATGACATCATCTGGGCTCCATTGACAGACTGTAAGACCTCATCCAGTGAGGGAAGTGGTTAGTTATCCTTTTCTGAAGCCCTATTCAGGTTTCTGAAATCAACACATAGCCTGATCTCCCCATTTTTCTTTCGGACTGGAACTAAGTTAGCTACCCACGTTGAATGGTGCACAGGGAAGATTATCCTTGTAGATAGTAACTTCTGAACTTCTTTATAGATCAATGGCTCAATTAGGGCATTGACAGGGCACTGCTTCTGTCGGAAGGGCTTGTCCTCAGGCTTCAAGGGGATAGTGTGAGTCATAACAGAAGCATCAAATGTTTGGAGGTCTTCATACCCCCAAGCAATCGCAGCAATATCCTTTTTAAGCGCCCTCAATATGTCTTCTCTAATTGCTTCAGGGAAAGCCTTCCCTATGTATACATTCCTTTTAGGGCCAGCATAGACCAAGTTAACTGTTTCATATTCGCCTCCCTTCTCTTCAGCTAATATTTTCTCTCGAGCCCTTGGATCTGAGTCAAAAAAATTTCTAGAGCAACCATTCCCTTGGGAATGTTATTAGTTTTCAGATTAAGGACCCCTTCTATATCACAATTTCCAGGGTTCCAATCTCCTTGATCCCTATTGGAATCATCAATGATTTTCCCTTCAAAAACATCAAAATTTTCTAGGAAAGCAAGGATATGTCAGTCATCATCGAAAACTTGAAAATTCTTAACATTGTCAGGAACAGCTGGGGTGGAGATTAGTTCCACTGAGAATTTTTTGAATTTGGAGCCTTGCTTAGGTTCCAAGGTGCTTGCAGCAACAGCGAGTGAATGAGCTACCTGATTTTCTTCTCTAGGGATTAAGCTAATCCCAAAGGCATCAAAGTCTTTGATGAGGTTCCATACCCTATTCCTATATGTTGCCAGCCTCTTGTTGTGACATGATATTGGCCGCACACTTGCCTGATAACTATTTCTGAATCTCCCTTAACCATCAAGGAAGTGACCTTCTTATGAGCAAACATCATTCCCTGTGCCAGAGCTTCATATTCTACCACATTGTTTGTGCATCCAAATTGCAACCTGTAAGAAGCAAAGAAGGTTTTCCCTTGAGGGCTAGTTAGTACAATTCCAACACCACTGCATGTCTTAGATTTGGATCCATCAAAGGTAAGGGTCCACAACTAATCAAGGGTTGGAGTTGATTTTGTTGAAGTTGTTATGGGAGTTTGATCTAGATGAGTCAGGGATGGGACTCCTTGATCTTTTACATCAGGTACAAGGGAAGGGTGTTCTGTAAGCTCCTTAGATGTAGTCTTGAATGCTTGCTTAGTTATATCATCTGACCTATGGCTATCCTTCTGACAACCACTTGTGTCTTTGGTTAACCTTTTAGGCTTTGGTACATTTGCAGGTGAATGGGTGTTAAACAAACCTTGGGGTTGCTCCTCATCAATATAGTGATTTGGGCATGTGTCTAGAGTAGGTTTGATCTAAGAAGGGATTTCTTTTGATAGGATTGTATCCCTAGTTAACATGGTTGCTTCTTTGGCCTCAAATGAGAAGCAGTCTGCAATGGTCTCAGGGTGACTTGTGCCAGCTTCCTCAGCTTGGAAAACATGATTCAAAATGTCCCTGCAAGGTTGATAAGTCAATTCAGAATGACTTTGATAATGTACCCTGCACCAGTTAGGGAGCAAGAGACTTTGCAGATCTATATCTGCCCCTAAGACCAGTTGGTCTTGTTGCAACTTTCTAACCAAGGCTTGGTGATTTTCCTCAATACTAAGGTCAGGGTTTTTTTGTTTTGACATATCTTTGGCATTGCAAACTGAGAAGGTTAGGATTTCCTCTTATTTATAAACCCCCATCTCAGTCTCAAAGTAAGCCACCTCATTGAGACAATCATACTTAGTGATGATATGCTTGAGGTGAGGCTCACTTTCAATCCTAATATGATTAGGAATCCCTCTCCATGATAGCCACATATGTGAGAAGTCAAAGGAAAGATATCCCCCTAAATTTTTCATCAAATCTCAGCTTAGCAGCATGCCATAGGTCTCGGGAATATCTGCCACTTGAATATCTATGTTAGTTAGGATCCTGGGATTTGATCCCACTTGAACGTGTATGTCTCTTAATTCTCCTACCACATTAACCTCTGTCTTGTCAAGTTGAATGACCTTCTTATTGGTTTGAATGGGGTTTAATCCTAACTTCTTGCATATGGAAAATGGCATGACATTTCCTTAAGCCCCTGAGTCCAATAAACAGTTATGCAGGTTCTTGCCAGAAATTCTTAAACTTAAAAGGAAAGGTGGAGTACCTACCTTGTTTCTATATAAGGCTACATTCACGTCCCCAATAGGTGCCACCTTTCTCTTTCCTTTTGATTTATCAGCTTGTTCTAGAGCTTTCAGCACTATCTCTCTTTGAGCAAGGTACCACTTTAAAATGTCAAAATATGACAATGAAGTTTTTTGTTTCTGCATCTCAGAAACAATATCATATTTTGTATTAGTACTAGCAGTACCTTTGAAAATGAAAGAGGAATTACCCTTATTATGGAAGTCAGGCGGGCCTTTTGGTGGAGGAGGATTATTATTAGCACCTTGATTTGGAGGCACCATGTGATTAGGGGGTGTTGATGTAGTGAATGGCCCCTTACTTTGATTTCTCAGGAAGTGTCCTCCTTTTGACTGAAAGGCTTGGGCATCATATGAATCTCCCTCTGGTTCATTCTCACTTTGCATTGGGAATGAGGGATCTTCTTCAAAGATATCATAAGCCATTGCAGTATCCAGCGAGCTTCCTCCCTTATGAGGGTTGCCTTGGAATGTTTGGGCATCTTCCTATGCCATCTTGAACATCTTCTCCACTTCAAGGAAGTTCACCTCAGAATGGGTTGCAGTCTCATGTAGTCTACACCAATTGGTCATAAAGTTGAGGTTGGCCACATTTGTAGTATGTGACCTCTCCTGATTTTCCTGATAGTTGTGAGAGACTCCCCCATTATTGGGCCATATGTTCCATTTCCTGTTGTTATTTGTTCTCTGGTTGTACCCTCTATTCTGATTCTGATAGCCCTTATTAGAGGAATTTTGGCCTTGATAACCCCTTTGGTTATAATTGTTGTTATTCTGATAAGTACCCTGACGGTTGCTACTTTGATTAGGGTAGTTCCCTTGGTTTTGAACAGGGTTCAATTGAAGCTGAGCCATGTCATTTGTAACCTGATACAATTTTTTCTTAAAGGTTTCTACCTCATTTGTAAGTTGGACTGTCTTCTCACTTTCCACACTCTTAGCAACATGTGGCTAACCACCTTGATTTGGTGTTCCAATTTGGTTAGGATGACCATAGGAACTTTGAGGAACCTATGGTTGTTGAAAGAGATCAGAAGTTCCAATAGCAAAGAATGGAACAGGTGGTTGGGTCTGCAATTCAGATATAGGTCCATAATGGGAAGGAGATGTTCCCAGGACAGTATTGAATAGAGGAGTTGGGCTAGACATCTGATAGCCTATTGAAGGGAAACCCCCTCCTAGGCCTCCTTGTTGAAAACTGGTTTATTGTTGCAGCTTAATAGCCAGATGATAGACTTTGGATAGAGAATCAATTTCAGCTGGTAGGTAAGTCCTTTGTAGGAACAAACCTAGCAAAGGGTCTATAACCCTAAAGTATGCTTGAATGGAATTGTCCTCAGTGACTAGATAGGGATCTTGCAATATCCTATACATTCGTTGGAACCTGGTATTAAATAAAGGCAAAGGATCACCTAGTTCCTTTCTGATGGTAGCGAATTGGTGATATAAAAGAGTTGGATCCACATAGATTCTATGATTAATGAAAGCATTTTCCAAGTGTGTCTAGCTCAAAATGGAGCCTTGAGGGAGATTAAGGTACCAATTGTAAGCCATATCCCCTAAGGAATAAGGAAACAACCTACAGACTACATCCTGGTGGGCTATCTAAGCTCTAGTACAAGCATCGTTAAAAGCTTGTATGTGCTCTTTAGCACTCCTTGACTCACCATGAATGTACTTAGGACAAAATTTCTTAGGGTTCTTAGGCAGGTCATGAAAACCTCCAAGAATAGTCCCCAATGGAGAGGGATTATTCTGAAAGAATTCCATTGGTGGTGGTGGTGGTGGTTGAGCCAGCTGTTGTATGGGTTGAACTAGCTGTGATGACAATTGAGATGGACGTGATGGTGGATTGATAGGTATCAACTGGGGTATTGGTGAAAAGCCTAGTGGAGTGAGCAGAGCTGATAAAGGTGGTACGATGATTGCCCTAGTCTTATGACTCTTGTGTCTTATTGGGGTCTTGAGTTCTATCAAAGGTTGTGAATTTTCAGCTGATCGAAGAACTCTGTGAGACTTCTCTGGGGATGAAGACCCAGCATTATCCAGCTTTCCCTTCTAGGCCCTCCTTCTAGCGCCAGTTCATGTTGACGGCGATTTTGGCACCACAACAATGCAAGCAGAATATTGCTATTTTGCTTCTCTTGAAAGAGAAAGATGACACATGGATGCCTTAGCTCCCAAGGTCTTTGTAGTTGGGTCTCAACTATTTTGTTGTTACTCAATGGTCAATGCAATAGTAATATTCAAGGGGTCTACTGGTGTTGAGCTTTTGGATTGTTCTAAGATCAAGCATGAAATAAAACCTACTCTAACAGGGGTTTTTTTAAAGAAATATAAAAAGATAAGTCAGAGTTTTGAAATAGAAAAGAACAATAGTTTATCCAACCTTAACCAGACTTGTTAACTTCAAGGAATTATAAACTAAAATTGTAGAAACAAGATAAGCTTGTGATTGACACACAGCCTCTTTTATTCAAAGTGCTAATTCGCATAACAAAGTTTTTAGCTACCATTTAAATAAAACACAAATAACATTTCATTCCTTGAAGACTTCACAAATCAAATGATCAATTAAGACAAATATCATTTAGGAACACAACATGAAGTAGATTAAACTCTAATTGCTTCTACTATTGATAAAATAGATAAGCAATATTTACAAAGCTGGCACAATCACCAATGTACAGAGAATCTGAGGCTCTAGATTGTTTCCAACTACACTAAGAGAGCTAAGTAGAAAATACATTACATTCTGTACTGAAATCTAACTGCTAACCAAGAAGACAAAAAGAAGCTCTTATCACTAAGAATCAAGATGCAACTCTATCTCCTTCTGTTCACTGACTAATTCCTAACAGTTCTTAGTCTAAAAGTTCTCTAATCCTAGAAGTTCTAATCTAGAAGTGCTAACAATAAAAGTTCTAACTCTGAATTTCTAACTCTAGAAGTTCCAACCTTTACAAAGAGGCAAGAATGCCTTACATACACAATGTACAAGAAAGGATGCACTGTCCCCTGTGCTAGGGTTTACAAAAATATCTGCATCCTGTAGGAGAGTCGACTCTCAGATCTTTTGAAGAAAATTGGTTGTGCATTCAATGTGAATCCTCGTTGTCCATGCTGATGAAGGATTTCTACTCGCAGGGTAAGCCTTTTTAGATCTTTTGACAACTACAGCATTAACTCTAGCATCTGCGTGTCCATCTTTAAACTCTCTTACAGTCCACCTCGAAAGCTCAGAATATCCTCATTAATACCAAACTACCTCTATCAGTGGTCACCACAGTTGTCCCTCTAAGTCATGGTTTCTTCTATCACTCGGCTTCCTTTTTGCTCTGGGACTCCTCTACTCGTTGACCATCTTCTGGAAGCTCCATCGGGCCTCCCTACAGATCTAAACACCACCGCCTGAATAGATTCATTGCTAATTGTTCTCAGAAAGAGTCCATTCAGTCACACTTTGTTAGTCTTTCCACAAGGGCGATCAATCCGGCAATGGATCAACCTTATCTCTCTTTGATTGGTCAATCACAAGCCATGTAGGATTCTTTGGTGGTCAAAAGTGGTTTGTCGAGCATCACATGTCGGTGAGACACCCCTGGTGTCTCCCCGATGTGATTTTCGTTTTACAACAGTCATCAGCATAGCTTGGGTCAATCGGTGAGACATCTCGATGAACTTCAAAATTCACATAGAGCTCACTTTCCTATCGCCGAGACCTCACCTCATTTACAGGACATCACAGCGATGGTATGTCCTGCTTTGGCTCTAGATTGTTTTCCTTTCGGCAAGACCCCTGAATCAGCCCAAGGTCATGTCGATCCCCCATGGTTATACCGATATCTATTTTTCATTTGTGAACCTACCGCTATCGGCAAGACTTTAGCATATCAACAAGAACACATGGCGAAGTCCTCATTTTCTTTTGGAGTCTCCCCGACATCCTCCTTTACTGGGAAATCCATCGCTGTCAGCAAGACCTTCAGTGAACTCCTTTTTCATTCTCACCGAGCCCACTTTCTTCCTTTTAGCGTGACCTTCATGAGTCAATGAGATATTACATCGAGTCCCATATCCTTCGGTGAGTTCATCCTATCGGCAGGACCCTTCCCTTCGGCAAAAAATTTCGTCGACGGCAACACCTCTTGGCGACCTTGCCCTGCCGTCACCAAGATTTTTTTTGTATCGGCAGGACCTTTCACCAATTCTTTCACCTTTGCCAAGCTTCCTCCATGTCGCTGAGACTCTCTTCGATCGGCGAGACTTTACACTGACCGAAGCTTCCTTTTGCCAAATTCTGCTATCGCCAAGACCTTTTTGTAGTTGCACCGATACATTTTCTTTGTTACAGGAACTTCGTCGTAGCATCTCTTGTTGGGGAGATGTCTTACAGACATCTTATGTCTTGGAAAAATCCTTAGTATGTTCTTTCTTTGGTCGCCGAGACTTATTAATTCTCTCATCAATGTTGCTTTTGTCGTTGTGACCTCACCTCTTCGGCCAGACATTATGCCAAAGGTTTTATCCTTCGGCAAACCTTTAATTTTGTTTGGGGCCTCCTTCCTTGTCGCTGAGACTTTAGCACTTCGGCCAGACTTTATGCCGAAGGTGAACCACTCTCCCCAAACTTATTCTTATCAGCAATCGGCAAGACTTTGAGATTTCGTTGAGACATCTCTCTGAAGATAAACTCCCACTGAAGTATTAGACTCTTCTTATTAGTCGGGGAGACTTCGTGAATTCGCCAAGACTTCTTGGCAAAGAGAAAATATTTCATCGACGTATGAATCTTTTTGACACCAGTTGGTGAGACATGGATATTTCGCCAAGACCCCTTCCCAAAGACAGACTTATGCTGATAGGAAACTCCTAGTCACCAAGACAAAGAATGATGTCTTGGCGATAGACGCCTGTATGTGATTTCTGATTGTCATTGCATTTCTGGGGTCTTGCCGAAATGTAACATAGATGCATGTTGAGCAAAATGCACTGGTAGTCGGCAAGACATCTGCAAGGTCTTGCCGACTTTTTCCTTATCAAATTTTAGGACCGACTGGATTGAGGGATGCCTTCCAACTGAGCTCCCTTGACAAATATCATTCTGGCACGATTTAATCGTGCACTCAACAAAGAAAACCACAGTAAAGATCACGCAAATAGACGTTAAATAATCAAAATAATCATTGAAATGGATCCCATGTTAGAAAGGTGCAGTTAAATTCTCAAACAAAATGATCATACCAACCAGTTCGGGTTTTAGGTCGACCCACAAAATCCAAACCAAGGAGGAATTTCAGAGAATTCTGAGTCAAGTGAATTCCAGTGGAATAAACGTGAAAACACCCACTAGAAGCTTAATCTGATTATTATCAAACAAAGAACAACACGTGAGATCTCAAAATAGCATCAATTATTCATAAAATGCATCATCATTTGTTAACTAGCCTTACTACTCCACATTTCTTCACATTTTACCAAATTCTGAGGAAATCCACGCAGGACAGAATTCTGCGAAGGAGAAGACATTCCGGAAAACCTGGAACAAATAGGGAACAACGGATTTCGGGAAAATCCGAAGGAGACAGAAAACCGCAAAAATCCAAACCAGGAGGAAATCCACGAAGAACAACGCCCAGCCGGAGTTCGAGGGAGATCTAGGAAAATCCGGATTGGGTGGAAAATCCCGAACTTAGGAGAAAACTTGAATTTCGACTAAGGCAGATCCAAAAATTGGACGGAAAACACATCGCCCTCCTTCTAGCGCCAGTCGGGATGGGGACGAGAGACAAAAATGGATAAAGCAAAATCGGGACCAGAATCAAACCTGAACCAGAAACTTTTCCAAGTTTCGAGTTCGGATTCCATTCTGGGCCATCCTCTGACGTCATCTGAAAAGAGAAAGAAAGGACAAGGGAAAGAAAGAGAGAAAGGAGGGAAAACCCCACGACAAAACAAAGAAGCAAAGAAAAAGGAAAGAAAGAAAGACATAAAATCAGGATCAGAACGGAACCCAAACTAGAAACTTTGAAAAAGTTTCAAGGTTCAGTTCCCATTCCGGTTCCGAGTCTGCCAAACATAAAAAAAGGTGCACTAGGAGAAAACACCCAAGGCACCAGAGACAAAAACCAACAAAGAGAGAAAAGGCGGGGTCAGACCCGAGATGAGACCCAAAGCAAGTTCAACACCTTGAATCAGACCGAGACCTGACTCCGTGAAAGAACAAAGAAAGAAGACAAAGAACAGTCATAACTGGGACTGGGAACGGAACAAGGCCAGAACCTAGAAGGAATTTCCAAGTCCGCTATTGGTTCCGGTTCCACCTCTGACAAAATTAAAAAGAGAAAATGCCTAAGGCAGAAAACCAAAGGCCAAAAGGGAAAAGACCAAGGGGGACCCATTTCGTTCTAGAATGAAATGGGGTGGTTATGCAAGGCATAACAGTACTATTTCTAGAGAATTCTAAAATTGGAAATGTTGCCACCTTATTTTCGTATGTGAGCTCACTTAACTCCAGTGGTAAGTAATGACCATTTATTTATCAAGAATCATGCCAACCTATTTTTAAATCCATTTCGCCAACTTTCTTATTTAAGAGATGTCTTTTCAAAATATTTTAAATATTACATTTAAATTTCAACTTGACATTTCAAAGCAATCAAAAAGACATCCCTTAACGGCACCGTACAATCCATTAAATGAGCTGACACCTCTTAAGTCAAGCAACCTGCTAAGGTCACCTTAATGCTGGAAAACAGAAGTCCACAACCATCTGTCGGGAGTTCCTAAGTTCTTAGAACCTCTGATATGTCAACTACATGGAACATTATAGAGTGAGACTTGAGACTTCAAGAATAACAAATAGGTCAGGCGATCAGGTGGTTTTGAAACTTGAGAACTTGGCAACTTGGTTAGGAAATTTGGTAGAACTATAATAAGTTATGAAGTTTATGGAAGCAACGACTAGAATGAAGTTAATGGGTATGCGATTCTAAGGATTTTTATGTGCTAGGAAAGAGATCTTAAGAATAATTTGTCTTTGAAAATCAAAATTCAAGTTTTGGCGGCTAACGAAAGTATAATTGAATGGAAAACAAGTAAAAATTTATCCTAAAAAGATTTTGTATCTTTTAACATATGTACAAGGTTATTGGGTTGATAAACTTCAATAACAAGGTACAATAGAATAAAATATGGTAATCTTTATAGGTATCTTAACAATGATAGTGAACTATCAACATGCATTGAGTATTTCATAAAGAAACATTAGGTCTGATATTATATTCTTCTTCATGTAAGGCAGTTCATCACAAAAAACCTTTATAGTAGTGATCCCAAGAAACCATATAGAATCATTTTATTGGGATTCCTATTTTTATTTACAAAGGTAGTCTAATATTTGTCAATTTTCCTATGACGCCATGATCTAAAATGTCACCAAGCTTGAGATTTCTATAAATGAATTTAATTTGCGAATATAAGTCAAGGTTGTCGGTACATCTTTTAATATTGTTACAACTGTATACTCTTCAAATGGACATCATCAAATGAAATTTTTAATATATTTGGTCATTCTAACCTACATATATGACATAACTATATATAACCACTCTCTTACCATGAAAGAGCAATGCATATTTTTTCAAAATTAGAGGTGGTTTCTCCCCTTGTAAAAGAAGACATGTCCCTATGTCTAAGGCTAAGAGAACATTTTAGTTTCTTATCTTGTAAAACACCATATTATTTTAACCAATGTATTCTAATACATTAATATTTTACCAATTTTAAGACAAAAAATAATCTTAGGACCTATGGGTTATGGCCCACAATGTACTTAAAATAGATATATGTAAGAAACCATAGTGTTGTAAGAAATATTTAAGAAATGATAGATAAATTCTTTTTTGTGGGCACATTAAATCTTGGTTGCATGCGAGCTACAACCACTACTATATGTAGTAAATCTTGGTTGTTATGGGTAAGTAGCAATACTAAAATCATTTTTATTGCATTTAAACAACTCATGTGTATGTCAATTATCACATCTAAGATAATAAATGTTATATTATTAAAATATAGTATACATTAAACTAGTGCCTTATTAGAGTACTTTAACAAAAAAGGGTTATAAACATATACAAAGTGTCAATCAAAATAGAGGATAAAAAGTACTTGGTGAGGATAATTTTGGGGATCCTCAAGTGCTTCAAGTAATTTGGAACTAATCTCTCTCTTCCTAGAGATCTTACAACAAGTAGCACCAACATTTCCATTGAAAATACTCAACAATAATATCCCTTAACTAGCTTTAGTCATAATCTTGAAATCTTTCTTTCATCTGCAACTAAATTTTGCAGTCTTACAATCTATTGTTAGAATGCAACTACTAATGAATCAAACATCCATGCTCATTATCATCTTCACATCCCTCCTTAAACTTTGTTGTTTAGGTTTCTTTTGACACCAAAGACACTATCAATAATACACTCACACCCAATTTGTAAAGCTAAGTTAAAAACCAAAGTCTTATTCTTTTGTTTGAAGGGTTGAACACTGTACCCTGATTTGAAATTTCTAGCCCACAACCAATAAAACAATTGAATTTCAACATTGAATATATATATATATTTAACCTAGGGGTGTCCCCATGACTCAGCCTAGTATTCCCTTTATGGGGTGAGCTGAGGCGAGACTAGTCCCCTAGGGATGCACACAATAGCCCACAAACCATGTGCATTGGGTAAACCCGAGCTTTGGAGTCGAACCTGAGACTTGTGGGGAGAAAACCCACAGAGGTTTGTTGGACCAAGTAGTCAAAAAGTTCCTTCTTCAATCCAACCCAAAAAAAACAACAATAAAATTAGTTGCAACAACATTGAGTGTGATAACAATATTACCTATTATTTTTGTACTATTGAAATAGAAAACTTGAAACACTAACAACATTGACATATGTACTTGAAACGGAAACAATTATAATTTGACAAGTACGACATGTATGTTGTTGACGACCAATGTTCCAATTCCTCTCTCAACAATCTAGGTGCTCTTCCTCAATAGTTTTGCATGAAAAAAATTTAAAGATAATTGATATGGTCACTAGAAAATACTTAAGACACTTTTAATAAAATTTCCTTCTCATCTATTTTAATTTTGTTTCTTTATATTTATACCTTAGAAGCATAAATATATGACATTTTCCACAATAAAATTTTAGTAAAGACAATATTTCATATTTAGCTGATAGGCTCCATATATTGTGAGATTTGAGCTTGAAACAAGTCTGAAGCCTACAAACCATTTTTGAGTAATTGGAAACAAGTTTAAGCTATTATTTAATGGTCAACTAGTTGTCCTTTAATGGTAAAATCCTCCCAAATCTCGCTTATCACATAAAAGTTGGATAAATATTGATTTGACAACTAGATGAGAACACTCTATTTCCATTTATAGTGTTTTTTGTCAATTTGATGGAAAAAATCAAAAATTATTTACATTGTTTTATGTTTTAAATCTGTATGCAAATATTTCATAATCAAATAATACTTAATTTCTTTAAGAAAAAATCTAGATTTTTCTAGGTTTATTTCATTCCATTATTTAGCACTTATTATTAATTATTTAATCCAACCACATGCAACTAAAATTTTCAAAGCATCGATGCATAAACGCATACTCTCTAACATATTAACATATAGTTTTCTATCAACGCAATCCTTGAACCTCCTTTAATTACAAGTGCTAATTATAAATTAAATACTTTCCAGAACTAAATATTATAATAATACTTCCAATATATCCATGTCTACCACTGTCACTGCAATACAAATACAAACTAAATTAAGAACAAATTAAATGATCAGAAATTAAATATATTAGCAAACCCCATGAAACCATAACCTTATAATTTCATTTAAAAATTATATCAAATTTCTTAAATTCCTCGAGGTTTAGCAGCTATAGGTGCCTGAAAGTGAAGATTTAGTTAAAAAAAATTAGTTCAATGTCCATCTTGGTCAAAAATTGTAAACCAGTATTGTGGGATCACCCAAGCATATCATATCATCTACATATCATAACATGTCATAACATCTGTAGACGTCTAAATTTGGACACTTAATTTATCCAAATTCATCCCCTTTCATCTTAGTTTCGTTAATTAAGTAATACTACTATTATTTAATTAATATCTTTAATTCTGCCAAATCCCTAAGGTATTTAATCAAATAATATCTTATCTCTCTAATACCTTCCTCTTTCATCAAATACATTTATTTAATTCCTCCTCATGTCACATCCTCCATCATTTTTATCTTATTTTAATCCTTCTTCTAATCTCATCATTAGGATGTGCACATGTCTAATCCTTGATTAGGAGGTGTCACATCCTCCAACTTTTGCAAGTTGGCCTCTAATCTCTCTTAGCCACCTAACCATCCTCTAATCCTTCACTAACTAGCCTAATCAACCTCTCAAAGAATTTTTAATTCCTTTTATTCTTTCAAGGAATATTAAATTCCTTTTTCTCCTCCCCATGTGATCTTTGACTTGTCACATCAAGTCACATATGAGATCTAACCCTCTTCTAATCTTCATTAATCAGTCTAATCAAGTACTTGCACAATCCTAATCACTTAATTGAGTCAACCTTATTAAATTCTTTTCTTTTTTGACAAGGCATCTCCACTTCCCTATGTGAATTTTTAATTCACTTTTTAATCCCCCAATGCATTTAAGGAATTTTTAATTCCTCACATGTCCTCTCACCCACATGGGACAAGGACATCCTTTATGAAGATATTTTGACCAAATCCCTATGGTCCTTTGAAGTACATCCATGTCATGTACTCTTACACCTCATCTCCACCTCATCTTTCTTAAGCCTCTCCCCTTGCCACATGTCAAGATGTGAGGGCTTGTGAGTTCTCAACTCACCTTAGCCCTACATCTTGATATTTGGTGGCTCAATCTTGGCCATCCATTTCCCCTAGAAATTCTCAAAATTCTTATAAATACACCCTCTTTTCTCTTATTTTGAGGGAGATCATTTTGCTAGCCAAACTCTTGCAATTTTGTTTCTCAACTTATACTTAGCCATTTTCATGTTTTCATCAATTTGCACTCATCCTCACATCATCATTTAGCTTGCATCTTGTGCCATCCAAGGAGCATACACATCAAAGATCAAAGGGCCAACCAAAGGATCGATTCGAGACAAGGTATAAAGTTCCATTTGTTGCTTTTATCTTGTGTTGATTCCAACTTAGGCTAATCTTGAGGTGTAGGTTGTTTTGGTGTTTATTTGCACTCTTTTACTTTCTGCTCATTTTCTAACACTCACATTCGACCTATCACATTTCTGGAACGCCCGGTGGGACCCACAAATGGGTCTCTTTCTTTCACGTTTGCTATTTTTTGCATTTTTGCAGGTCCAGGTTACAGAGTGGCGAACCTGTCTTGATAGAGTGGTGGATCCGTCCTGCAGTGGCAGACCTATCCTGACAGAGTGGCGGACCTATCCTACAATGGCGGACCTGTCTTGACAGGGTGGCGAACCTATCCTCCAGTGGCGGACCTGTCCTGCTATGGAGGACCTGTCCTACTGTGGTGGACCTGTCCTGACAGAGTGGCGGATATGTCCCTGCAGAGTGGTGGACCTGTCCTCCAGAAGGTAAAATTTCAAGTTTTTGCCGATTGTCTTTTGGTAAATTAAGCACATAGTTTAATTAAAGGGGTCAATAAACCTTGTTTGGCATGCTTGTGGAAGGCTATTTGACGTATCCAATCCCCTTGTGCCATTTGGTGATCCTGGGTGACGAGAAATCATAGCTTTCCAAGTCCTTTGAGTCACCCCTTTTTCATTTTCTTAGTGGGACCTGCTTGGGGATTTCATCACCCCAAGGGATGATTCCAACCACGCATACCGGTAGGGTATATAAAGGGGGGAGAGCGAAATTTGTACCTCAATTCAACCACATTGTAATTGGCAAAGCGTTGGGATGACGTGAAGAGTTGGTCCGAGCCTTTAGTATCTCGCTAAGGTTCCCAACTCACGCTTGTAACGGGTTGGTGTTCACGGTTTGGGCCTCACATATCGAGTGTATATCGAGGACTCCTTAGCAACCAGGTGCATCCTAGAGTAGAAGACTTTGTTGACCATACCCATTTCTACTAATCTTAGGGTTGTTCTGTTTGAATTGTCTTTCTTGTGCAAAAAATAGTGATTGTCAGTTTGGCCAAGTCTTTTATGATTGCTATATTTTGGGTCCTTTGCCTTACCCATCCATCAAAATATCAAGCTTAAACTTATCCTGTGGCAGACCTGTCCTTATCCTTTGGCGGACCTGTCCTAATGCGGTGGCGGACCTATCCTAATGCAGTGGTGGACCTGTCCTAATGCTATGGCAGACCTATCCTAATGCAGTGGCAGACCTGTCCTTATGTGGTGGTAGACCTGTCCTTATGCAGTGGCAAACCTATCCTTATGCAGTGGCAGACCTGTCCTGATGCAGTGGCGGACCTGTCCTTATGCTGTGGCAGACCTGTCCTGATGCTTTGGTGGATCTATCCTAATACCAGCCTATATGATCACTTGGCATCCCTTTTCTCTCTGTTTTGAACGTCGATACTACCATTCACCATCCTAAACGAACATCTGAACATCCCTTCTGAGTCTTCATCCCTTCGTTCCAAGAGTCATTTATCTGGAATACTCTTTTGTTTGTTTCGAGAGCCGTTCATCTACCCTGAAACACTCCCCATCCGTCCTAAATCCGTTTTCATCTCTGATCTCCATTATTCCATATAAACCCCGTTGGAGTTGTCATCCGAGTTGACCTAGGTGTTCATCCCTAATCACAATCATCATAGCTAGCTTAGGATTTCTATCTGTCTTAAGTCAGTTATCCTTTCTGACCCAATCAATCCACTTCTATCTCAAGTTGGATTCGGTGTCATTATCATACATCCACCTTTCAATCAATACCTAGTGTTACCAAGGATCCTTCTTAAACTCAGTTGTGGATCTCGGGCTTCATCATACTTATCATCAAATCAATCCTAATCATCAAACCCCCACATCATCAAATATATTCGGATCAAAACCCGAAATCTAGATTAATCCAGTGTCTACCAATCAATCAATCCAATCCAATCGCATCCCTATCCAATCACATTCGACCCAATCAATCTATTTTGTCTCGAAGCAGATCTGGTGTCATAATCATCCTTTGATAAATCAATCCCATCCAATCATCCTAATCTAAGCTTTAATCCAATCCAGATTTGAGCTTGTCCTAAATCTCGATTTGGGCTTTTGTCCATTTCCATCCAAAATCTTTATCCATCATCTTTATCCTTTCATCATCATGAATTCTCATCCTCCATCAATAGTGGTCAAGGGAAACCCTAATTATGTTGATGATGATAATGAAAGTCTTGTCGATCAAGAGGTATACAACATAGATCCCCTTGACACTATCATTACTAGTAAGCTTTCTCCACCCACATTCCAAAATCCAATCACCCCGTTAAGTTATCCCATCATGTCTTCATCTATGCCTAATCACACTCCTTATGCTACCTTTGACAAGGGATGTCCACCATATCCATCATATCCTTCATCTACATCATCCCCTTATCCTAGTTTTCCATCACAATACCCCTATCTTGATTCCCCATCCACATCCTCTCATCTCAATCCTTCATCCACATGTACCCACTACCCTAATCTTCCATACCGATCCGCTCAACCTAATCCTACATTCACACCTTCCTATCCTAGTCAAACACACCCATCAACTTACCCTAATCCAACATCTGCATCTCCCTATATTAATCCAACACCTGCATCTTCCCATCCTAATCCACCATCCCAATACCTTTATTACAACATGCCGCCCATATCTTCTACCAATGATCCACCGTTCATGTCATCCTATCCTAACTCGCCATGCCCATATCCTTACCTTAATCCTCCATCCAGTCTTAATCTTCCATCTAATCCTAGTCCACTAATCCATAAACCTTCATCCACTCCTACCACACCATCTCATCCTAGAGTATGCAAGTCTCTCATTTCAGAAGTTCTCCAAGGACTTATAACAAAGAAAACATCTCCCACTCCACACATTGCAGTCATGGAACCATGCCATCCCAACCCATCATCCATGGTCATTAGTGACGAGACCCTTATCCATCCAACACCTATCATTGATGCTACCATCACGTCCTCTGAATCCGTTGAACCCCTATCTCCTACCCTCACGTCCTCTGAATCCGTTGAACCCCTATCCCCTACCATCACATCCTCTAAATCCGTTGAACCCCCATCTTCTACCATCACATCCTCTGAATCCATTGAACCCCCATCTCCTACCATCACATCCTCTGAATCCACTGAGTCCCCATCTCCTACCATCACATCCTCTGAATCCACTGAGTCCCCATCTCCTACCATCACATCTACCAAATCCATTGAACACCCACCCCCTACTGAGAGCCGTCGAACCTATCGATGACACCCAAATCCCATCCACTTCTTCCACTCCTAGTATCTATTCCCAGGAATATTTTGAATCCTCCATCCTTCCATCTTCCCCACTTGAAGAGTCCCCCCATGACTCCATTATCATGCCTCCTGCACACAATGAGTCATGCCAAGAGCCTGATCCAAAGCATGCCAATATATCCCCTCCTCCAGATCAAGATCCTACCATCCCATCTATTCTACCGCAAGATCACAGTCCCCCATCCATTCCATCCCATGATCCTCTTGACATTCAAGATTCTACCGCTCCATCTTCATCCCCATTGCATGAGCCTGCTACCACAAAATTAGATCCTATCATATCCCCTACTCCCTCTCCAGAGACAACCCATCCAAATGTTGCTATCCCATCATCTCCTTCTCAAGATCCCCCATCATCGCCTAAAAATACTATCCCCACACAACTTGCATATCCCCTTGGTACTTTCACATTCTTCCATGGTGGCCTCCTTGCAGAAGAAAAACATAGTGTATATACCACCCATCATCCCCCACCTAATAATGGACTCGCATCATGTTTTCAGAATAACAAAAATCCTATCATGGATCGAATGCTCAAAAACATGAACTATCAAGGAAAAGGTCTAGGCCTTCACGAGCAAGGTATTTTAGAGCCCATCCAAGTCAAAGAACAAATCTGCATGCAAGGTCTTGGATCTATTCCACAAGACTCACAATCTAAACATGTTGGTACAACCTCTAGACGTCCTCAACGAGCCTTTTCCAAAAGAAATGTCGGCTCTTCCCATCGCTCCACCAAATCATATGCTGCCATCCCTCCTCCTCTATCATATCACCTCAAAACAACCGTCCATATTCCTCCATCTGCTCCATCCATTTTGGGTCCTTACATCCCTCCATCCACAATCTCCCATCCTTCATCTACTGCATCCATCTTGGGTTCTTATGTCCCTCCACCCACTCTATCCATCTTGGGTCCGTATATCCCAAGATCACCTCCTCCATCTCACTCACTCATCCATCCAACACCTATCCATGTCATCCATCATAAACATCCCTCTCACATGTCCCATAATCAGGATCAACAAAGGCACATGCCTAAACATCCCCCATCTACACGTAATCCCCATACTCCTACATCCATTGCTCCACATTGTCCATCCCCTCACACCCGTCCCATTACTAATAAATGCACTTTGGATGCTAACACAAAAATGCATAAATCCAAACATCCACATGAATCTAAAGCTTCCCATGTCCCCTCTATACGACATGCTGAAGGAAAGAAAAACAAAATCCAAAATTGAAATCAAATCTATAGCTCGCAAAGAGCCAGCAAAGCAAAAATCAAAACCATGTGGATCCCAAAGAAAAAAGATGCAATGCCATCAAATGAAAAATCTATAAGAACATCCAAAGTTGCTAATCCAAAAGCTAATCATACCCCCCTTTCACCTCCTAAGTCTGTTTTGGGTCCCTATGTCCCGAAATTCACTATTCCATCTCCTTCATTATCCCCACATTCTCCATCCATTAGTCCTCTTGTCTTTTCACATCCACCACCACATGTGCCAATGTTGGTCCTAAACACATCTCCATCACATATCCACCCCATCGTTCCATCCATACACTTTCCAACATCCCACCCATTATCCCATGTATCTCCCCCATCAAATCCCTTTCATTCATCCTCTAGCATAATCCATTTATCCTAAGGTTGTACCAACATCCAACAGTTGGTTCGAACATGAGATCTTAATACCTGATATAGAACTTGATGCTTGAGTCCTTCATCCATATCCTTATTGCATGTCTTCTAAATCCACTTAATCACCTCCCTATCCTTATCCATCTCCTTCTGCATGCTAGGAAAAAAGTCCAAAAATCCAGAAAGGTTAGAAAAAAAAAATCAAAAATCAAAAAAAAAAATAGTAAAGAGAAATAATCCGTCCAATGGTGAAAACTTGACAACCAAGCACCTTGGATAAGTACCATGATGAAAACCTGGCAAATAGGCGTCATGCGTAAATCCCCATCTGCACTTGGGTGTAGCTTCTTGATATGTGCTCCCTACATCCGCTATGCTTCCTGCTATGCTTCCAACTATACACTCGTCTTCCTCTTATACATCCTTTTCATTCATCCCCTCCATCCTATCAATCTTACACATCCTTCTTGGCATATCTCATTTATCCCAATCCTTTCATCCTCCTTGTGATCTTGATAACAATGGGGCAAACATATAAACACGCTTTGGACACCTCTTAGCATACATTCCCCTCATCCGCACACTATCCTAATCCTCATCCGCACTCGTCTACCTTCCTGATCCACCCGTCATGCTACCTTCCATATCCCCTCCTTATCCATGCATCCTATCTTCATCCATCTCACTCTTTTATCTTCCCATCCACTTGTCTTCCATCCCTCATGCCTCCTCCCACATGACATAGCTAGAGTGGGGGCATCTATCTTCCTTTGCACTATAGTCCTTGGAGACATCATTCATCATGTCCAATCACATCCTTGCCATCTCCCCATCCTTATCTTCCTATCCATCCCTGCCTCTATCCCACATCCCTTTCATCCCCCATCCCTATCTCCCTACTTCATTTCTCTCTATCTCCATCCCATTTCATCATCCCTTGTCATTGGCCTCTAGTTATAGGTTTCTCCCCATCCCCATCCTCATCCTCCTATCCATCCATCAAAACACTCCCTTTCATATCCCCATCTTTGTCTTCCTACCAATCCCTTGTGTCTTCCCGTCCTCGTCTTCTTATACATCCAAACCTTCCCCCTATCATTCTCCATCCATCCTAGCATATATCCATCTACCTAGCCAATCCCATCTTTTCATCCTTCATCCTTCCCCCCCCCCGACGGTCTCACCCGGTCGGCGGATCCTGTCTGCTCGGCGATGGACCCGTCCACCTACGGTGGTAGACCCGTCCGCCCCGGCGGCAGCGGACCTATCTGCCCTAGTGGCGGCGGACCCGTCCACCTGCAGCGGCGGACCCGTCCACGTGGCGGCCGCCCAATGTCCCCCTCCTAGCGCAAAAATACAAAAAAAATTCAAAATCCGCCTCCAACCCATTTTCTAATTTCAAAATCCGCCTCCAACCCATTTTCTAATTTACCCTCGCCATCAAAACCCATGTGTTGAAATTTTCAAAATTTATTGAAAAACCATATTTTTGAGGGTTTTGATTTTTACACCAAAACTTTCAGAGGCCATAACTTTTCACTCGGGTGTCCATTTGAGCTGAAATTTGATAGGTGGTTGCGTTAGGAGATAACAATTGGATTCCCAACAATTTCTTTGAAATCCATTGGAACCCGTTTTGCCACATTTTCGGGGCCTCAAACTTTCATCTTGGCCCTCAAAATCCCAATTTAGTATTTTTTTCCAGCGTTTTGAAAATTTGTTTTCACTCATAATTCGCAATGCATATCTCGAATCTGGGATGTTAGTTGGCAATTTATCTTATCTCAATAATGGGTATTTCTTGGAAAAAATTTGGACTCCCAAAGGTATATCCATGAAGTTTCCTAAAATGGCAAAATTTGACAATTTTTGAAAATTGCCAAATTTGGAAAAATCTGCTTGTCAACACCTTACATCCCTTAAACTCCAGAACTGGGTGTATAATCAATCCCATCACATCCTCCAATCATTCTCATCTTCACTCCAATCCTAATCTGAGCTTTCATCTAATCCCAATCTGAGCTTAACCGAAACCCTAATCTGGGCTTTAATCCATCTGCAGTCAAGATCTTTGGATATCAAACAAAATCTTACGATTCCTCCCTCCATCTTCTTCAATTTTGTCCTATTCCTCCATTCTAATCAATCCATTCACTCATTCCATGTAACCATTCATCTATTTCGAACCTTCATCTATCATCTCAAACATTCATCAAACCTCCTTCTATCATTTCAAACTCTCATTCCATACTCTTGATCAATCATTTACTCATTCTGAGTAATCTTCCACCTGTTCCCACCCTTCACCTTCTAGTTCCAAGAATCAGTCATCTATCCATCTGGTCACCTTTTCCTCATCCAAATCCTTATCCCTCTATCCAATCCACCCAAACAATCCTTTTCCTCCCCCCATCCTCTCCCCTCATCCCATCTCATAATCCCTTGTCATTGGTATCTAGCTATAGGCTTTTCCCCATGCAACCCAATTCCATCTACCTCATCATCATCACTTCTTCTTATTTTACACATCTTTTCAATCTCCTATCCTATCTCATCATTCATTTATCCATCATTTCATCCTCCCAATTCCTCTTTTGATGACTTGGATAACTATCCCATCGCTGAGCTTCGTGATCACCATCATCCTCCAATCCAATCCAATAGGTCTATCTTGTCCCATCTTGTCGGTCCGATCATTTTATCCCCTTCATTAGGGTTATCTCATCATCTTTCATCCATCACTTGTCTTTGGCCTTCTGTCGAACTACGTTGCCCCTGCGCTTGCACATAGGCAAGGTCGATCATTTGATCCGCCCTCGGGGTTCCATCCATCATCGATCTATATTTTCCACTTTTCTCCTGTTCTCCATCCTATCTTGGTCATCCATCAAAATCTCCATCATGTTCTGTTGTCAACCTTTTGTTGAACTACGTTGCCCCTGTGCTTTCACGTAGGCAAGGTCGATCATTTGATTCGCCCCCGGGGTTCCATCGTCCGTCTTTCTGCTTTGTCCATTTGATCCTTTATCATCTCTTATCAGTCTTCAACCCTTGTCCCTATTGTCTGTCCCATCTTTATCATCCATCGAGGTCTCCTATCTTGTGTCATGTCTCTCGTGTTGTGTCATCAAGCTATGCCCTTATCTAGCTGGTTCTTAACAAACAAGACCCACTTGTATCAGTAGATCTAATCAGTTCCGAATATCATGCGTCATATCGATCTTTTAATTGAGTATCCATCATCGGTCTCAATAGGATGCATCCTTCCTAACAGACCTCATCAATCCCATCCATCCCCCTAATTGATCCTATGGCAAAGGACATTTGAAATTAATTGTGATCTTTTGATGCTTTTGGCCTTTGTTTATCATTTGAGCTCCCTATCATCACTTGTCATTGTCGCCTTGATCCATCATATCATGGTGTGATTTGACTCGTCAACATAGGGGTGTATTTTGATCTTTTTTTTGTCTTCTCGGTTGTCCCACGTAGTACCCACCAAGATCCCTGGGGTCTTGTGTTACACTGGGGCATCCTTGTGTGCTTGTGGTTATCCCAATACCTGGCCCGACCAAGGTCACCATGACTTTGGGGTGTTGGGATAGCCTTCTTGTTTGTTATGTTTGTTTTATGCTTTAGACACTAATCTGCCTTGGTTCTTCATACCTTGGTGTCTTGTGTCTTAGGCTATAGCAAAAACCAGTGCTCCGACGATGGCAAATTGTATTTGGATTTAATTTCCTCTTCATCCTCTCGTCTATCAAATCCCCCCCATCCATTCATCCTTCATCACTCTCCCCTCCCAATCTCTTGTTGTCTTTGCATCATCTTCTTCAACTCCCCTTGCATCATCTCATCCATTTCGAGAGCACACTCGTGTTCTCCTGAACCTGCATGTCCTCTCGAGGGGGCATCCTTCATCCCTAACTTTCATCTTTCCCCCCATCATCTTCCTTCCTAGTCACTTCTTTGAATGACTGGGGCATCTTTTCCAATCTAACCATCTTCTTCTAGGTTCTATGTTTTAATATTCTTTGAAATGATGCTACTTCGTAACACCATCTCAAAGAGGGGAAAAATGTAGACGTCTAAATTTGGACACTTAATTTATCCAAATTCATCCCCTTTCATCTTAGTTTCGTTAATTAAGTAATACTACTATTATTTAATTAATATCTTTAATTCTACCAAATCCCTAAGGTATTTAATCAAATAATATCTTATCTCTCTAATACCTTGCTCTTTCATCAAATGAATTAAATAAATATCACATTTATTTAATTCCTCCTCATGTCACATCCTCCATCATTTTTATCTTATTTTAATCCTTCTTCTAATCTCATCATTAGGATGTGCACATGTCTAATCCTTGATTATAAGGTGTCACATCCTCCAACTTTTGCAAGTTGGCCTCTAATCTCTCTTAGCCACCTAACCATCCTCTAATCATTCACTAACTAGCCTAATCAACCTCTCAAGGAATTTTTAATTCCTTTTATTCTTTCAAGGAATATTAAATTCCTTTTTCTCTTCCCCATGTGATCTTTGACTTGTCACATCAAGTCACATGTGAGATCTAACCCTCTTCTAATCTTCATTAATCAATATAATCAAGTACTTGCACAATCTTAATCACTTAATTGAGTCAACCCTATTAAATTATTTTCTTTTTTGACAAGGCATCTCCACTTCCCTATGTGAATTTTTAATTCACTTTTTAATCCCCCAATGCATTTAAGGAATTTTAAATTCTTTCCCCTCTCCCCATAAGGATATTTGAGGAATTTTTAATTCCTCACATGTCCTCTCACCCACATGGGACAAGGACATCCTTTATGAAGATATCTTGACCAAATCCCTATGGTCCTTTGAAGTACATCCATGTCATGTACTTCTCTTACACCTCATGTCCACCTCATCTTTCTTAAGCCTCTCCCCTTGCCACATGTCAAGATGTGAGGGCTTGTGAGTTCTCAACTCACCTTAGCCCTACATCTTGATATTTGGTGGCTCAATCTTGGCCATCCATTTCCCCTAGGAATTCTCAAAATTCCTATAAATACCCCCTCTTTTCTCTCATTTTGGGGGAGATCATTTTGCTAGCCAAACTCTTGCAATTTTGTTTCTCAACTTATATTTAGCCATTTTCATGTTTTCATCCATTTGCACTCATCCTCACATTATCATTTAGCTTGCATCTTGTGCCATCCAAGGAGCATACACATCAAAGATCGAAGGGCCAACCAAAGGATTGATTCGAGACAAGGTATAAAGTTCCATTTGTTGCTTTTATCTTGTGTTGATTCCAACTTAGGCTAATCTTGAGGTGTAGGTTGTTTTGGTGTTTATTTGCACTCTTTTACTTGCTGCTCATTTTCTAACACTCACATTTGACCTATCACAACATCCATCTCATAGCATGGCATAATAAGATACTAAAAAATGGAAGATAACACATCCATTACATTGCATCCATATCATATCATGGCATATGAGATACATCACAGCATAGATGGTTGCTAGTCAAGCTGCTATCAACTTCTTCCCCCACCTCTATTGTGACCCTTGCCTCTCCCATAGGGGTATCCCCCCGCTGGGTCTATCAAACAAGTGGGTGGCCTCCACCATGCATCATATCCTTGGGTAGTGCCTACATCTGGTAATCCCTAATCATAAGCCCAAGGGTGGGCAACCAGTTGTCTAAACTCATTGATTGCCACTATGGGATCAATCTCTTGTCCCCACTCCACCTCTCTCTAATATTTGGAAAACACGACTATATAATCTTGTGGGGACACATCCTGGACCTCCCTAAACTATCGTGCCATGCAGTCTAGTAGGTACTGCTCAATCATTGAATTCTCTACCCCTGGATATAGTGGATATACCTGGCAAAGAATAGTTGTTGTTGGTCATCATACCAAGTAGGAACCTGTAACCACATGGTCTCCACTTGAAAATGGTCATATCATTTATGACCCACTGCCAATACAGAATCCCTATGGACCCAATGTGTTGTAAATTCATGGCAACTTTGTACCGATAAACAATGGGCTCATCCTCATGAACATCGGCCAAAACAACCAGCAGTCTCAACACTGTTATATGTTCATAGGTCCATATGTGTAGAAGTGTGATGCCTGCTCTGATGCTCCTCCCCTGGCAATAGAATTCCTAATGATTATCATGATATAATGAAGCCAACATAATTGGCCCCCATGCATACATAATGGTCCTCCAAATCATGTTGTGCCATGCTAGCCCCCAACCTAGACTAAACCCTATACCCTTATAATTTGGGGCAACCACACTAGCAATAAGTGCAGCCATTACCAATCTGAAGGTGGGTACCTAACCGCAGTATAGATCTAGGTCAATCTACAAGCTCACTAAGATAATATCATTAGAACATGACATGCATCCCTCCTATCCTTTGTGTCATAAATGACAAACTCCCCATGAATGGGAAGTTGGAGGATCCACCACACGTCTTCAAGTGTAATCATGGCCTCACCGATAGGGAGATTGAACAAGGGTGTCTCACTGTGCCATCTCTTGATCAGTGTTGTCATCATCGCTAGGTGGGTATGAACCTCCAACATGAATGAAATGAACCCTAGTCCAAGAGCTCCTAGGCACTCCACCTCCAAATCATCAAAGTCATGTACCACTACCAAAAGCTTAGATCGATGCTCCCAAGACATCAAGGGTTGAATATCCTCCTGCACACATCACACACATAATGTTAGTTTGCCTAAAAATTGGAAACTAGTCAAAAATCAGAGTATGTGAACCTCAAAAATCAATAGTGTCACTATTTTTAAGGTGTGTCGCTATATTCTTTTAGGTGGTGCATCGTTATATAGTGATGCACATCACTATACTCAATAGCGTGTTAGTATTTACATGCATCAATTTACCAAAATTAAGGGGTGTGTCACCATTTAGTTGGTGTGTCACCATAAATCCATGGTGTCACTAAACTTGAAAAATCAACACGTTGCTCATTCAAGCCAACGTCAGCCAACCCTTTAAAGTGTGTTGTCAAACTAAAAAAGCTTGGTGCACCGCATAACACTAAGTGCATCGGTAAAATGTCAATAGTGATGTCGATGAGATCCAGGCACATTGCAATATAATGATGCCCTAAAAACCCTAGTTTTAAAAGCCTAATAAATGTACCAAAATGTGAAAATTGAGAAAAAATTTGAGTCACATACCTGGGGTCCTACATTTGCTTAGCATTGGTATTCTTTGCACTTAGTCGGAAAGGTGAATCAGAAGCAAATGTTGCACCATCACCAAGGTGTCAAAGCTCAAATCATAGGAAATCTCTATAGTGTGAATGCACAAATGAATTGAAAGTGCCCCTTTTACCCATATTTATGCCAAAAAATTAGGGTTTTTTTCCCTAATTTGAGAGAAAAGCTAGGGATTTGGCTTGGTCTATCACTTTCTAAGCTATGCAACCTATTTGGATCCATTTTATGCATTTTTGAGCTTGTTTTCACATTGTGTGACATCTTTTGGGAACAGGATGCCATTTAATCTAAATCCTAAACATATTTCAAGTATCTCCTAAGTCCTTGGAAAGTGTTCCCCAACATTAGGATTAGAAAGAGATTAAATTTGAAGGAAATGAACATGTAAATTGACATTTGTAATTATTCCTAAATGATAGGAACATGTGGGGACGTCCAAGAAGAGCTCCTACAAAATAGGAGCACATGGGGCACCCACATGGAAGGTGGAACCCACCTTGCTTATGTTAATTGTTTGGAGGATTGATAACACTTCAGTAATGCATGTTTTAGATCCTGCAAGTTAGGGATTGATATTTATATGAGTGGAGTTTAGTTTAGTTTAGTTCAGTTTAGTTCAGTTCAGTTTAGCTCAGTTTAGTTATGGTTTAGTTATCTTTAGTTGCATGTAGTTAGTTTGAGTTGAATGCTAGTTGACTTCAATTGACTTGAGTTGCATGACTAATGACTTCAGTTGCATGATAGATAATAGGTTGATAATTTCAGTTAAGTGGGTATGACCAATCATGCATAATGTTTGCATGAATTGGTGGAGAGATATGTTTCAATTAACTAAGATTGACTTGGACCCACCTTGGGCACCCAAGTTGGAATCTTTCAGTTAACACCTTTTGCATGAGAAGATATTTACAAGGCTCAGTTAAGTGGGCCCATTCTTGGGTGCCAACTTTGAGGTGATGCTTGCAAGATATTTTCTTGACCGAAGTTCAGTTAAGTGTTCAGTTTGGGGTGCCTAAATTGAGGAAGACTCTAGGGTTTGACTTCATATTACATTGTGGAACTCTACTTTCCCAATCTAGGCATAGATTTTTGTGAGGAGCTTTATGCTTTTGTTTTGTACAACTCTTATTGAGTTTGTATGTTCATAATTGTCTATTAATTGAAGCAAGTGCATCAGAGTTTGTGGCATGTTAGCAGGTTGAGCTTGTGCATGTGTGAGGGTTTGAAGCATGGCACGGGATGTGTGGATTCATGCTTGGTCACATGGAATGCATGGATAGCTTGTGCTATAGAAAGTGTATGAGAGTTTATTGCAGGTTGTGAAGAAGGATTGTTGAAGGAAAGGAAGCATATCAATCAAGGATTGATACAATATTATTGTAATCTTGTTCTAAGGTTAAATAATACAAGCACTATTGATTCTAGTGGAGTTTTTTCCCGAAAGGGTTTCTCCACGTATATGTTGTGTCACTTCTATCTTCTTGTCTCATTCTTCTACAATCTTATGTCTCTTTCTACAATTGGTAAAATTGGTCTAAACAGATTAATCATACACAAAGAATTGTGACAAAGAGCACTTATTAGATCTACAGTCTCATAGTTTTACAAGTTTTAAGCTACAATATTACCTTTGTTTTCAAAAAAAATTACACCTGAATCAATGTTTCACCTTTGTCAAGAGATCAACCCAAAATTCAAAAAAAATTCCCGATCTCTCGAGGGGGTCAGGTACTAGCTTATTTTCCTTCCACAAGGGCAACAAAGGGGCATCCAAAAAATTGGGAATTTTTAAATTTTTAATCTAAGCAGTATTTTTAATCTAAAAAGTGTCAGTCTTTGAACCAACGTAACAGGTACCTTGCTTTAAAGAGGGGAAAAATGTAGACACTTAAAAATGTCCTCAATGACATTACACATTTGAATCCAATATATTAACATTGTTTTGTCTTGAAATCCATCCTTTTTTCTCTTGTTTGATTAAATTAGCCTAGCTATTTAATTAAATGTCTCATTTTCATCTATTAATCTAATTGACCTAATTGGGTTAATTCACCGCCTCCTAGACTAACATTTCACCTTGTTTAATAAAATAATGCAAATTATTTAATTTAAACCCTAAGTTCCTCTTCTTTAATTAAATAACCCTAAGCTATTGAAGTAAATATCATATTGCATCCTCCTTTTCATTGAATCAATTATTTAATGAATATCATATTATTCCTCATCTTGCACATTCAAATTTAGTTTTAATGAACTAAATTCCTAATTTCCCTCCATCCACTTGCATAGGGAATATTTCAAAGGAATATTCTTCTATTTGGCTCCAAAAAGGCAATGATTCTTTTCAAACAAACTTTGTAACAAACTTTCAAAGTTGTTACAAAGTGTGTTTGTTGAAATCATTCTCAACCCTTGATCTTTTCTTGATCCATGTGATCTTTGATTCTCATCCATTGATGAGAATCCTTGATCCATGTTTCATCCTTCTTTCATTATTGACCATTGATTCATCAAATTGATCTAATCCCTTGATTTTTCATTTTCTTTCCTATAAATAAATCACTAATTGGAGAGAAATGGATCCATCTTTTGATAACATAACTTATGTTGTTAAAATTCATACTCATTTGCATCCATATTTGATATTTGATAGTATTTTAGTATAATATTCATCCATTTAGCTTAAGCATCCATTAATGGCTTCCATGGTAACTTATTTTGCATTCATTTTAGCATAGTTTGCATTAATGGCTTATACAGATTTGGATTTTGTTTGCATCTAGCATAGATTAAATCCATTTTATCAAGCATCTTAGCATTTAGAACTCATCTCATCATGTTAAACTAGTTTCTTATCATTTCTCATTCACATCTCATAGGTTTCATTGGTCTTCTTCAATAAAACCAATTGAAAAAAGCTCATATTATCCAAGGGATTGGGAAAGGGTCGCCATTCCACATCAATGTGACACCACTCCCCCAATAGGATAAGATTCAAGGTCTTAGAATAGATTTCTATTACATCCTATAAAAAATTGAAATCAAAATACTCCATAGGGGTTGTCAACTTGCACTAGTGTCAACATAAAAGCTCCATGAGCAGATGATGCCCCTATGGCCAGTGTCATCTACACCAAACAATTTAATTGTTAAAACATTGCAATTTATATATGTGTGTGTGTGTGTGTGCTTAAAAAATTCTTATAAATTCAACATGTACATTCATATTTATGCTTGTGTCAAAATGTCTGCAAGGTGATGCTTTGTAGTAAGAAAATCAACATATGAGCTAATGCCACCAAAATCTCCATGTCCACCCGAACTAGGTGTAGCCTGATCAAGTCCATATCATACCTAATGACAACAGGTACATACGTGGGGTGTCGACACTCATGGAGTGGTACTAGGACTAGGTTCATACAACACTCCTCTGTGATCATGGTCTCTAGCCACAATCGTTATCACAGAAGTATGATCATCAAGGTTTCCTATAAGCGTACTCAAAGATCCTAATGTGGATACCACTACACAATGATGCACAAGTGCAGGAATGGAAGGAGCAGGAAGATCTACAAGAGGTTGGGAAGGCACAAGGAATCGGGGATCAACCCGTGCCCCTAACCTCTATTGTGGCATGCCACCACCAACAACCTAAAATGATTTAAAATCAAAATAATTGGGCTTTTGCCCCAAAACAAACTTTGCATGTAATTTCCTCAAAAAGTATAAAGGGACCTCCAAATTAGCATGTGGTGGATGATCAAATACTATCCACCATCGCTCCCAAAAATATATAGTCATTTGTTGATGTCTACACCACCTCATCTAAATTCTAGGTTTATTTGCAAGAATGGGTATGTTAGTGACAGGGTCAAAAAAAAAGGTGCAATAAGGGATTTTGTTATTTTTAGGTCCAAATTTTGTTTATAAGAGAGACCATATGTATAAAATTTTCTCATATCCTCTCGCCATTGTTGATGCATATCTAATTCCACATCAATGGACTTGATGGAATCAACAATGTTTTGCATCACATATGCAAAATGACTCACGTGTGGTGGAATGAATGCTTCATTTTGAATAGCATTGATTTGATTTTGAATGGATGCAACATTGTCATTGATCTATGCTTGCAAGTGAGCCTCATTGGATCCTAGAGGTGGTGGAGGTGGGATGTAATAAGGCGGAGGGGGTAGAGAGGAGGTGGAGGTGGAGTGAGTGGAGGTGGAGGGGGTTGAGGAGGTGGATTAAGGATATCATCAATATCGAATTGATCCATGTTATATATAAGTGAACCTACGTTAAATTATACAAAATTAACAAACAAGTACAAAATTACAAGAAATAGTTAAATTTTAAACGTACACGAATTTTTTTAAATAAGATGCATACATATACATGCACATACATACATCATTCAACTTGAGCATGTACATACAAATTTCAAAATTTAAGATACATACTTAAAATTAAAAAATAGGATGTACAATGAATACATAAATACATGAAGAACTTATACTCAATACAAATATGCCTAGCTTGACTGGCTAAAGCATCCTATTGTAGGTAAGAGGTCACAAAGTCTAGTCTCCCCCCAAACCCATGGTATCGGAGGGCATGTAGCGCCAGTGCCACTGGTCACATGAAAAAAGTTTACCAAGTGCACTACAGTGTATAGGGGGGATGGATACCTGACTGATTCCTGCAGTCTAAAAAAGATAATACATAGATTTAGTTACATAATCCAAACTAAGAAACAATCAAAAAATCAAATATTAAACCAAAAACATAAAAAATTATCCCCAAACTATGACCAATGGTTTACTTACCAATTCCCATTCTAACTTAGCTCAACTTGACCAAAATAGGATGTGAGTGTGTGATAGCTCAAATAGACACATTAAGGGTTACCAAACCCAGCTCTTCTCTTGAGTGATACTCCCCCTCTCCTATGAAGTCTCGATTCTTTTCTTGCATCCAACTTAGTGCATCAAAATAGTAGTTAGCTGATAATATTATATTTATATGCATCAAATATTTTCATCTTCAAATCAATTAAAGTATCATATTGCATTGCACATTCATTCATCACATTTTCCATCAAAATATACAAAACATAATCATGTATTAAAGCATTTTAACTCATCAAAGTAACAATAAATAGGTAATAACACAATGGGGTACAACACTTGAGAGGAGAATATTGCAAAAAATTATAAATATTTTCAATAATTACAAAAAATTAAGCATAAATAACATGCATACCACAACATAGTGATTTACATCGGGAAAACTCTTTCGAGAGAAAAACCCCACACTCCAAAACACACCTAATATATTATTCAAAAATCACAAATATTATAATATACTTGTAGAACAAGCTTCTCACAGGAGTATCACCAACTAGAGATCCAAAGACAACACGATCGTTATCAGTCCCTCAAAATACATCACAATCCACAACTGTAATACAATGCCCTCATAAAATAGGGTTACCTTCTAGGGAAAGACAAACCAATAAAATATCTACCATTAGATCTAGGACCTAATGATGAATGGTCCAAATTTATAATATATCATTAATTTAATGTATGTCTGTAGTTTAATATATTTTAAATTATTTTTGTTCACACACATTTTACTCCACCCCGTGCTATCACTATAGGCTACACCTATCGATCTAACTAGCATAGATATCTTAAATACATCCTATCAATAGTAAACCTTATATAATTGCAAGGTTGAGACATATTTTCCCAACACATACATACATATCAGGAACTTATATTCAAAGAAACTAATGCTATTCTATATGTTTAATCACATATTTTCAACTTTATCAATTTTCTCTAATGTAACCCATTTGCTTTAATATAAATGTTTCAATCACTTGCATGCAACTTTACAGTTATAATTACAAAATTATTATCATGTGTTGAAATAACATTTACCTAGTGAATGACATGCACATCCCATACTATGTAGTCATTCATCTTTGAAACTATATATAATCTATATACTCAAAATATATTCTAAGATGATAATCACGCATTCTGAACTACATGACTATCCTCTTTTTCTATATGTCAAGTATAATTGAATGGAAAACAAGTAAAAAGATATCCTAAAAAGAGTTTGTATCTTTTAACAAATGTACAAGGTTATTGGGTTGATCAAGTCCAATAACAAGGTACAATAGAATAAAACATGGAAATCTTTATAGGTATCTTAACAATGATAGTAAACTATTAACATGCACTGAGTACTTCATAGAGAAACATTAGGTCTAATATTATATTTTTCTTCATGTAAGGTGGTTCATCACAAAAAATCTCTATAGTAGTGATCCCAAGAAACCATATAGAATCATTTTTTTGAGATTCCCATTTTTATTTACAAAGGTAGTCTAATATTTATCAATTTGCATATAACGCCATGATCTAAAATGTGATTAGACTTGAGATTTCTATAATTAAATTTTATCTTGTGAATATAAGTCAAGGTTGTCGCTACATATTTTAATATTGTTACAACTATATACTCTTCAAATGTACTTCATCAAATGAAAGTTTTAATATATTTGGTCATTCTAACCTACATATATGGCATAACTATACATAACCACTCTCTTACCATGAAAGAGCAATGAGTACTTTTAAAAAATTAGAGGTGGTTTCTCCCCTTGTAAAAAAAGAAATTTCCTTGTGTCTAAGGCTAAGAGAACATTTTAGTTCCTTATCTTGTAAAACACCATATTATTTTAACCAATGTATTCTAATAGGTTAATATTTTACCAATTTTAAGACAAAAAATAATTCTAGGACCTACGGGTTATGGGCCCACAATGTACTTAAAATAGATATATGTAAGAAACCATAGTGTTGTAATAAGTTATGAAGTTTATCGAAGCTGCGACTAGAATGAAGTTAATGGGTACGTGAGTCTAAGGATTTTTATGTGCTAGGAAAGAGATCTTAAGAATATTTTTTCTTTGAAAATCAAAATTCAAGTTTTGGTGGCTAACGAAAGTATAATTGAATGGAAAACCAGTAAAAAATTATCCTAAAAAGAGTTTGTATCTTTTAACATATGTACAAGGTTATTGGGTTGATAAAGTTCAATAAAAAGGTACAATAGAATAAAATATGGTAATCTTTGTAGGTATCTTAACAATGATAGTGAACTATAAACATGCATTGAGTATTTCATAAAGAAACATGTTAGGTCTAATATTCTATTTTTCATGTAAGGCAGTTCATCACAAAAAAGCTCTATAATAGTGATCCCAAGAAACAATATAGAATCATTTTATTGGGATTCATATTTTTATTTACAAAGGTAGTCTAATATTTGTCAATTTTCCTATGACACATTGATCTAAAATGTGACCAGGCTTGAGATTTCTATAAATGAATTTAACTTGTGAATATAAGTAAAGGTTGTCAGTACATCTTTTAATATTGTTATATCTATATACTCTTCAAATGGACATCATCAATGAAATTTTTAATATATTTTGTCATTCTAACCTACATATATGACATAACTATATATAACCACTCTCTTACCATGAAAGAGCAATGCGTATTTTTTCAAAATTAGAGGTGGTTTCTCCCCTTGTAAAAAAAGACATGTCCTTATGTCTAAGGGTAAGAGAACATTTTAGTTCCTTATCTTGTAAAACACCATATTATTTTAACCAATTTATTCTAATACATTAATATTTTACCAATTTTAAGACAAAAAATAATCTTAGGACCTATGGGTTATGGGCCCACAATGTACTTAAAATACATATATGTAAGAAACCATAGTGTTGTAAGAAATATGTAAGAAATCGTAGATAAATTCTTTGTTGTGGGCACATTAAATCTTGGTTGCATGAGAGCTACAACCACTACTATATGTAGTAAATCTTGGTTGTTATGGGTAAGTGGCAATACTAAAATCATTTTTGTTGCATTTAAACAATTCATGTGTATGCCAATTATCACATCTAAGACAATAAATGTTATATTATTAAAATATAGTACACATTAAATTAGTGCCTTATTAGAGTACTTTAACAAAAAAGGGTTATAAACATATACAAAGTGTCAATCAAAATAGAGGATAAAAAGTACTTGGTGAGGATAATTTTCAGTAATTTGCAACTAATCTCTCTCTTCCTGTAAGGAAAGCTTAGGTGAGGAACAAACTCTCCTAACGTCAAAACCTCAGGGGAGAATGACCAGATGACTTTAAATTTTACAATTATAGTTCAATTAAGATACACTTGAAAAGAATAATAGAAAGGAGAATTGAACACACACACAATTGGACACCAGATTTACATGGGAAAACCCTTATGGGAGAAAAACCCACCACACCAAGAAAAGCCTCTGTGTATTACAGTAATAAAAATTACATACAGAGATCGAACTTCACTTTCTGATGTCAATTTTACAACAGCAACATTCACTAACCAATTTTATATAGAACATTAATCTCACAATGCTCTCAGACAAAACAACGAATATACTCAAATCAATCCTTGTTTAGTATTGAACACAAAATCCATCAACCAAACACTGCAACTATCATCTGATACAGATTATATCTCATCTTGTTCATGGTTTGTTGATCTTCCACACAGGAATGGTCACAACTGTACAACTTCCAACGGTTTACATTTTGCTTCTCTCATTGGCTCAGAACACGCCACGTAGGGGGGACGTTCGGTCAAAGAATTTCAAACAGAATCGCATGTCGGTGAGACATTAGGCCATGTCTCCCTGATGCCTCAATACCTGATCACATGGCTATCAGAAGGACTATCGCTATCAGCAACACATATCGGTGAGACTTACACTCACGGCAAGAGTTCATACCAGCCACAAACCCATCAGCCAAGAGTTTCCCTGATGACACCATCCGCCAATGACACGTGTCAACTATTGGTGCATTTCCAGAGAATCAAACTAGAATCAACAATATTCTCCATAAGTCTCCTGGAACTCCAAGTGGTCCCCACATCCGTCGGCTTGACTAATCTTTGTCGTTCCTCGCTATCCTGCGATGGCACTTTGGTTGATCGTGATATCATGGGCAACTGTCATGTGTCTCAATCTGATGACGCTGAAGGAGATGAGTTTGCTTGATCGTTGATCAATCATCGTCTAATCTCAATAGCTGCTTGCTATCCCACGATGACGCTTTGACTAATCGCGATATCACGAGTGACTGCCACGTGTCCCATCGAATACACAACTATTGGTAAGAGGTCTGCCTAGGCGGAAAGAGTTGGGAAACTCACATTGATTGACATGTATTGCCGATGACTCTCGTCAGCAAGATAAAACAAAAGTCTCGGTGACCTGTACACTCCAAAGATTTAGAACACAACTACTAGTCGGTAAGACTTCCAAAGGGTCTCACCGACTTTTCTCTTTCAGGAGTTTACATGCCAGTAAGATTAAGGCACATTTTCCAACAATCTCCCACTTGACGAAGATCTTACTAACCCCTCCATAGCACAACAAAACTACTGAAATTCATGGGCATTAAGGCCCATCGAACTGGCACACCACCTAAACTTTTATGTGCTCACTGGTTTCGTCAATGCATCTGCAACATTTTCCAAAGTATCCACTTTTTCTAAAGAGACCTTTCCATCCTCCACCATATCTCATACAAAATGATACTGCACATCAATATGTTTTGTCCTGGCATGGAAAGTAGGATTTTTCACCAAACAAATAGCACTCTAATTGTCACAGTAAATTGTAATTTTTCTTGCATCAAACCCAATGTTAGAATACAAACGTTTTAACCAAATTGCTTCTTTATAGGCATGTGTTGCTACCAAGTATTCTGCCTCTATAGTGGACAAAGTGACTACAATGTGCCGCTTACTCATCCAACTAACTGCACCACCATTCATCATGAAAATATATCCACTGGTGGATCTTCTGTTGTCAATTTCCCCTGCCCAATCAGAATCCACATAGCCTCGAATGTTGAGAGTCCTCTGTGATTCAGCCAAATTGCCATGGTAACACAAAGCAAATTCTGAAGTGCCCTTCAGATATCTAAACACTCTTTTCACAGCATCCCAATGTGTCCTTTCAGGATTTTCCATATAATGACTAAGAACTCCCACTTCTTGGGCAATGTCTGGCCTTGTACAGACCATTGCATACATTAAACTGCCAACTGCACTAGCATAAGGCACTATGGTCATGTCCTCTATCTCAGTAGGAGATTTTGGATAGTCTTCAATAGATAGTTGCGTTCCCTGCAAGACTGGAACAACTAGCTACTTGCAATCATTCATACAAAATCTCTCCAAAACAGTATTAATATACTTACTCTGACTGAGCCAAATTTTTCTACTTTTCCTATCCCTGGTTATTTTCATTCCCAAAATATACTTGGTTGCACAAATATCTTTCATTTCAAACTTTGCCGACAATTGAGACTTTAGATCAGAAATCATTAACTTACTATTGCCTATGAACAGCATATCATCAACATAGAGTGCAATAATAAGAACATGATCATTTTCAGCTTTGTAGTACACACAATGATCAGATTTCGATCTTACAAATCCCAATGACAGAACAAAAGTGTCAAACTTCTAGTACCACATTCTAGGAGATTGTTTTAATCCATACAGAGATTTTTTCAACTTGCAAACCAGTTTTTCTTTACCTTTTTCCACAAAGTGCTCAAGTTGGGACATATAAATTTCTTCTTCAAGGTCACCATGAAGAAATGTTGTCTTCACATCCATCTGCTCAATCTCTAAGTCATATGTTGCTACAAGTGACAAAAGAAATCCGATAGATGTCAGCTTAGCTACAGGAGAAAAGATTTCTCCATAATCAATTCCCTCAACCTGGGAATACCCCTTCGCAACCAACCTTGCCTTATACTTTTCCACACTGCCATCTAGACCTATTTTCTTTTTAAATACCCATTTGCAGCCAATAGCTTTTCTACCTTCAAGCAAAGGCACCAAACTCCAAGTATCATTCTTTTCTAATGATGCCATTTCTTCATTCATGGCTTCCAACCAAGAGTTTGAATCAGACATTTTAAATGCCTCTTTCATAGTCCTAGGCTCATTAGTGTTAGAAATTAAAGCATAGGCACAAGTAGAATCTAACAAAGAAAACCCATACCTATTAGGTTACTTTCTTTCATGTGTTGACCTCCTCACAAGCTGAGGTTGAGGTTGTTCTTCTTCTTCAGAACTCTCAGAACTACTTGAGCTCTCCTCAGTTTCAGGTACATTTTAAATTTTCAATTCCTCTTTATTTGGTGTCGAAGGAATTTCAACTACATCCTTTTCATCTTCTAATTTTTTCTCTAACTGTAGATCCCAAGTAGAAGGCTTCAGCTCATGAAAGATAACACTTCTATTGTATAGAACCTTTTCCGTATCAGAATTCCAAAGCTTGTATCCTTTTATGCTAGCACTATAGCCAATAAAGATACATTTAACAGCCTTGTTTTCCAATTTAGATATTTTTTTAATTCAGCACATATGCATATGCCTCATAGCCAAATACACGAACGTGTCTCAGAGAGGGCTTCCTTCTAGACCATGCTTCCAAAGGTGTATTCTCAACAAGAGCAGAATTAGGAGAACAGTTTATCAAGTACCATGTTGTAGCCACTGCCTCAGCCCAGAACTTCTCCTCCAAGCTAGCACTGCTCAGCATACTTCGTGCTCTTTCCATCACTGTCTTGTTGAACCTTTCTACAACTCCATTTTGCTGTGGAGTGTAGGGTGTAGTTTTATGTCTTTTAATTCCATGATCTTTACAATACCTCTCAAACTCATCAAAACAGAACTCACCGCCATTGTCAGTCCTTAAACATTTTATTTTCCTTCTAGTTTGATTTTCCACAAGGTTTTTAAATTCCTTAAAATGACTGAACACTTTTGATTTACTTTTCAAAAAATAAACAAATGCTCTTCTTGAATAATCATCAATGAACGATACATAATATCTTGATTTAGACAAAGAAGGAACATTTACTGGACCAAAAACATCATAATGTATGTAATCAAGTAAACCAGAAGATTTATGAGGACTGGAGTAAAATGAAACATGGTGTTGTTTACCATATATGCAATGTTCACAAAATTTGAATTAAGGTTACAATCATCAAGCCCTTCAACCAAGTTTTTTATTTTTCAAGGTTTTCAAACTTTTTTCACTAATGTGACCTAGCCTATGATGCCAGAGCATAGTCTTTTCTGTTGGAAGTTTAACTTCCATAGAGTTTGCACTATTAGGAACATTTCCCTTCTTTTCTCCATGAGTAGCTTTATGTGACTTTACAGAGACACTATTCCATTGCACAACGTGTGCATCCATCTTATACAAGGTACCAATACGAGCACCCCTTGCTAGCACCATTGAGCCTCTAGTCATCTTGCAGCCATTTCCAGAGAATGTGACTTGCACTCCAATATCATTCAACTTACTAACAGAAAGTTGATTTCAAGCCAGACTTGGTATATGCATTACATCATTAATTCCCTTCACTCTTCCATCAAGGAATTGAATTCTGACTCTTCCACAGCCAACAATTTCCAGAGATGAATCGCTTGCCAAATACACCTTTCCACCATCATAATTTTTGTACTTAGTAAACCAGTCTCTATGAGGTGTCATGTGGGAAGATGCTCCAGAATCAATCAGCCAGACATCATCAGATGCCTGTGTAGCCAAGGCTGCAATGAAGGCATCTGCATCACTCTAAGAAGAATCATTTTCGGAAGAATTCTTCTTCTTTTTCTCCTCTTTACAATCCTTTCGGACATGACCATGGTGCCCACAATTCCAGCACTTCACCTTGGAATTCTTTCCAGGAGACTTTGATCTCCCTTCTAATTTTGATTTGGACTTCTTTCCTTTTTCTTTCGATCTACTTCTAACAGCAAGAGCCTCCTTCGCCATCTCAAAATATTTTCTTCTCATCTCTTCTGATAACAAAGAAGCAACAAAATCTTCCATCTTAAAAGTGGATGTAATACTCCCAATATCCATCACCAAGTGATCCCAAGAATCTGGCAAAGAACATAATAACAGCATATAGCGATCTTCATCAATCTTCACACCCACAAATGTTAACTAAGCAATCAGCATGTTGAAAGCATTCAAGTGATCAGCAACAGATGCTCCTTCCTACATTTTCAAAGAGTACAGCTTCTGTTATATGACTTTTTCCCCAAGAGAAAATAAATCTATTAAATAACCTTTTAGAATTAAAAAGGGGAGAAAATAAAGGATATTATAATCCTTTGGTTAAAAGAGAGATTAAAGAATATGCATAAACATTCTTTAAAAGGGGAAGCCTAATTATTCATTTAAATAATTGTTAAAAATAAAACCTTTGTGAAAGGGTGTGATGATTTGGAAACCACCCCTTAAAATATAAATAAATCATTCATGTGAAACTTGGAAAGGATAGGAAAAAAAAAAGAGGAAAATAAAGTGGAGCACATTGCGGGAATAGAGTTTCAAGGTTAGTAGGCTGTGAGTAGGACGGAGAAGGGGCACTCCTACAGTGGGTGTCCAACCTGGGGTACAAGTGTGTGCACTCAGGATGGTCCTGGCCAGGGCATGGTTTTGTGGCATGAGTGTTGAGCATTGTTCTAGTGGAACCAGCACTCGTGTAGAGCAGCCAAGTCTGCTTTCCTCCCAGACTACTCACAGACGGAAGAGGCTGAACCAAGGACCATTCCAACAATAGTTGGGGATTTCGTCTGCACATTTCAAAGATAAGTATTAATGCTAATAAATTATCTAAGCAATAAATTTGTTTAAAATCCTTTGAGTTTTTGAATTAATTATTTATTTAGTGCATGATTGAATATATTTGAACGCAATTGTTTATTAATTTATTCAATTAGTTTGAAACTATTGAATCAGGAATTAAATATTTGATTAAAATTTGTGCATAGAAGTTTTTGGGATTAATCTATAGAATCAATTTAATCATTGCATTTTTCAATTTGGGAACTAGTCTCATTTCAATTGGTATCAGAGCCTGTATCAATCCTAATAGTAATATTATTTTTTTGCATTTATTATTTACAAAAATATATATGTCAAATCAAAAATTATAATAATTTATACATGAATTGAAATTCTTGATTATTTATTATGCTCAAAAGTTAAATAGAAAAAATGGAATAACTAACAGAGATAAATCAATTTTAGGGTTCCCATAAAATATCCACCTTTCACTTAGAGTTAAAAAACTTTTCCCCTTTGATTATTCAATTCATAAACCGTTTTTCACTTGAAATCATTTTAAAATTAACGTTTTCTCGAAATCATTTTAAAATTAACATTTACTCTATAAATAGAGTAAAATTCTTTTAACTCAAAAAACAAAAAAAAATCTAAGAAAAAATCTAAAAAAATTAGAAACAAAAAAATTGAGTAAATTAAGTTTACTGTGAATTTCAAATTTTTCAGTTGAAATTGTTTACCATTGATTCCAATTAGTTCTTTAACCTTCAAAAATTCGGCAGTAGATTGTAAGATCCACTTTAAATTACTTTACAAACCACCGTTGAAGTTCTCCTTCCCTCTGAAATCTATGAACATTTGGTGGAGAATTGTCATTCATTTTTTGCAATAAACGACACTTTTGACGATTTTCCCAGTTGAATGTGCATTTGAATTAGGGCAGTGTAGATTGACGCTTTTTTCTAAAAAGATTGAACTTAAAGTGTGATATTGGCAATAACCTATTAGTTTATTTTTTTGAGGACAAAGGTGTTTCTTAAACCAGGCTCATATAGCACTCATTATAGGTTCCTATGTGCAAATTGTTTCACCAATTATTTTCCTTGGAACGGTGTTGTCACAGCAACTAGGATTTACAATCCATTGCTTTATAAACAAGTATACCTTCTTCACACTATGTTGACCTAGATTTCAGAATTAATCATGCAAGATTAACAGTTGATATTCAAATATAACGATCACACTTGTGTTCAGGATATGACTGATGACAACCATTTGATACATATCAATATTGTCTTCTCCTAATTTCTTTGTGTTAACTAAATTGATAAGTCAAGTTTATCTATAGTAAATATAATTATTTCAAAACGACATTCTTTCTTAGACATAAAATTAAAAAATAAAAATCACCAAAGATTAAAATTGCAGCGATACTGTACAATTTTGTTAGTCCATTGCCTTGCTTAACTTACAATTGAATGCATCTAGACATTTTTTATTAAATTACTACTCATAAATCTCAAGAAGTGATAGAGGTAGTCTCAACACTCATAAGAAGAATTGACTTTATTTGTATATGCTAGACTGATCTGAACTAAACAAGAAGTTGTAGACCAGTGATACATTCGGTTGTATGTCAAGAAAATTAAAATCCTGTGCCATATGTATAAAAAATCAATTTTAAATGTGTTTGATTAATTAAGATCTATGCTGGCACAATCTCAATACAAAACATAGTATCCTTCTATAGAGTTAGAAAACTAATGAACAGAAGTTAATTCATTGTAATCACACACATATCCAAAGGCATTCTCTAGGATATGCATAAATTTTCTAAAGGTGAAAGGGTAGTTTCAAAAGAGACCTTGGAGCGTATTGCATAGAGCTTAGAGCGCACGTATATTGTTCCATACAATATTTTAACAAGCAATTTGCACTACTTTAGGCAGTTGCATACCACAAATAGGCCAAAATTGATGGTCGGTCCTCTCTATCAAGCAACCCTTTGCATTTGAAGTTTCCCTCTTAAATAATATATAAGTTTCTCACATAAAAAACTACATGTCTGACCACAAGCCTAAATCTCTCCTCGCTCTCCTGTAACATACATATAGATGTGCCATCTAGATAGGGGACAAGGGGAGGCAAATCTAAGAGTGATCGATGTATTTCAATCTCTTTAAATTCCTTATTGTGTATTTAAATACCCTCTAGCGCAAGAAAATACCATTATGGTGTCCAGTGTCTGCTAATATTTGTGAATGTCATTATGGTGTTGGTTTAGTTTTAGGAGCATTAAGACGAGATTAGGAATTATCTGAGAAGCTCTTTTGACATTGCTATTGTCATTTTGATGTATCATCTTTGTTTCTTCACTAAAATAAATGAAAATATGTTCTTTTTAAAGTTTAAATTAATTTATCATGTTGACTAGATTCACTTCTAATAGTGAGCTTTTTAACTCATAATATTCAAAACGCAGGATCTGATGAGCCGTGTGCCCAATGAAGGGATTCTCCATGCAAACTATATGCAACTATTAGTTAAACAACCTGGTACCTATAAATAAATTATTTTCTATCCATCTGAGAACCATTTGAAGTAGTTACCTCAAATTCACATAGATTTATATAATTTGATAGATAGTACCAATAAGGAACTTTGTGATGGTGGGCATAGTGAAGAAAAAATAAATACAAATAGTTCAACTTTGAATTTCTTATTGTGAAATAATTAGATTAAATTTGGGGTGATATTGCAATACACTTTCCTTCTCCCTCGTGTGTCCCTAACAACATAAAACAATCAAACTATGCTTTGATAATGATATATTGGGTTGCATTAATAAACTTTGATCTTGAAGATGACTAATACTATGAGCTTATGAGAGACAATTTAGAAGGTCTGAAAATGTTCAAACAATTATGCTTTAGTATTTCAAAACTCTCTTCTTTCGTAATTTGTAATAGTTTTTGTATTTATCCTTTTAGTATTTTAATCATTGTAGTTCATAAAGAAAGAAGATCAAGGTAAAAAAATGATTAGATTTATCATCAACAATAAATTGGTCACCAATAAACCACTTATAAATATAATGACATACACATTTATTAGGCATTATCCACTTTACTTGAAAAATGATTATAATTTGAAATTATAAAATCCTCTCTTTTTTTGATGTTTTCATTTTATGTGTCAAAGATTTTGATAGATTGACAACAACATTTACATAATATTGATCTTAGAAGAAAGAGAGAAAACATATACATGATGTTGGAAGCAAAAAAAAAAAACTAATGATACCAACAATATGTGGCATGGACCTTATTCAACAAAAAGGGTGAATCCATTGAATTTAGATTTTGGTAGAGATTTGCTTTAAATTAAGGAGACTTGAATTATAAAATATACTATTAAAAGATGAATTTGTTAAAAGAAAATTCAAGAATATCTTTATTTTACTAGCCTTGTTAAAATATTTTTGTCAAACCAAGTTAGTGTTGACCTACTCCTTGTAGAATTAGATATCACCCTCTTACACAAGGAGGTTGTTTTCATAATAAAGATAGTATCTTGTCAACTAATTTCTATTTTAATTATGTGCCTATTTTGAGAAAATGGCTTTAGTATGTTTGATATGTTATTTACACAAGGATTTTTGACATATAACTATTTTAAGTACATTATGGGCCCATAACCCATAGGTCCCTAGATTCATATTTTAAACTTGAAATTGTGTTTGGAATGAATTGGTGAGAATAACACCACATTATTATAAGATATGGAGCCAAATAGCTCTTAGGCTGAGATTCAAGGACATGTCAAATCTTACAAGAGGAGAGACTATCTATTCCAACCAAATTTAGACAACAAATATACTTGAATTATGCATCCTAGATACATGGATATACAAATTATAGCCTTGAGAAGTCTACCAAATGTCCCATAGTTGGAATTGGTCATTTCTTATTTTGAATCTATTTACCTATGAGTCTTTGACAAAGTGATATATGTTGAAAGATCTTATGACTAGATTAGGTGTTATAAGCACTCTTTAATATTAATAGAAATGTGATCATTTACATTATTGGATTCTAAATTTTTCCGATAGTTTGATTGGGTTACCTTATGAAATAATATTTTAAGGGTAATTGTGTACTAGTATCCATTTAATTGTAATTGGTATAGGAATTTAGGGAAGATTGGACTTAGTATTTTTTTATGAAGTACCCTATGGGTAGTCATAATGTATTGTTGTTTTCTTTTGATTAAGGTTATTGGACTTGATCAACCTAATAACCTTGTACATATTCCTTATTATCTAGGGTTAAGATTTCATTTACATTGATTTTGATATATGAAAAGAGGATATTCATGTAGTCCGGAATGCATGAATATCATCTTGGAATGTATGTTGATGTTATAGATTATACTTTTATAAGTTTATGAGTGGCCACATAGTACTAGATGTGCATAGTAAGTATTGCATTCTTTGAAGGAGTTACAAGTGGGTAAAATGGTAAAGTTGATTGAGTAAACACATAGTATGGGTTATGCATATTATTCATAATGAAAATGTATGTCAAAACATGATAATAATTTTATAGATTTAATGTTGAAGTTACATGTAAGTGATTATAATATTAATATTAAAGAAAATTGGTTACATGAGAGAAAATTGAGAAGGTTGAAATATGAGGTTAAACGCATAAAATACCATTAGTTTCTTTCATTGTAAATTCCTAATATGTATGTATATATATAGCTCTTGTCATTGCAAATAAATTTTTTTTGTGATTACTTGTTAACTTAAAATACAATTGGAAAAAGGAGATATATATGAACTAAGAGAAGAAAAAATAGACAAAGTAAATATATAAAAATTATTATGAAGAATGGTTATTCTCAATAACATTTTCTTCAATTATTGATTATGTGTTTTCTCCGTTGTGATGTAGATTTATCTTGTGCTACTGAGGACAGCAGCTAATTCACAGGGGGAGAATTGTTATATGACTTTTTCCCCAAGAGAAAATAAATCTATTAAATAACCTTTTAGAATTAAAAAGGGGAGAAAATAAATGATATTATAATCCTTTGGTTAAAAGAGAGATTAAAGAATATGCATAAACATTCTTTAAAAGGGGAAGCCTAATTATTTATTTAAATAATTGTTAAAAAGGAAACCTTTGTGAAAGGGTGTGATGATTTGGAAACCACCCCTTAAAATATATATAAATCATTCATGTGAAACTTGGAAAGGACAGGAAAAGAAAAGAGGAAAATAAAGTGGAGCACATTGTGGGAATAGGGTTTCAAGGTTAGTAGGCTGTGAGTAGGACAGAGAAGGGGTACTCCTACAGTGGGTGTCCAACCTGGGGTACAAGTGTGTGCACTCAAGATGGTCCTGGCCAGGGCATGGTTTTGTGGCACGAGTGTTGAGCATTGTTCCGGTGGAACCAGCACTCGTGTAGAGCAGCCAAGTCTGCTTTCCTCCCAGACTACTCACAGACGGAATAGGCTGAACCAAGGACCATTCCAACAATAGTTGGGGATTTCGTCTGCACATTTCAAAGATAAGTATTAATGCTAATAAATTATCTAAGCAATAAAGTTGTTTAAAATCCTTTGAGTTTTTGAATTAATTATTTATTTATGGCATGATTGAATATATTTGAACGCAATTGTTTATTAATTTATTCAATTAGTTTGAAACTATTGAATCAGGAATTAAATATTTGATTAAAATTTGTGCATAGAATTTTTTGGGATTAATCTATAGAATCAATTTAATCATTGCATTTTTCAATTTGGGAACTAGTCTCATTTCAACTTCTTCCTCAAGAACAACTTATTCACCAAGGACTTTCCCTAATAAATAGCTCCCAGTCTTTTCCACAAAGAAGATGCAGTCTTTTCTTCATGAACATTCAGAAGAACAGAGTCCGCTAAATAGAGCCTTATCAACCCTTTTGGTTTTCAATCTGCAAGGTCCCAATCCTTTTGCTTCATGCATGAAGGCTTCATTCCAGACATAGCAAGCCAAAGATCATGATCAACTAACAGATCTTCCATTTTAATTTTCCACAACTCAAAATTGTTGCCATTGAATTTCTCAATTTCAATCTTTCCCGATGTGCTTTCCATCTTAATCTATAATTCGAATTACCAGACTTCTACAAGACTCCCACTGAACAAAATTGACACAAAAAACCCAACGTACCCACAAGGATAACACAACTGGCCAGGCTCTGATACCACTTGTAAAGAAGGCTCAGGTGCGGAACAAACTCTCGTAACGTCAAAACCTCAGAGAAGAATGCAGAGGTGACTTTAAATTTTACAATTATAGTTCAATTAAGATACACTTGAAAAGAATAACAGAAAGGAGAATTGAACACACACACAATTGGACACCAGATTTACAAGGGAAAACCCTTATGGGAGAAAAACCCACCACACCAAGAAAAGCCTCTTTGTATTATGGTAATAAAAATTACATACAGAGATCAAACTTCACTTTCTAATGTCAATTTTACATCAGCAACATTCATTGACCAATTTTGTACAAAACATTAATCTCACAATGCTCTCAAACAAAACAACGAATATACTCAAATCAATCTATGTTCAGTATCGAACAGAAAATTCATCAATCAAACACTGCAACTATCATCTGATACAGATTATATCTCATCTTGTTCATGGTTTGTTGATCTTCCACATAGGAACAGTCACAACTGTACAACTTCCAATGGTTTACATTCTGCTTCTCTCATTGGCTCAGAACATGCCACGTAGGATAAACGTTCGGTCAAAGAAGTTCAAACGGAATCGCATGTTGGTGAGACATTAGGCCATGTCTCCCTGATGCCTCAATACCCGATCACATGGCTATCAGCAAGACTATCGCTATCGGCAATACCCTGAGAAGTCATATCGAATTCACCAACCTATCGATGAGACTTACACTCTCGGAAAGAGTTCATACCGACCAAAAACCTGTTAGCCAAGAGTTTCCCTAATGACACCATCCGCCAATGACACGTGTCTACTGTTGGTGCATTTCTGGAGAATCAAACTAGAATCAACAATATTCTCCATAAGTCTCCCAGAACTCCAAGTGGTCCCCACATCCGTCGGCTTGACTAATCTCAGCTATTCCCCATTATCCCGTGATGGCACTTTGGTTGATCGTGATATCACGGGTGACTGCCATGTGTCTCAATCTGATGACACTGAAGGAGATGAGTTTGCTTGACTGTTGATCAATCATCGTCTGATCTCAACAGATGCCCACTATCCCGCAATGACGATTTGACTGATCGTGATATCACGAGTGACTGCCACGTGTCCCATCGAATACACAACTATCAGCAAGAGGTTTGCCCAGGTGGAAAGAGTTGGGAAACTCACAGTGATCGACATGTCCTTCCGATGACTCCAGTCAGCAAGATAGAACCAAATTCTCGGTGACCTGAACACTCCAAAGATTTAGAACATAGCTGCTAGTCGATAAGACTTCCAGAGGGTCTCACCGACTTTTCTCTTTCAGGAGTTTACATGCCAGTAAGATTGAGGCACATTTTCCAACACACTTCCTAGAGATCTTACAACAAGTAGCACCAACTTTTCCATTGAAAATACTCAACAATAATATCCCTTAACTAGCTTTAGTCATAATCTTGAAATCTTTCTTTCATCTACAACTAAATTTTGCAGTCTTACAATCTATTGTCAAAATGCAACTACTAATCAATCGAACATTCCATGATCATTATCATCTTCACATCCCTCCTTAAACTTTGTTGTTTAGGTTTCTTTTGACACCAAAGACACTATCAATAAAAATCCCTATCAATAATACACTCACACCCAGTTTGTAAAGCTAAGTTAAAAACCAAAGTCTTATTCTTAAATTGTTGGAAGGGTTGAACACTACACCCTGATTTAAAATTTCTAGCCCACGACCAATAAAACTATTGAATTTCAATATTGAAAATATTATTTCTAATAATTTTGATGCAAATTTAGGTTTGTTGGACCAAGTAGTCAAAAATTTCCTTCTTCAATCCAACCCAAAAAAACAACAAAAGTAGTTGCAACAACATTGAGTGTGATCACAATATTACCTATTATTTTTGCACTATTGAAATAGAAAACTTGGAACAGTAACATCATCAATATATGTACTTGAATCAACAACAACTATAATTCTACAAGTACAACATGTTTGTTGTTAGCGACCAGTGTTCTAATTCCTCTCTCAACAATCTAAGTGCTCTTCCTCAATAGTTTTGAAAGAAAAAAATTTAAAGATAATTGATATGGTCACTAGAAAATACTTAAGACACTTTTAATAAAATTTCCTTCTCATCTATTTCAATTTTGTTTCTTTATATTTATACCTTAGAAGCATAAATATATGACATTTTCCACGATAGCATTTTAGTAAAGACAATATTGCATATTAGCCAAGAGGCTACATATAGTGTGATATTTGAGCCTGAAACAAGTCTCACACCTGCAAACCATTCTTGATTCATTGGAAACAAGTTTAAACTATTGTTTAATGGTCAACCAGTTGTCCTTTAATGGTAAAAGCCTCCAAAATATCAATTAAAAGCCTCCAAAATCTCACTAATCACATAAAAGTTGGATAAATATTGATTTTTCAAATAGATGGCAACACTCTATTTCCATTTGCAGTGTCTTTTGTCAATTTGATGGAAATTTTCATTTTTATTTATATTGTTTTATGTTTTAAATTTGTATACAAATATTTCATAATCAAATAATACTTAAGTTCTTTAAGAAAAAATCTAGATTTGTCTAGGTTTATTCCATTCCATTATTTAGCACTTATTATTAATTGTTTAATCCAACCACATGTAACTAGAATTTTCAATGCAATGATGCGCAAACACATACTCTCTAACACATTAACATACATATAGTTTTCTATCCACCCAATTCTTGAACCTCCTTTTAAGGACAAGTGATAATTATGAATTAAATGCTTTCAAGAACTAAATATTATAATGATGTCGAGAGGCATTCTACAGTGACAGCAAAAACCTTTGTCAAGAAAAACTCTTCATGTGAAATTTGACATGAGCAAAGCAATGTAGGCAATTACTAAAATAATTTATGAAGCAAAGTAATGTTGGCAGTTGATAAATAATGTATGAAGTTAAAGCGTTTGTGTGTAACGACTGCAAGTGATTGCAGTGCATGAGAAACGGAAGATTCGCTTTGCATCCTTACACTAGAAAAATAGGAAAATTTCCATTTTTTAAATTCCATTCATTGACTTGGTGAAACGGTGAGCAACTAAAAGGTACATATGTTGGAGGCGAATAGATTTCTTAATGTTATTATGAGGCAATTGAGTAAGATGACGTGTTGTGCAGATTTTCAAAAGTGATTTCAAATGCCCTAATTGGCTTTCTCCTGGTGCTCGCAACTTGATCAAAAGAATACTCGATCCTAATCCAAAAATGGTATGGTTTATATGACCCTTGAATGCTGATGACATATCCATAAAATTATTGGACATAATCATCTGAATAATTTATATGGGTTCCTACAAAGAATAACTATACCAGAAATAATTGAAAACGAGTGGTTCAAGCAAGGGTATTCTCTTACAAAACTTATGGAGGAGGACAACAGTTTGATTGATGCCAATGCAGCATTTACAAACACAGAGGTACTCTTCTTAAGCATTCTTCATAATTATAATTGTGTGTTCTTTCCATTTTAGAAAAAAATTAGAACAGTTTTGAACACAACGCCGGTGTAAATTGATCAGTATTTGCATATTTGGGGGAGTTATTTGGAATTTTTTTACTTGGAAAGTTTCATTGGATTTTTTAATGTTTTTTATTTGATTGGAATTTGGTGTTAAATGGCTAGTAAATGTATTTAGATGGAGCTTGATAAAGGTTGTAATAACGATTTTTTTTAAGTAAAAGGCAAATGCTTGTAATTATATTAATATCATATAATATATAATTACATAGAGTTTATCAGTTATATGGCAGAGAAAGTGTAAGCCACCTGAACAAACCAACTACCCTAACAAAAAAAATTCTTTGACCCCTTACAGAATGATGCTTCCCAGAATTATACGATGAGAACCCAAAATCATACATCTGAAAATACTGCTAAACCTTACTAGCAGATTTCTACACAAATTGAATAAAACATATACGTTAGCAATTTTCAAGTTAACCCCTACAAGTTTCATTCACTGAATTTTCTCCTTGACCCTCACCAGCAACATTTGAACTTGACTTGCAGCTTGAGCTTGGGAGTGAATCATTATGTTGATATCAGGTATGACAACATTGGCTCTGTTTGCCTGAAGGCCTGGAAGATGAGCACTCATTTGTAGCCCAAGAGGACAATCATGTGAGAGAATGAAGGAGAGAGCATGATATTTTCTTTTGAATTTGTTTATCTCTTTTCTTGCAAATTTGAAATGGTGCCTATTCAGAGCTATATACAAATAGTTTGATGAGTCTTTCAACAGGGATAACGTTAATGCTTCATATGCTTCCTCGTACCTTTGCTTGTAGAATAGATAGTGCCTGGGGAATAGTCTGCCCACATACCCTTCACCGTGAATGAATTCATAGGCCTAGACACCTCTTAGCAGAGCACCATCTTGCAAATAGAGTTCATTGACAACCTTTCTTTCCACCAATTGAATGGAATTGTAATTTTGCAATTGTATAAGAGCGAATTTGCACCCTAGGTGAAATTCCCCTTTTTTCCTTATTACACTTTAGAAAACCTAAGTCAGAGGCTTAATTCACTTAAGCTCACTGATGGCAGTCCACTTGGCACCCGTTTTGTGTGTTGATGGAGGATTTTCTGTCGTGGATGCCCACGTGGCATGCTTACATCTCTGATAGATTCTTGTGGCTGAGCTAGCAGAGGCATTACTCTTTCCATTGGTAGCAAATTTGTAACGCCTCCTTCAGCCACTCGACCCGAATATGGTTGCTTCTTTCCCCATTCCTTCATATTCAAGCCTTTGAACTTGCTTTAGAGGTTGGAAAAAGGTTGGATAGAAGTTGGATGAAGTCGGGAAGAACTCTACATCACTCCAAGCTCATTTTGCACTCACATTCCACCATTCCAAGCATTCCATAGCAACAATATCACACTCCATCATGTTGGTAGAGCAAGTCTGGAACCACACCATTATAGTAGAGGCTTGAGTTCCTCTCATTTCTCCCCCAAGCAGAATTGAGTGTTCTTGGTGGAGGTGGTAAGCTTCCCTCTCCTCTCCTCTATCATTTGGTTGAGTAGCATACTATTGTTTTTTGTAGTGCTTTTGTTTTGTCACTTCTTTATCTCCTTTCCATTGGTTGTTCGTAGAGGTGGGAACACCTAAACGGGGGTCTAACTGAGGCAAACCCCTATATAGCCACCCCCAAACATTCTCTCTCTTGTTGTGTGTAGGTGGATGCATTTCAAGGAGCTAGTCGGTGAACAAGGTCTTCTACGAGATCATTTTCATCACCTTGAATTTGGTATACTTGTTCTATCAACTTCACTTATACTTTTCATATTTCATAGTGTTATTTTGTCCTCCTAAAAGTAGTTAAGATAAGCTAATAAGTCATCTTAGGGTGTTTAACCTTATCTTAGTTGTTGTCTAGCCGTATAGACTATAGCATGTTTCTGAGACACCAGTGTGTTGCACTGTCATCTGAAGTCCGCACTGACATCCTTAGGTAGAGAGCTCCTTGAGGCATAGAGTTAGACCTGAAGATCAACTCATCTAGCCTCACATTGAAACTCGGATTGTAGAGTGATCATAGGACTCTAAAATCCTCATCATTCTCATCCTCATACCCTAAACATACGCTTATCTGAGGTAAGTTAGGGTATCCTCTTGCATCTCGACCCTCCGTGACCTAGGGTCTTGCATGTAGTGCTCTCCCTCTCACATTTTTGGTGAGCATAATGTGAACCATTTTGGCTTCATTTTTGTGATACTAACAGTTCCTTTCCTCGTACTTTAGGAGTGTTGTAGTTGTGAGTGTTGTAAGGTTGTTTCCTTGCAACCCAACCTACAACCCCTAGGTGGCGTAGTTGGAAGGATCAAAAGGTATTGCACGATGAAACCTTAATTGGTTCACCGTCTTATCCATTAACCTTTAGGGATTTTGTGAAAGCATTGTCTAGTGTGCGTCATGACTTCATTGTTGCATCAAACCATCCCCTCCGAGCAGCCTATAGAGAAAAGTGTTGGTATAACCTTCACTTCATAGGACATGCCAATGGGCTTTAATAAGGAACCATCTCCCCTCTATATTCTTGTGCGGATCAATGGAAACATTGTAGTCGGTGTTCTCGTTGATCCGACATCATAGGTGAACATAATAACAGAGGAGATCATGATTATAAACTTTTTACATAAGGATGGATATGATGCTCCTGAAAGTTTCATTTGCACACATGATGGCCTTTCTGTCCACCCTTTAGGTAGCATTTCCCTATCAGTCTTGGTCAGACCTAAGATTGTGAAGCTCTTGTTTGATATCATTCTTGGGTCTGAACTCTTTCGTGTGAAGTTGGGTATCCCCTGGTTAGTAGCGATGAATGTGGTACCCTCTGTTGTGAATGAGTATCTAAAATTTATCCACTGAGGTTTCGTACATGTGATCCATGACACCGGCGATCGGTCATCGGTCGTGTTGGAACTATTAAAATTTGATATTTTTGCATATCTATCATACCCCTAAGTCTCCATATAAGTCCTTCCTTATGCATATTTTCTTCATTTCGTGATATGTTTACTCATATTTTGGCTCATAGTTGTCCCATATTTCATCCATGTCTGCATTTTCCACCTTTTGGTCCATATCAGCATAGGTCCTTCAATCTCTCCCCAACTTGTGTTGTTTTTATACTAACATTTATATACTATAGGTCTGTCGACAAGACTCTTTTGATGTTTCGGCGACTGTGGAGGAGCCTATCGGCGGGAGTTTTCCTTCGATGAAACGTCTTGGTGAATGACCTTCGGTCTCGCTGACATTACACATGAGGCTCGTCGGTGAGACACTTTCCTTCTAAGTATGTCATAGTGATTACACATTGTCTTGTCGACCAGTGGCGGGAGGTTGCATATCAGTGTAAGTTGGGCTATCGATATGAGGTCTCGGCGAGTGACCTTCAGTCTCACAGACACTTCGTATGTGTCTCCTCTTCGGCCAAACATAAGTCTTCGCTGAGGGGTCATAGCGATGTGTGCATGTCTTACCGACGGAGCATAAGGGTTCTTTCAGATGGCCTTCGGTATGACATCTATTTTCTCTTGGTGAACAAAGGGCTAGCTCGAGGTAACTTTCGGTGAAACAAGAGCACTCTACATGAGGTTTCCCCGACATCATTATGTCTCATCGATAGCACAATGAGGTCTCTGTTGGTAAGAAAGCCAAAATGTCTTGGCAAAAGTAAATAGAACAAAACATAACTACTTGGTGTGACCTATTTGTTTCGGTGTGTGGTCTTGGTGAGGTGCCCGGGGTCTCACCGAATGGAATATTGAGGTCACTTTGTCAGCATGAAAATGGGGTTGTTACAACGACATATGAATAAGTGGGTGCCTTCGATGAAACATTAGATGATCGATATAGGGTCTCCCCGATATCTATGAGCTATAGCGAAGCAAATGAAATGAAAGGTGTGGTTCGGTGTGAGACCTCTTGTGTCTCAATGACTTGGAAGTAATAAAGGACCTTCGGCCTAACATTGTGAGTTTACTATGTTGTCTCCTCGATATCACAGTGTTACAACGAAACATAGGGAAACATAGGGATACTCAGTGAACTCAGTGTGACGAACAGAAGGTCTCGACAACATGTGAAAGGTAAAAGAACTCTTGAGGAAACGTAAATTGATCTATAGGATATCTTCTCGACTCAGCCATGTCACGGCGAATGCGAGCACAGTGAACATAGGATGATTAGCGATTGAATTGCCTTCAACATAGTTAATGATATGTCTCACCGATTGTCTCACTGATGAATAACAGAAATTCAAATGTTGTGGCTGACATGTAGATGTTTAATAACCGTTGCAGGCCGACTTGATTGGAGCCTAAATTATATGGAGGGCCGACATGTTATTTCAATATGATTTGTTTTCTCATGTTAGCGTATAAATAGGCATCTTGTGATTGTAATTAAAGGATCAGTTATTAGATCATTCGATACAATAGGCAAATTGTATAGATACAAAACAGTAAATTTATCAAATCAGAGGCTATGATGCATGTTTAAAATGGAGGTATTTATGAATGTCAATTAATGTTGTTGCACATGTCTGGTATCAGTTATCTGTTGAATTTAATAAAAGGATTGCTAAGTTGTCTCCAAGATGGATTCTTTCTGATTGTTTAAATTGATGACAAGTTTGTATTCAATTTATCAGTGCACATTTGCTATACTTGTGTGATTGATTGATTGGTTCTTTCAGGTAAAGACTAAATCCTTTTAGTTAATCATAGTAATCAGAGAGATTCAATTTGATTATTCAAGTAGAGCTTAGTAATCACATTCTTGCATGTTTATATGAGTTGTAAGCATAATATATGCCAGATAATTTGAATTTTCTCAGAGAAGCATTGCTTATCTTGATCTCATTTGACTCTGCATACCCAACAAGGCACTAGTCTCTGCACTTCACCATTTGAACTTATTCAGTTTTCTTTACATTTGTTAATCAAGCATTCATTTTAGGATTCAAATTAGAATATTGTTATTGTTTTCAAGTTGGATTTCATTTGTTCACCTCCCATTGCCATTGTGAACAAATTATTTTAAGAAGATAATCACAAGTTAAATCTACACCATTCAAAAAGGTACACCCACCCAGGTTTGCAGCACCTGAAGAGTAGAAGGTTGAGTTCTCTTGACCTTGTCTGTTACCCTGAAACGTATCAAGAGATTGGCAGCCTCTTGAGGCATTCAGTCTGCATTTTTGAGAGCTAACAAATTGGAAACTCTACTGGGGAATAATCAGAATCAAGGCCCTAATCATAGAGTTAGAAATCTTGCACAGACTCCGCTGGGAATAAAAAGTATCAAACTTTTTTCTCATTTTTTGATAAAAGTGAGTGGCGACTCTGACAGAAATTTTGCAGCTGTTCATCATGAATGGAAGAAGATCTCAGTATAGGGGAGGTCATATTGGGGCTCCTTCTGGTAGCAGTAAGTGGACACATAAAGATGACAGAGATGATAAGGGAAAAGGAATAAATGAGGACATGTGCATAACAAAGAAAGGTAAAGCACCAAGAGCACATTGTGAAACTCATGACAGGTATGACACATGGAGGGATAATTACAGTGTAGAACTTTGTACCCCTGAAGAGAAAGTAAATCCTTTTCATGATTTTTAGAAACAAACTGAGTTTTAAGCTGGACTCGAGCCTGAATGAATCAGAATTCAATGGGAATATGATTAGAAGATGGAAGGTAACCAGAATGTGTTTGTTGATCATGAACTTCCTGATGAAGTGAAAGCACAGCTAGAACTAAAAGAGAAGAAGATAAAGGAACTAGAGGCTAAATTGCAAAAAGCCTAAATTACTGATCAGATGGCTGGTGGCCCAAAGTATGTCCCACCTCACAAGCAGGGTGATCATGGCGCAGGGCCCTCCAATCAACAAAATGCTCCTCACAATCAGATAGAGAATCACTACAAGTAGCCAAATCGTCCACCTCACATTCCCACATAGCATACAGGTATGTATCCACTTCCTAGTCAACATTATATCCTATAGCATAATGCACAGTACAATAATCATATGCATCAGTATCAGCATCCGCCTATTCCTCCCCCTCACCAGCATACAACCATGATCAAATAGTTTGATTTAGCTAGTTTTTAGTTATATCCTTACCCTATGGATGGCAGTTGGAGGAATATGGTGCCCAAATTTATAGGGAGTAATGCAATCACAGCTGAAGAACATTTAAGGATTTTTAATGTTTTCGTCCAAGACATAGATATGCCTTATGAATATTTACACATGAAGTTGTTCATGATGTCACTTCTTGAAGATGTCAGGGATTAGTTCAACAGTCTGCCAGCATTCTCAATTAATTCTCTCCAAGTATTTCAAGAAAAACTCTTAGAGCAATATGGGAATCAAAATGCTCCAGATGTAGCTCTTCATGAATTAATGAGAATTCAAAAAAATTAGAATGATTCAATTTATGATTTCAACTGAAAATTCAACAAGTTGCATACTAAAGTACCTCCTGGATCAAGGTTGCCATATTCTGTTGCATTGACTGTTTATTTAAATGCATTTGATCCTAAGATAGGGTATGAACTGAGAAGTAGATCTCCAAGAGATTTGGCTGAAGCACAGAAGATAGCACTAACAATTGAAAACAACAGGAAGGCTGCTGGTATAATCAGTAAAAGAGACAACCCGAGACCTCCTCAGCAAAGCAATAATTATTAGTACAGACAATAGAATACATATAGAAATGAGAACAAAAATGAAAGGCCAAAGTTGCATGATATGCCTTACAATACAGACTGGAAAGATGGGAAACCTATAACAACCAGGCCTAGAAGTAAGGAGACTCCTAATCCATTGAACAAAAAGGGAACTTACATGGTGAGTAATAATTACTTCTGTGAAGTTTATAATCAACCACATTCTCCAGACTATTGTGTTGTAGCTCAAAGGATGCAAGAGGAGGGAATGTTGATGGAGAATAATGGAGAAGATCACAAGGTCTACTTGACTTCAAATACCTTTTACCATGCTGAGAAGGAGTATTCATCTTCTGAGGATGAAGGTTATGAATATGATGTTTCAAATCAGAAATATAATGTCCATATGCTTGAACAACAGATCCTTTCTAATTCTGAAGACGATTATACAGATCCATATTCAGTTGAGGCGCCTGCTCAGAGTAGTGTTAGAAGACTCACCAAAGAAGAAATAGAAATACTAACTGTTGCAATAGTTGAAGAAGCAAGGAGTAAATACTGGTTGAGAAATAGAAAATTAAATGAGATGGAAGGCGTGCTTGGAGGAATTTTTATGAAGGATCGGAAAGCAACACAAGAACTTATGAAAAAGCCAGAAAATAAACAGCCTGGTAAAAATGGAGAGAAGCCTGTCCAAAAGCAGAAAATTGAAGAATTACACAAGGAGATGCAAAAGTCTGATCAGCCTAGTAAAAAAGAAAAAGAAGAAAACAAGGGAGAAACATCAGAACTGAAGAAGACTATTAAGATGGAGAGCTCCTCTTTTGACTTCACACAGGCATTATCCCAGGTTAAAAAATTTGTTCCACTACTTGAATTGATAAAAATTAAGGAATACAGAGATAATGTTGTTTAATTGATTACAAATGGGAATGAAAAACATATGAATTTTGAAGAAGTCAATAGGCAAGAAAAGATAAATAATTCAGAAGTCTGTCTGGGTGATGTTTTAACAACCTCCCCACAAGTGGATCCTTTCTTCACCAAATTGCTTATAAATAATAAATTGCTGAGGAATTGTATGATAGATTTTGGTGCTGCTATAAACATTATGCCAGTAGGAGTAATGAAACAGCTTGGCATGTGGGTTGATACATGTGAAGGGAAGTGCTATGCAATGGATAACAGACCTGTACCTATAGCAGGCATTATGAGAGGTGTTGAAGTCAAACTAGCTACTTATCCACAGGTGGCTTATAATATAGATATAACAGTGATTGATACTCCTCCTCAGTTTGGGATGCTTCTATCAAGACAGTGGACAGCAGCAGTTGGAGGAAATGTCCAGTTTGATTTATCTTATGCTACTATTCCAGTGAACGGTCAGGAAGTCAAGTTGTATAGAGAACCAAGAATGCACCAGCTAGTTGACTGTGTACCACAAGATCAGATCAATTGCTTTTGTGATGTTGATCTTGGAAGTTTTAAGATTGAATTTTCCCAGCCAAAATTGATTAATAGTGATCCAATTGAAAAGTATGTGGCACAAAGTTGCAATGAAGTATGGAAGATGTATTTTGATGGAGCATGCAGCCAAGAAGGTAATGGCATTGGGATTATTTTTGTTTCCCCTGAAGGTACTACTTTTAAATATTCATTCTTGTTGGCATTTGAATGTACAAACAATATGGTAGAGTATGAAGCTTTATTGATAGGTTTGAACATAGCTGTGAAACACAAGATTAAGTTGCTAACTATTTTTGGTGATTCTGAGTTGGTTGTTTCACAAATTAAATCCAAGTATGCAGCAAAGCACAAAAGATTAAAGCAATACAGGAATGCTACATGGGACATAATTGAGTTGTTTGATGCATTTTCAATTGAGTCGATCGACAGATCAAATAACATAATGGCTAATTTTTTAGCAAGTGTGGCACTGAAAAGAGATGATGTCACATTGGTTGGGGTATCACAGATTGAGTTCAAGATGAGGCCTGTTGTTCCTGATAACATTTATAATTGGCAAGTCTTCAATGATGATACTGACCTTTTAAAATTTCTTCATTGCATAGATCAGTATGAAGCCTAGGAAATTGATTTCAATGCTTTTGTTGAGGAAGTAGATGGGAAGCAAACTGTGTTTGGCAAGGAGATCTTACAGCTCAAAACAAATAAGATTCCTAAAGGCTTAGTGGCATTGGAGAGGGTGTATGATGGAAATGATCGGTCCCTCATAATGCAAACACTAGTCAAAAGGGAGGATATTGAAGAAATTAATTTAGGGACTGAGACAGCACCAAGAAAGGTATACATTGGAAAGAAGATCAGCCCTACAATTAGAAGAATGTTGATAGAGTTGCTGAGAAAATACAAGCATGTTTTTGCTTGGTTTTATGAAGATCTAAAAGCATACAGGGAAGATTGGTTTCAGCATGAAATACCATTGAAGCCAGACGCCAAACCTTTCAGACAAAAACAAAGACCCATAAATCCAACGCTGGAGCCTAAAATGCAAGAAGAATTGACAAAGCTTAGGGATGGAGGAATTATCAAACCAATCAGACATTCAACGTGGGTTTCAAACATGGTTCCTATGAGAAAGAAGAATGGTGATATCAGATTATGCGTGGACTTCAGGAATTTAAATCTCTCAAAGATAATTATCCTTTACCCAATATGGAGGCTATATTGCATAAGGTGACAGGGTGTGAATTGTTGTCCATGATGGATGGGTTTTCTGGATACAATCAGGTTAAAGTCAAGGAATCTAAGCAATACAAGACAGCATTCACAACTCCTTGGGGAACATATGTGTACATAAGAATACCATTTGGTCTCACCAATGCTCGAGTGACTTTTCAACGAGCTATGGATGTAGCATTTGCTGATTTGATTAATGTTATCATGGTGGTGTACCAAGATGACCTGACTGCTTATTCAAAAAAGGTTGAAGATCATGTCCAACATCTGGAAAAGGTATTTATTAAAGCTCTAGAGTATGGTATTCATTTAAATCCTAAGAAATGTCATTTTGCAGTCACAGAAGGTAAGCTCTTAGGACATATTGTTTCAAAAGAGGGAATTAGAATAGATTCTGAGAGGATTAAAGCTATTGATAAAATTCCTATTCCAAAAACTATCAAAGCTATATAATCGTTCTTTGGACAAATTAATTTTGTTAGGAGATTTGTTTCTAATTTTGCTAAGATCATTAAGCCCATATCAAAAATGTTGAAGAAAGGATAGAAAATGGACTAGACTATTGAAGCTTTAGATGCTTTTATGTCTATCAAAAAGGCTATCAAAGAGGCTCCTGTTCTTAAATCTCCAGATTTTACAAAGCCTTTTCAAATTTTTTTATTTGCTTCAATGCATACTATTGTTGTTATGTTACAAAATAATAATGATGGTCATGAACAGCCTATGTCTTTCTTTAGTAAATCATTACAGGGGTCTGAATTGAAGTATGACATAATGGAAAAATAAGTGTTTGCATTGGTAAAGGCCACAAAAGCATTCAGACCATATCTTGTTGGAGCGAAAGTGATTGCTTATGTCCCTCATGCTGCTATTAAGAATATTCTGACACAGTTTGAAGTTACAGGGAAAAGATGCAGATGGATCAACAAGATTCAAGAGTTTGACATGGAGATACAGATCACTAAGCTAGTAAGAGGTCAAGGCTTGGCTAGGCTGATGGCAGAATCAAATATTGAAGCAAGTCAAGTATGTAATGTAGGAGAGGGGACTGTAACTGCAAGCATTGAGCACACTCCTTGGTATACTGATGTTATGCATTATCTTAAATACATGAAGTGTCTAGATGGATTGAGTGACACCCAAAAGAGAACTTTGAAGTTGCAAGCATCAAATTATGTCTTCATGAATGGAGATCTATTTTGGAGAAACAGAGATGGCATATTGTTATTATGTCTGGATGAGTCACAGGCCAAGCATGTTTTAAGTGAAATGCATGAAGGAGTATGCGGAGAACATTATTCAGCAAAGACAACTACACACAAAATTCTCAGGGCTGGGTATTATTGGCCAAAGGTCTTTAATAATTCTTTTACACATGTGAGAAAATGTGAAGCTTGCCAAAAGTTTTCTGGAAAATTGAAGGACCAGGGTGCTTTGCCACTACGACCCTTGCAAGCTGATGCCCCTTTTCATCAATGGGGAATTGATTTCATTGGAGAGATACAGGAGAATTCAAGTGGAGGACATAGATGGATACTAGTTGCCACTAATTATTTTACTAAGTGGGTAGAGGCAATCCCAACTAAGCAGGCTACAAGTAAGGTAGTGACTAATTTCCTGATGGACAACATTATCACCAGATTTGGTACACCATTGAGGATAATCACAGACAATGGGATCTGCTTCAGATCAGATGAATTCAAAATCTTTTGTGATAAGTATGGCATTACTATTTCTTATGCAGCTCCTTATCATCCACAAGCCAATGGTCAAGCAGAGTCCAGCAATAAGAGTCTCTTGAAGATTATAAAGAGGATGTTGGGACAGAACAAGAAGGCTTGGGATTCAAAGTTAAAATTGGTTGTGTGGGTTGATAGGATCACTATAAAAAGGGAAATTGGAAAATCTCCATTTGAATTGGTGTATGGAGCACAAGCCAGGATGCCTCTACAGAATTTGTTACTAGTCTACAAGTTTGTTCTTCAGGAATATTTGGATGTTCCTGAACCTATGGAGGAAAGAATGGAGCAATTGGCTGAACTTGATGAAGTAAGGAGAGAGGCCCAAAGTCAAAACATGAAGTTATAGACACAGATGAAGTACCTCTTTGACAAGAAGGCAAAGAATAGAAAATTTGAAGAGAATGACTTGGTGTTAATGTGGAATGCAAGGTGTCGGGAGAAAGGCAAGCATGGTAAGTTTGAAGCCTTGTGGCTGGGACCTTTTATTTTTGTTGGAAAGAAGGGTGAAGACTCATATTATTTATAGAACATGGCTGGTGAAGATCAGGAATTGCCTATTCATGTGCAATTCTTGAAGCTTTTCTTCTCTTGAGAAATACAGAGGATTAAGGGTTGCCAGTGCATGGACAACTTTTGTGTATCCTCTTTAAAATTATTTTCCATGCACAGTAGTTTAGGATTTTGTCCATCTCCATTTCACTCTCATTTTCCATTCACCTCCATCTTGCATTCATTTTGCATTCATTCCTTCATGCTTCATTTCCATTGCCATTAATTCCATCTCTGCTCATAGGTTCATCATTTTATGCCTGGTCTGCTCACCCAAAGATTATGGTTCCTTGCAATGATCTTACTATCATTCATCCCCAAATGGAGCCATTGTTGGAACTATTAAAATTTGATATTTTTGCATATCTCTCATACCCCTGAGTCTCCATATGAGTCCTTCCTTATGCATATTTTCTTCATTTCATGATATGTTTGCTCATATTTTGGCACATATTTGTCCCATATTTCATCCATGTCTGCATTTTCCACCTTTTGGTCCATATCGGCATAGGTCCTTCAATGTATCCCCAACCTGTGTTGTTTTTATACTAACATTTATATACTATAGGTCTGTAGGCAAGACTCTTTTGATGTTTCGGCGGCCGTGGAGGAGCCTATCGGCGGGAATTTTCCTTCGATTAAACGTCTTGGCGAATGACCTTCGGTCTCACCGACATTACACATGAGGCTCATCGGTGAGACACTTTCCTTTCGAGTATGTCATAGAGATTACACATTGCCTTGCCGACTGGTGGCGAGAGGTTGCATATCGGTGTAAGTTGGGCTATCGATATGAGGTCTCAGCAAGTGACCTTCGGTCTCGCTGACACTTCGTATGTGTCTCCTCTTCGGCCAAACATAAGTCTTCATTGAGGGGTCATAGTGACGTGCGCATGTCTTACCGACGGAGCATAAGGGTTCTTTCAGATGGCCTTCGGTGTGACATTTGTTTTCTCTTAGCGAACAAAGGGCTAGCTTGGGGTAACTTTCGGTGAAACAAGAGCACTCTACATGAGGTTTCCCCGACATCATTATGTCTCACCGATAGCACGATGAGGTCTCTGTCAGTAAGAAAGCCAAAATGTCTTGGCAAAAGTAAATAGAACATAACATAACTACTCGGTGTGACCTATTTGTTTTGGTGTGTGGTCTTGGCGAGGTGCCCGGGGTCTCACCGAATGGAATGCTGAGGTCGCTTTCTCAGCATGAAAATGGGGTTGTTACAATGACATATGAATAAGTGGGTGCCTTCAGTGAAACATTGTATGATCGACATAGGGTCTCCCCGATATCTATGAGCTATAGCGAAGTGGATGAAATGAAAGGTGTGGTTCAGTGTGAGACCTCTTGTGTCCCGGTGACTTGGAAGTAATAAAAGACCTTAAGCCTGACATTGTGAGTTCGCTATGTTGTCTCCTCGATATCACAGTGTTACAATGAAACATAGGGGAAACATATGGATACTCAGTGAACTTGTTGTGATGAACAGAAGGTCCTGGCGACATGTGAAAGGTAAAAGCACTCTCGGGGAAACATAAATTGATCTACAGGATATCTCCTTGACTCAGACATGTCAAGGCGAATGCGAGCATAGTGAACACGGGATGATTAGTGATTGAATTTCCTTCGGCATAGTTAACGATATGTCTCGCCGATTGTCTCACTGATGAATAACATAAATTCAAATGTTGTGGCCAACATGTAGATGTTTAATAACCATTGTAGGCTGACTTGATTGGAGCCTGAATTCTATGGAGGGCTGACATGTTATTTCAATATGATTTGTTTTCTCATGCTAGCGTATAAATAGGCATCCTGTGATTGTAATTAAAGGATTAGTTATTAGATCATTTGATACAGTAGGCAAATTGTATGGATACAGAACAGTAAATTTATCAAATCAGAGGCTATGGTGCATGTTTTAAAATGGAGGTATTTATGAATGTCAATTGATGTTGCTACACATGTCTAGTATCAGTTATCTGTTGAATTTAATAAAAGGATTGCTAAGTTGTCTCCAATATGGATTCTTTCTGATTGTTTAAATTGATATGACAAGTTTGTATTCAATTTATCAGTGCACATTCATTGTACTTATGTGATTGATTGATTGGTTCTTTCAAGTAAAGACTAAATCCTTTTAGTTAATCACAGTAATCAGAGAGATTCAATTGGATTATTCAAGTAGAGCTTAGTAATCACATTCTTGCATGTTTATACGAGTTGTAAGCATAATATATGCCAGATAATTTGAATTTTCTCAGAGAAGTGTTGCTTATCTTGATCTCATTTGACTCTGCATACCCAACAAGGAACTAGTCTATGCACTTCACCATTTGAACTTATTTAGTTTTCTTTACATTTGTTAATCAAGCATTCATTTTAGGATTCAAATCAGAATATTGTTACTGTTTTCAAGTTGGATTTCATTTGTTCACCTCCCATTGCCATTGTGAACAAATTATTTTAAGAAGATAATCACAAGTTAAGTTTGCACCATTTAGAAAGGTACACCCACCCAGGTTTGCAGCACCTGAAGAGTAGAAGGTTGAGTTCTCTTGACCTTGTCTGTTACCCTGAAACGTATCAAGAGATTGGCAGCCTCTTAAGGCATTCAGCCTGCATTTTTGAGAGCTAACAAGTTGCACGTGGCAACTACTCCCTAGATCATCCATGGCCTGCATCTGTGGGTCCCTTTCCACCTAGGATGGACCTTTTACATAAGACATATCAAAATTATAAGAAAAGACATATGAGACTGAAGGTGAGGTACCCTCCCTCGCCTTATGCTATTTCACATAGGGCCTGCTTAAAGGATGACATTGATGCTATTAAGGCTCGAAAGAAGAAAGAAGAGGAGCGGTCTCATGATCCTCCTTCTCCCTCTTCCACTACCCAACCTGACACTTCTTCTCACTCAACTATGGTACCCTCAAGTTCTAACCCCTATTTGCAAGAGAACCCTTCAGTGCCCATTTGGCGAAAGCCCAAGCATCCTGTGTTCGAGCTTCCTGTTCTACCGACAGATCCTAGACCCATTTAGTATGAAAGGAAGAAGATCCCTCGAACTGATTGGACTCCTTATCTCAATCATCATGGCCTCCTACTACTCCTGCTCCTAAGGCAGTGAGCGGAAAGAGGCCCACTACTGAGGCTCTTGATTCGACTCCTCCCATCACTACTCAGCCTGCTCCCCTTGCTCTTGCACAGGAACCTGTTCCTCCACCTGAAATGGCCATAGTGGACGTCACTATGGTCAATTAGGAAACTCCTATCCCTTCGCAAGTTGTCGCTTCTAACTCTAAGAGTCGTAGGAACCACCTTGCATGAGAATGCAAGCATCAGTGAAAGGATCTCTTTGCCAAGCAAGCTGCTTCACAATAGAAGGAAGAAGAAACAACCGACCCTGCTTCAGGGCCCTCTGTAGCATCATCTTCCTCTCCTCCTATTGTGTCCCTTCTACCTAATCTATTCCTGACTCCCATTGCAAGCACGAAAGCACCTAACCCTAATTGGGTACAAGTGTTTATCACTCCCTCGGCAGAGCCGCCTTTGCTAATGTCCATTAGATAGATATTCAACCCTTCTTAAAACCCATGAATATGGTTAACACTTCAGTCATATCCATTGCGGTTTTTTCCTCTTCCTCCTCTACACCTCTAGCTTTGTTTGTGGGGAGTTCATCCCCTCCTGCAAAGAAGAAGACAGGGGCCAGTCCTTCTCGCAATAAGAGACGTAGGAAGAACCCACCTTTGCAAGGTGGCCCTATGATGACTTGCTATGTCCTTGTGACAGAACCAGTCCCAGCCTCTCCTAAGTTTGTCACCGCTCCTGAATCACTCGGCAAGCCTAGCAGTGGATCTCAAACACAGCCCATCTCATCCACTAAAGTAAGACATGGCACTCCCATGGGCTGCATGTTTAACTCTGTGGATGAAGTCCCAACCCTGTCGGTGATCTTCACAAAATTGTTGACTTTGACTCCACAAGAGCTCGATGGAGAGGACCTTGAGGGGCCCTCTTCCTTGGCCCTTCTCGTGGGAGGGTCAAATGCCCCTCCTCTTAATTTTTTTCCTTTTTAGGCTCATCCTGCTCCTTACGAAGAGTTGGATTGGGAAGCAGATGACCTCTTGGTCGATTAGTGTTAGGATGAGGCCCCCCTTTTTCTTAATCTTGCGTGCATGTGTGCATTTCTTGTGATGTGTTCCCCCATACCCGTAGTATGTGTTCCTAGATGACCCTCGTTGCCCTTGTTGGTGCTTGGATATAGGCATGATTTTTGTGTCGTAAACCTTCTTCTATTTGTACCTTCATTCTTCCATGTTTGTGCTTGATTTTTAGTAAATTGGGGACAATGCAAAGCGTCAGGGACATTCAAGCCTCCCTTCCATGTTGACCCAATTTTTTTATTTTTTACTTTGTTTTATGTGCTTTCCTCTTGATCTGGTTGGGGATTGATGATCTTTCACCTTGCATTGCGGTTACCTACAATTATATGAGATCAAATAGATCTGACCCCGCTAAACCAAATCCCCATGCGCCCTTTGTTTGTACTTTTTGTTTTTTCTTTATCTTCCTCTCTTCTTTGCTTGAGTTGTCCCTCTTATGTGTGACAATGTTCTTTAACACTTCAACTTTCAGAAAACAAATTCGTCACCAACGAATCTTTTCTTGAAAGTCCTCACAACACCTTTTTCCTTGGAAGCACATTCTCGACATATAATCCTAACAAAATATGTTTCCTTCATCATGGGTTCATAAAGAAAGGAATTGAATACCTTCCTCCAAAGTGGGAACTATTTTGACTTCCCCTCACGTGGGGGCATGACCTTCCTTTCGAATTCCTTGATGAAGTGAACATATTTCGAAAGGATCCCTTGATGATGAATCGCTTTGAGATGGCGACTTTTGAACTATGTGTCCCTTGATTGGACCCCCCTCTTTCACAACGAGTTCCTCAAGGACCCTTTCTTCAAAATCCTTCATAACGAATAGATTCTTACATGTCTAGCCTGGGGGCAGCCCGACTAGACTCGTCCTATTCATCCTTTCACGTCTAGCTTGGGGGTGGCCTGACTAGACCTTGTTATTTCAAACAATGTGTCCTTTGAGTGGACCCCTCTCCTTTTGAAGGGTTCCCGAGGGACCCCTTTGAAATTTTCTCAGTCTACGTGACTGGCCACTTTAGACATGTTATATTTGTGAGTAGACATGTCTCTACTTTTAGATGTGTTCTATTTGTAGGTAGATGCATCGATGCTTTAGAAATGTTTTATCTACGAGTAGACATGTCACTGCTTTCAGATGTGTTCTATCTACGGGTAAACGCATCGACGCTTTAGATATGCCCTATCTGCAGGTAGGCATGTGGCCACTTTTAGATACGTTCTATCTATGGGTAGACGTATCTACACTTTAGACACGCTTTATATGTGGGTGGATGTGTCATCACTTTTGACATGATTCTATCTACGGGTAGACATTTCACCACTTCTTGACTTTGTGGAGTCTGCTTCCTTGAGACTTCCTCCATGCAAGAGATCTTGGGGTTTCCTCCTTGCAGGTCTACAGGCCTACTTGAGGCACTTTGTTGTTCCAACTTCATAGTTTTGAGCAGCTATGGAGTCCTTTGTTTTCCCTACATCTTCGGGTTCACCAGATCGTGATCTACATCCTTGAAAATTTAGGTATACTTTTCTAATCCTACTCTCTTCTTGATCTACTTTACCAAGCACCCATCAGTACTTATGCTCGCTAAAGTGGGGGAAAAATGTATAAGAGCGAATTTTCACCCTAGGCAAAATTCCCCTTTTTTTCCTTATTACACTTTAGAAAACCTAAGTCAAAGGCTTAACTCATTTAAGCCCACTGATGGTAGTCCACTTGGAACCCATTTTTTGTGTTGGTGGAGGTGTTTATGTTAGTTATGTCCCTGGAAGATTCCTACAACTAAGCCAACAGAGGCATTACTCTTCCCATTGGCAGTGAAGTTGTAATGCCTCCTCCAGCCACCCGACCCGAATATGGTCATTTCTTTCCCCATTCCTTCATATTCAAGCCTTTGAACTTGCTGTAGAGGTTGGAAAAACATTGGATAGAAGTTGGATGAAGTTGGGAAGAAATCTACATCACTCCAAGCTCATTTTACACTCACATTCCACCATTGCAAGCATTCCATAATAGCAATATCACACTCCATCATGTATGTAGAGCAAGTTTGGGACCACGCCATTGTAGCAGAGGCTTGAGTTCCTCTCATTTCTCCCCCAAGCAGCCTTGAGTGCTCTTGGTGGAGGTGGTAAACTTCCCTCTCCTCTCCTCTATCATTTGGTTGAGTAGCATAGTATTGTTTTTTGTAGTGCTTGTGTTTTATCACTTCTTTATCTCCTTTCCATTGGCTTTCTGTGGAGGTGGGAACACCTAAATGGGGGTCTGACTAAGGTAGAACCCTATATAGCCACCCCCCAACATTCTCTCTCTTGCTGTGTATAGGTGGATGTGTTTCAAGGAGCTAGCCGGTGAACAAGGTCTTCTACGAGATCGTCTTCATCACCTTGGCTTTGGTATACTTGTTCTATCACCTTCGCTTATACTTTTCATATTTCATAGTGTCATTTTGTCCTCCTAAAAGTAGTTAAGATAGGTTGATAAGTCATCTTAGGGTGTTTAACCTCGTCTTAGCTATTTTCTAGCAGTACAAACTACAATGTGTTTTTGAGATGCCAACACGTTGCACTGTCATCTAAAGTCTACACTGACATCCTTGGGAAGAGAGCTCCCTAAGGCACAGAGTTGGACCTGAAGATCAACTCGCCAAGCCCCACATTGAAACTCAAATTGCAAAGTGATTGTAGGACTCTAAAATCCTCATCATTCTCATCCTCATACCCTAAACATACACTTAGCTGAGGTAAGTTAGGGCAGCCTCTTATGTCTTGATCCTCCATGACCTGGGGTCATGCATGTGGTGGTCCCCCTCTCTTACAACAATAAATCCATTGCATTTGATAGAAAAATTGAACGTATGTTCGCTGGAAATATTATGCATTGAGTATCCATGTGGAGGATTTCTTCACCAATTACAGACTTAATGGAGTTAAGAATTGACAGACAGTTTACCTTAAAGCACTATTGAAGATGCTCCTTTTCAATGCAACCCGATAATGGAAACTCCCAGGGGTAGACTGCAATTGGGATTTGATAGTTATGATGCTTGTATGCCATGTTGGTGATGTATGAAACCCATCTGCCACCCGAAGCCATCCTCCAAACGCTTGAAGACTTGCCTCCTTGTCACCGTGCAAAGCTATTGAAGATCCTCATCTTACAAAACTTGCATAAAATCACTAATTCAAAAAAGGCTTCACCTAGAGCACTCTGTAATATCATTCATCTAATTAAACAAGCCCTTACTAATGTAGTTTTTCCTTTAGAAATGTGACTTTAAAGGAAAGTCTCAAATTCGCCTTTCCCAATTCATTCTTGGAAATGATGGCAAATGAAAGATGACATGCCTCAAATTAGATCCATGCCAAGAAAATGATGGGAAAATAATCTTCAAATCTGAATCTCCTCATGAACCTAGATTTAATTATCATGTCAAATTAATATTACATCCTCGCCTAAACTCAATTGCTGCCACCTAAAACCTAACATGTGTTGACTAATGATGTTTAAAGAATCATTAGTATAGGATCCCTGCATTCACACAAAACATAGTTAGGAATAATCATAACTGGCCCGACAAACATCATTACACTATTTCGGTTTCCCATGGATTTGCTACAAATGATGGTACTTCCCACATGTGATGTCCATAATTCTACTAACTCCATAGCCAACCCATGGTCCAAACTTAGCATTTACTTCTTCTATCACTAAATGAAATAAATCACCAATTACATTTTTGTCCCTTAATTTTATCCTACTATCACAATTTGTTTTGTTTTCCAACATACTCATGCCTCCATGACAACATCTGTAAGCACGATTGTGTGAAGATATTTTCAAAATTTGAAGTGCCATTTGATGTTAGCTATATGAAACAGTGGTTGTATTATAGCTAGGCATGATACATACATAATAAGGTGCATTAAAATTGACCATAAATTTGACATATGCAACTTCCACTTTCATTTTGTATCAACTTGCCTTAACCTTATTTACTATATAGAAATTGCATCATGCATTGCTAACTCTTCTAGCCCTAGTATTAAATTTAATTGACTTTGATTATTGAACATACGTGTTTCTTGTGAATCACAACCCAAACTTGCTATAAAATCTACCAATTGATATGTTTCCTACCCTATATGTATGTGTTAACAAGAAGTCCTAAAAAGAAACTAGCAGTGATCAGGCTTTGTGTAGAATATAACCTAGACTCCAATTGAGAAATATTCTTTCTCTACAACCATTTATTATTAGCAGTGAATCCCCTTCCACATGTAAGCTTTAGAATCCCATTTTCAAAGCCATCTCCAAACCAATCAGAAGGGCTTGAGCTTCTAAAATATTATTCATTCCCTTGAGAAGATGAACTGAAGATGCCACTAAAATTCACCTAGAAGAATCCCTTATTCAAATACCTTCCCTAGAGTTACCCAAATTTCCCTTTAATGCTCCATCAAAGTTCAATTTTTCAAATACTTCTCGTGGGGTCTCCCATTTTATTACACTTCTATCCAATTTATTATTGATGCCTTTATGCAGACTTCCATCAAATGGCAATTTTAAACCCCTCCACAGTTGAATTAACCACCTCAGTTATAGCCTTTTCAATTTTCACATTTATAGAAACCATTGATGATTTGACCTTTCTAAAGATCCTCAAGTTTCGTTCCCACCATATGTTCCAGACAACTAGTGTAGGAACCACATGCCAAATGCTTGCAAAGAAAGATGATTGGTATAGTACAAGTCAACTTTGGAATAGATCCCAAACTGGATTTACTAAAGGAACATACAAGTTTAACTTATTTAATATAAATTCCTATCATTGTTGAGCAAAACTACATTGTAGAAGCAAGTGATCTATCATTTCAAGGACTTCTTCACATAATGGACATTTGAAAGGATCAGTTATCTTTAATTTTACTAATTACTCACTTGTCAAAATTCTCTTTTTTAATGTAATCCAAGCAAAAGCTCCAGCCTTAGGAAGAATACTACTATTCTAGAAAAATGAGAAGGCTCTTTGAGAAGGCATATTCTAACCTGATCAAGTTAGAACTGCATATCCTTTCTTCACCAAATAAGCCCCATATTTTGAAGTAGCCCAAATAATCTTATCTTGTTTTGATGAGAGATACACCACTCTTTCCTTAAGCACATTATTTAACTTGACCCATTGTTCTATTGTTAACAAATTTCTTAGAGCACCTTTCCAAACAACCTTTCCTATTAAATCTTCTACTGATTGCACATAGTCTAAGAAACTTTCCCCCTAAGCCTCTAACATGACTATTCTTACATCTTGTAGATCCAAGTTTTTAGACAAAAGAGGATTCTCATTCCATGAATCTAGCCAAAATTTTACACATCTTCCATTATTCACTTCCCATGTAGAGAAAGATGTAATCAATTTCCTACATGAGATTAGAAGGTTCCACATGGAAAAGCCTTTAGGAGGATCAACAACTATCAAGATTCTTGTCAGGTTTTCATTGTCTAAGTATTTTGTTTGCATTACCTTGCACCATTTCACATTAGGCATTGAATACATTTTCCATGCAAGCTTGGCCCCAAAAGCTTTGTTCCTACATATAATATTTTGAATACCTGAACCTCCTTGCTTCTTTTCCTTTGCTAGGCCTTGTAATGAAATTAAAGGTACTTTCTTTTGGTCATTTCAATTTCCTCTCCAAAGGAAGGTTCTTATGATTTTTCCAATTTCTGACAACACTAAACAAGGGCCTTTAAGGATAGCCAGGAAATAATTAGGAATTGAAGTTAAAACTGATTTTATTAACATTATTAACTTTATTTTGCTTGTAATATTTGTGGTTTCGGGTCCCTGTAAAATCCATTTTTTCCTTTATCAAAAACATTATTCTACCTAAAAGTCACAACCACCTGGCTTTCCACAACATAATTCTTGATTTAATCCTATCAATCACTTTGTCCTAGTATGTAGCCTTCTTCGAGCCCTTGAAGAATGGAATTCCTAGATAAGAACAAGGCAACTCAACTTCTTGGAAACCTAGTGAGTGGACAATCTTTGTCTTTATACTAGAACTAGTATTAAAAATATATATTTTTTACTTTGTTGCATTAATTTTTTTTCTCGAAGTAGAGGAGTACTTATCTAACACTTCTTTGAATTGATTAGCTTCACTAATTGTTGCCTTACCAAAGAGGAGAGTATCATTTGCAAAAAGGGAGTGAGTGATTGATACATTTGAATTTGCTAACTTGACCCCATGCCATAGACCTTGATTGTTCTTTAGTAAGATAGATCTGCTTAAAGCCTCTACTAACATAATAAAAAGAAATAGTGATAAAGGATCCCCCTACCTTACTCCTTATGAAGTACTAAAAAAACCTATGGGGTTCCCATTGATGATGACTAAGAATCTTTTCCCTAATAAGCAAGACATTGTCCATCTGTGCCATTTTGAGTAGAATCCAAACTTTTGAAGTACTTTGATCAAGAAATTCCAGTCTACCTTACAATATGCCTTCATCATGTCCAACTTAACAATGACTGAAAGCAGATTCATAGTTGTTATCATGTGAAGGGCCTCATGTGCTACTATTGCTCCTTCAAAATTTTACCTCCTTAGGACAAAACATCCTTGTTCTTGAGATATTATCTTTGGAATAAGAGGTTGCAATCTTAAGTATATTGCCTTAGTAAATATTTTATAGATTGTATTACACAATGATATAGGTCTAAATTCTACAAATGTTTTGGGCTCTTTCACCTTGGGTGGAATTACAATATTTGTTATGTTGAATTGCTTAATAATTTTCCCTATTCTCCTTGATTCTTCCAATGCCCAAAGAAGATCATAACATAGAAAGTCCAAACATTTATGGAAAAAAGAATTGTAAACCCATCTAGCCTCAGAGCCTTATTTGGTGGAAAGGAAAAAACTACCTTCTTTACTTCTTCTAAAGTAAATGACTTCATTAAACCAACATTATCATCTTCACATACGAGCCTAGGAATTGCATCAAGAAGTTCACATTCATCTCTTGTTCTCTTATAACTCCTATTTTGAGGGTTAGACAAGAGATCAGGAAAAAAAAAAAAAAAAACTCCTTCCTTGTTAATTTCTTCTTCCTTATGAATCCAATTTCCTGGATTGCTTGTATAGCTTTTTTTGTTCATAATCTGCATGCAGAGGCATGAAAATTTTTTGTATTGTGATCTTCTCTCAGCCATAGTTCACAAGACTTATACGTCCAATAAATTTCTTCCCTTGCACATAACTCTTCGCAATCCTCTTGTACCTTTTTTCGTTTGTCAAATAGAGAGGTATCTAACCCATTTTGAATTATTTGATCATGAAGAGTTGTAAGCTCCTAAAAAACTAAATCTTTCTGCTTGAAAATATTTTGAAAAATATGTATATTCCAATTTATAATTTGTTGCTTCATATACCTTAGCTTTCTACACAACTGAAACATCATTGTGACTTGCTCATATGGTGCATTAGTCCACCAAACCCTCAATAAATCCATGAACTACGGATGCTTAAACCACATACTTTCAAATTTAAATGAATATTTTCCTTTTGGAAGTGACACATTTGAGACATTCAGGAAAATAACATAATGGTCAGACCCTAGAAAAGGTAGGATTTCAGATTCAAGGTTATTGTGTGATGAGAACCAATTGGATGTCACTAAAAATCTATCCAAATGTTTAGCTATTTGCAAGAAAACTTTCCTTTTATTTGTCCAAGTATATTTACCCTTGAGAGGTAAGATATCTTTTAATGCATTAGTGAGAATAAACATACTGAAGTATGTCATACTTTAATTGAAGGGCTAATACCCCCACTCTTTTCATGTAAATCTGTTATTGATTCAAATCCCCAGCCACCACTACTCTCCCATCTCCAAGACCACTTATTTGACATGTGAGTTCATCCCAGAAGTTCTTTTTTTAGTAGTTGAATTTGGCCCATAGACATTCAGTAGCCAAAATTGCAAATCAAATTTGGACACTTCCAAGAGCTGCCAGTAGTTCTCAATTCTACAGGGTTTGACATTTACAACCTTTGGATTCCAAAGAACTACTAGACCACCTGAAGCCCCTTGTGTTGGAGAATGAGCTGAGGCCCACTTTTTCCACTTCTGGATTGTAGCTCAATAAGTTACAGTTGAAGATTTTTTCTCTTGCAAGAGGAAAATATCAGCTCCACGAGCATCAATTTGATGCTTAATACGAGCACTTTTTCAGGGGCATTAATGGCCCTAACATTCCAAGAAAATATCTTTATTGTGGATGAGGAGAGGAACAAGCTCTCCTTGGTCTTTTATTCGGAATAGAGTCTAAAACAGTTTTTTGTACCCCTACCCCAATCTACTCTCTTAACTTTGTTAGATTTGACTTCCTTCCTCTCTTCCTTGGAGATTTCCTTACATTTGGCTGATATGGAGATCTATTTTTTGCAGAGTACAAAATAGTATATTAGAGCTCGTTAAATATATTTATTCACCTTCTTTAATTGGAAATGTAGTTCAAGTTTTCAATTGACCCTTTTTCCCAAGAGCATTGCATTAGGTATGTCAACGATTTGATTGCATGTTTGATTTATGTTTGCATGTTTGATTTCTGATTGCATGTTTGATTTTCCAGACTTCCTAGAGCCACATCAGATCTGTACCTAATCTATTTCTCTGTATTTTGCATCTCCATAGCTTGATAACATATGTTGGGAATAGGATCCCATTTAATTGCAATCCTAAACATATTTCATGTATCTCCTAAGTCCTTGGAAAGTGTTCCCCAACACTAGGATTAAAAAGCGATTAAATTTGAATGAAATGAACATGTAAATTGACATTTTTTATTATTCCTAAATGATAGGAACATGTGGGGATGTCTAAAAAGAGCTCCTACAAGATAGGAGCACAAGCGGCGCCCACATGGAAGGTGGAACCCACCTTACTTCAGTTAACTATTTGGAGGATTGATATCACTTCAATAATGTATGTTTTGATCCTACAAATTAGGGATTGATATTTACATGAGTGGAGTGGCACTATCAGTTCAGTATTAGTTTACTATCAGTTCAATTCAATTCAGTTCAATTCAGTTCAATTTAGTTATGGTTCAGTTATCTTTAGTTGCATGTAGTTATTTTGAGTTTAATGCTAGTTGACTTGAGTTGCATGAGTAATGACTTCAATTGCATGATAGATAACAAGTGGATACTTTCAGTCAAGTGGCGATGATCAATCATGCATAAGGTTTGCATGAATTGGTGGAGAGATATGTTTCAGTTAACTAAGATTGACTTGGGACCACCTTGGGCGCCTTTGAGTTAACACCTTTTGCATGAGAATATTTTTACAAGGCATGGTCAAGTGGGCCCACTCTTGGATGCCAAATTTGAGGTGAAGTTTGCATGATATCTTCTTGAAAATTTTTTAGTTAAGTGTTTATTTTGGGGCACCTAAATTGAGGAAGACTTTAGTTTGACTTCATATTACATTGTAGAACTCTACTTGCCCAATCTAGGTGTAGATTTTTGTGAGGAGCTTTATGCTCTTGTATTGTACAATTCTTATGAGTTTACATGCTCATATTATTGTCTATTAATTGCAGCAAGTGTATGAGAGTTCCATGAGAGTTTATTGTAGGTTGTGAATAAGGATTGTTGAAGGTAAGGAAGCATATCAATCAAGGATTGATACAGTATTATTTTAATCTTGTTCTAAGGTTAAATAATACAAGCACTATTGATTCTAGTGGAGTTTTTTCCTGAAATGGTTTCTCCACGTATATGCTATGTCACTTCTATCTCCTTGTCCCATTCTTCTACAATCTTCTATCTCTTTCTACAATTGGTAAAATTGATCTAAATAGATTAATCATACACAAAGAATTGTGACAAAGAACACTTAATTAGATCTATAGTCTCATAGTTTTACAAGTTTTAAGCTACAATATTACTTTCATTTTCAACAGCATGCACGTCATTTGGTGAGAAGAAGACATTTTTAAATCTTTCTAGAAACTCTTTGTTGAGGAAGAGATATTGGTTTTTGAAATTATGACATTTTGTATGCAAGAAGATACTTTTGACAAAACTAGAATTCCAAAACAAAAATCTAATTTAATTGAATCTAATTTTGTTAATTATGTAGGGACATTATTCTACTATGAATAAAGCATTTATTGGATTGATTTTTCTATCATTTGTGCTAATTATTTTTTATAGTGATCAAACTTAAATGAATGCATGTATAGACAATTCCAATTTTAAAGAAATGCATGTGCAATTTCTTTTTAATTAAATTCTATTAAATATATCTTAAAATAAATTTTTAAAGTTAAATGGATTTATTTTGCATATGAAACTGACTATACAATTCAACTAATTATTTATTATAAAATAATTTCAAAATTAGTAATTACAATTCTAAAATAAATCAAGAACAACAATCTAATAATAAAAGCAATCTCTAAAAAAATCACATTCTTAAGGAGGAATGATGGAAAAGTAGCAATGGCAGCCCAATGGCTATTTTGCAAAAACTAACAAGAATCTTTGGCATCATGGCAAACCTTCCCACAAAAACCAAGGATTTTGACCCCTGGGTCCCACTAGCAAACCACGAGGGAAAAATGAAAATAAAACATATGGAAGAAGACATCGATTTTCGTGACCAAATTGGGCACCATTTCCAGCCCATAGGGTTTTTAATAGAAATGGATAGTCGATCATAAAAATTTGTGAAGGTGATACTATGTTCAATAGAGAGTTCTAGAACAAATGATTTGAGAAAAACTTGATTTTTTTGAATCATTCATATCAAGAAGCAGAGGCTGAGTTGAGGTCTTCAAGAAATAAGGACTCCAAAGAGCTGCATGTAAAAGGAACATGGATTCAACAACATGCAGCGGGAACATACACAAAAAGTGCACAGGAACATGCAAATCATTCTAGGTTGCAAGCAAACAGGAAAGGGTTTATAGTTCCTCTATCGAATAATAGGGTACAACAAAAAGACTCCTGTGTAGACAATACTAAAGGTCAACAAGGTGCTCCCTTCAATCCAAAATCTCAAAAAAGGTCTCAAATTCAAAAGGGATCCAAAGAGGATGCTCAAACACAGATCAATAAAAGGGCTCATAAAGGGAAATGATACAAGAACATAAAGAAGAGGGTGATCCCATAATAGTGGTTTACAACTTTTGGCCAAACTGGACACTGAAATTATTATTTTTAACTAAATCTTCACATTCGGGCACCTATAGCGGCTAAACTGTGAGGAATTTGAAGTTGGTACAAACTAGAGTCTCATCAAATTTTGTTTGTAGATTCTAAAAATATTTTTTTCAAAATTTTTGGAATCAAATTGCACTTCTTTTTCCATCTCCCACAAAAATTTATTTTTTTCAGAAAACAACATTTTTAAAAAGTGACGCACACCGTATAACGCATAACTTTTTTTCCATGAAGGATAAAATTCTAATTCTTTCAAATTTAGATTTGTAACTCGATATCTAGTGCTTCCACTTGGTTAGATAGTTTTATTGAATATTTGTTCCAAAATCAAGTTTCAAAGTCAAACGAATTAAATTCAGACACAGCGCGACTGTATAATGCGTAACTTTTTTTGTATATGTTAAAATTTAATTTAATATTTTTTTGTTGGATCAAGGACTTCAATATCTGGTGCACTCATATTTTTCAATTTTTTTTTGATAATCTTCTATTTTTCCACATGTGAAGAACAAAGAAATTCATTTTCGATGAAAACCTATGTTTAATAAAACTTAAAAAACAAATACATAACAAAACCAAAACATATTAAAATTATATTCATTGGATAGCTTATTCTAGGAATACCATAATCATTTGAAATAAATTTTAAATGAATTCATTTGATCCCCCAAAAAAATCAAAATTGATATTTTTATCGACATTTTGATAGGTGTAAAGGAGACGCATTTATAGGTATGGTTTAAAACTAGCGGTTCTATCCAAGGGGGTTTGATCTAAGGTGATTTGATCAAACCCTCTTCAATTGGAATCCTTAAAATGGAACTTTTTAAGGCTTAAATCATTATATTTTCTAAAAATATGTGATTTCAGCTAAAATTTGTTCCTCTCAGGAATTGTAAACCACTATTATGACAGCACCGAAGAAGTGGTAAAAGAAAAAAGGAGCAATCAAACAAGTGTGGAGGCATAAAGACTCAAAAAAAGAAGAAAATGTCTCTCCAGCAAGATCAACCAACAAGAGACCAAGATTCCATTTTCAAGAGCTCGTGATACACTAAAGATCGTATTCCCAAAAAATATGTTGCAAGCTCAAATCTAAGACCTTACCTAGATAAAGCCCCAATTTGTAAGTTATGGAACCTAACTTTGCCATTAGATGAATTAAAGGATCTAATTTATGATGATTGGGAAGGGTTTCAACAAGTTTTTTATTTGAATGATGAAAAGCACATATTTGTAGTCATTTTTAATAGTAAAACCCATAAAGATATAGTGTTCAAAATTAAATCATGGGTTTTCCAAGGATCAAGGTTGTGCATGCAATCCTAGATGCCAAATTTTAAAGCACAAGATTTCTCCTTTAGATTTTTTCCTTTTTGGTTCCAAATGCCTGCTTTACTGCTTATATAGGGAACTGAATGTGATTGAAATAATAGCTAATCATGTAGGAATCTTTCTCATGCATGATTTGGAATTTTTAAAAAATCCTTCGAAACCTATTAGAACATGTGCTCTCATTGATATGATCAAGGAGTTTCCAAGGCAGATTTAACTAAACTCAAATTTTGGCATTTGGAACCAACAAATACATTTCGAATCCCCTGAAACTACTTGTGCTCAATGCCATGACATAGGCCATTCTTCTAGCTAGTGCATGGTAGAATCCCCATCATCAAATGTTAGTCATATGAATAGATATAAAGGTGGTGTGCATGAATGTAGTTAGATTACCACATCTGTTCAAAAACTAGATGTATGCAATCAGAATATACAATTGAATCAGGTGTTGTCAAATCAAATTAATGTTATTTTCAAAAAATCTATGGGTAAGAGAAAAACGGGAGAAGATGGTACAAAATTGGGTTTTCTTATCAATCCTAGAGAAAATAAACAAGTCACATTTCAGTTAAAAATGCAAACAAAATCCATAGAGAGACTCATACAAACATTTTTTGGTTCTTCACTCAGTCTATACTCTCCTATGGTAAAGTTAAGTTTTGATCACCAACTTGGGGAAATAGTGAGAACGTTAATGTTTCAAGAAATGATGGATCACTTAGCTACATGGTCACTCAATGATAACAGACAAGACATCCAAGTGGCCACTCAAGAGCTTTCTAGCTTTGATGGGGGGAATCAATGGCTTTCAGTAAGCACTCAAAAAGGCATCAATGATGTTGAATTAGAACTTTTAGCAGAGAAAGTACTATTTTCAGTTGGCTCAGAATTTTTTGAAGAAATTGCAATGGAAGAGGAATTCTAGGAAATTAAGACTCAACCATATTTAAAGGGTTTAGGTAGTATTGTGGATGCATTGCAACAAGAAAGGGAAGTAAAAGGGTAAGAGGATATTGCTATAAAGGCTTCAAACACTCAGTATTTTTTGGAGATGGTAGGCTAGGTAACTCATGAGGACGTTCAAATGGACAACCCAATAGGATCTAAGTCAGTTGAAAGGTAGAAAAATGGGGAGATGTCTGAAGATACAGATTCTAACAAAAACCTTTCCTTGTATCAATCTTTGTTTCAACCCTTAGTTAAGAAACCCCCTAGGAAGAAAGGCAGAAAATCTAATCTTACCAAATTGAAAGAATAGATAGAGGCGGCTGTACAGAAGACAATCTTTGATTTTATGCCAAATAAGAGGCAAAGGATAGCATGTTGCTCTCCTCAGCTACAATAAATATTTCCTCATGGAATGTCAGGGGCATCAATGCCCCTGACAAGTGCACTCACATCAAGTAACAAATAGATGCTTGCGGAGCGGACATTTTTCTTCTACAAGAAACAAAGACCTCAGTAGAATTATTTGAATCTTCAATTTTGAAATGGGAAAGATGGGCCTTAATGCACTCTCCAACTTAAGGGGAATCTAGAGGCCTAGTGACTTTATGGAATCCAAAAAATGTAAATGTGAAACCTCACGAAAATGAGAACTCCTGGCAGCTTGTAGAGGTGACAAAGTTTGAACTACATTTTTGGCTTCTAAATGTTTATGGTCCTAATTCAACTATAGATAAGAAGAATCTTGGGATGAAATCACAAGGAAAATAGGTTCATTAAAAATTGTGATAGCAGGGAATTTTAATGCAATAGCCTCTTTACAAGAAAAGAGCGAAGGAATGAGCCCACCACCAAGGGTAATATCTGATTTTAACATGTTCATCTTGGTTAATGCATTGAAAAGATATTATACCAGTTAAGGGAAAATATACCTAGACCAATAAAAGGAAAGGTTTTCTCCAGATATTTGAAAGATTGGATAGGTTCTTGGTCTCTCCTAATTGGCTCACCTCATCACATAGTATAAATTCTGAAATCTTGCCATATCCTAGGTCTGATCACTATGCAATTTTCCTTAATATCTCAAATATTACCACTCCAAAAGCAAAATCTTCTTTCAAATTTGAAAGTATGTGGTTGAGACACACCCATTTTATGGACCTTCTAAATCAGTCATGGACCAATGCTCCATATGAACAAGGTACTATGATGTTCCAGTTTAGTAGAAAGTTGAAGTATGTGAAGCAAAAAATAAGAAACTAGAATAAACAAGTTTTTTAGAACATTTTTTAGTAGAAAGATTTAGTGTCTAAATAATTAATATTAGTCCATGAGAATATAATTTGAAATGGATTATATGTTGCTCTTTATGATAAACAAAAGAGGCTACAAGAAGAATTGGAGGAGTTATGTGCTCGAGAAGAGGTTTACTAGAGACAAAAGTCTCATGAATTATGGTTAAAGGAGGGAGATCATAATACAAAGTTTTTTCATGCTTCCACGCAGATTAAAAAACCAACAAAATTAATTCAATAAATTAAAGAATTTACCATAGGAAACTAGCTCACAAGGGAAGAAGACATCAACAAGGAAGGAGTCAATTTTTTCTCAGAACTTCTATCAACTCCTTAAACTATAGATGTCAATAGAACTAATGATGAAAATGAATTGCTAGAGACAATATTCCATCTTATTAGCAATGAGGATAATACTTTGCTTATGAGACCTTTCACCATGGAGGAGCTAAAACATGTAGTATTTTCATTTTCACTAAACAAGGTCCCTAGTCCAATTGGATTAATGACTCTATTCTTTCAAAAATGTTGAGATTTCTTGTGCTATGAGCTCCTTTGGGCATTGGAAGAATTTAGGAGAACTGGGACAATTTTTAGGAAATTTATTGTAACTAATATTGCAATTCTACCAAAGGTTAAAGAGCCTAAAATATTTGCAGAGTATAGGCCTATTTCATTATGCAACACAATCTACAAGATATTCACTAAAGCAATCTATTTAAGATTGTAGCTGCTCATACCAAAGATTATTTCTCAAGAGCAAGGAGGTTTTGTTCCAAGGAGGGAGACTTATGTAGGGGAAATTTTTACACATGAAGTGCTTCACACAATAACACACTCTCTTATATTTAATTCTTTGGTTCAACTTGTTTGCTCTTTTATAATTATAGGATTTTCAATTCTTTTCTTTTGTTGTCCTTTATATTCTTTGTATTTGATATAGACTTTTATTGTTGTAAGGGTAGTGCATAAATTTATTAATTATCCTATGTTTAGTTTGTTTTACATGTGTGGTATAATAATAATTTGTGATATTAATATTTTTATATTATAATAATTTGTGATATTAATCTTTGTATTTGTATTATTAATCTTTGTATTTGTATAGCTTTCTTTCTATTTTAGCCATTATTTTGGTTATTTTATCCCTTTGCTCTTAAAAAATTTCTCCCTTAATTCTCATATAGATTTTTCATATTTTGGGTGTTCTTCTCTATCTTAAGATTTCAATTTTTTTTTTTTTTCTTTCAAGTTTTTAACTCTCTTATTCCCTTCCTCTCTTTGTGTGTTTTCAATTATCATTCCTTTTGCTTATCTCTCTCTCTCCTTGGTTTTTGTGTCCAACTCCCTCCGCATCTTCTTCCCTCTCTTCCTTTTAAGCAAATTGGGTCTTCATCTAACCATTATTCATCTCCTTTGCTCTCTATCATCTTGATGATGGATCACAGAGTGTGACCTAAAACGTTGATGAAAAAATTAAGACACAATCAAAATCCAGAATAACAAATTGCAAACATCAAAGTTGCCTTCGTTTATTGTGAAACTAGACATGATGAAAGCCTATGACAAGGTAAATTGGAAGTTCCTTAATAAATTATTGGAAAAGTTTGGCTTTTGTTCATAGTGGCGTAGGTGGATAATGTCCTGCTTATCTAGAGAAATTTTTTTAGTAATTATCAATGGGAGTCCTACGGGCTTCTTTAGTGCCACACAAGGTGTTAGGAAAGGAGATCCATTTTCACCTTTTCTTTTCATCATTATGGCAGAGGCCCTAAGAAGATTCATTCATCTAAAACACAATCAAGGTCTATGGCATGGAATGAGGATAACAAATTCTAGAATCTTAGTCACACACTCTCTTTTTGTTTATGATACTCTTCTTTTTGGTAAATCTACATTATCTGAAGCTAACCAATTTAAAGAAGTCTTGGAAAAATATTCATTAGCCTCTGGACAAAAGATTAATGTAGCAAAATCCAAAGTTTATATTTCAAATACTTCTGATGAAGTGAAGAAGAAAATAGTGAAGCTTTTGGGTTTTCAGGAAGCAGAATTGCCATGCACCTACTTAGGGATTCCTTTCTTTAAAGGTTCAAATAAAGCTCATTATTGGGGAAAGGTAATTGATAGACTTAAGTCAAGAATCCTAATATGGAAAGCCAGGTGGTTATCTTTTTCTAGAAGAATTCTTCTCATAAAATCAGTTTTATCACCAATTCCAAATTATTTTCTAGTTATTCTTAAAGCTCCCACATCTATAATTTCTAAAATTGAAAAATTATAAGATCCTTTCTTTGGAAAGGTAATATCAACGAGCAGAAAAAAGTACCTCTCATTTCCCTAGAAGGTTTGGAAAAAGGGAAGAATCAAGGGGGGCAAGAATTCATAATATCTTATGGAGAAATAAATCCTTCGGAGCTAAACTAGCATGGAAGATGTATTCCAATCTAGATGCTAAATGGGCCAAAATATTACAAGCCAAGTGCTTAGACAATGAAAATCTATCAAGATTCTTAACCATGGTTGATCCTCCAAAGGGTTCTACAATTTGGAATTTTATTCTTAATAGCAGGAACCTCATTACTAAGTTTTCTTCTTGGGAGGTTGATGATGGTCAAAGCATAAAGTTCTGGTTAGAGTCATGGAATGGGAAACCTCCATTGTCAAAAAAATCTAGATCTATAGGAGATAATTAAGAACAATTATATATGCAACTTGGGGTGAAAAGTTGATAGACTATGTGTAATCTACAAAATCCTTAACTGGGAAAGTTGTGTAGAAAAATCCTTCAAACAACCTTCTCAATGATCAACAGTCAGAAATTTTATGCAATGTAATGAAGGAAAGAATAGCCTACCAGTTAGCAAAATCAGATAAAATAATATCGGAAGCTTCAAGGGTAGGGATATATTTAGTAAAGGAAGGGTATGTAGTTTTAATTCAATCTAAACATAATTCACAATTGCAATGAGCATTTTCTTTTTGTTGGAATATTAATTTTTACCCAAGGCAGGAAGTTTTACTTGGCTTGCCATACAAAAAAGAATTCTAACAACTGACCGTTTAGAGAAATTGAAGATAGCGGATCCATTTAAGTGTTTGTTATGTGAAGAAGAGTTAGAAACAGTAGATCACTTTCTCTTGCAATGTAATTTTTTCCATCAATGTTGGAATTATATTAAAAGTAAGTTAGATCTTTCTGTTCCCCTTCCAAATACACTTTGGGATCTATTTCAGAGTTGGACAATATTATACCAATCCTCATTATTTGCATGTATTTGGTATGTGATTCTTGTGCTAGTTGTATGGAGCATTTGGTGGGAGTGTAACATGATAATCTTTAGAAAAAAAAATCTTCAGTTGAGCTGACAAATAAGAAAATTGAAAAGGTGATTTCAAAAGGGATCAACTCATGTGTTCAAAAATAAAAAAATGACCAATTCATTGTTCACAAATTAGGATAGTTATTTATTGAAGAATTGGAAGGGAATCAAGTTACCATTTGATGGTAGTCTTCTCAAAAGTAGTATTCTAAAAGTTGACAGAAGTTCAATTAAATGGACTCCTCCTCAAGCTAATTTCGCAAAACTAAACTTTGACGAAGCATGAAAGGGTAACCCAGGAAATTCAGGGGTAGGCATTTGCATCAAAAATTCATCAGGGAAAGTTTTGGCAACTTCTTCAATCCATTTACAACAAGGCACAAATAATAGTGCAGAAGCTCAAGCTCTATTATCAGGTTTGGAGTTAGCATTGCAATTGGGAATTTCAAACCTTCATATAGAAGGGGATTCAAATTTTAATTGTTAACACATGTAGAGAAAGAAAGATGAAAACTAGAACTTAAGGTACATATTACACAAAGTATGGGTACTTCTAGACAAGTTTAAGGCTTCCATAATATCTCATACGTATAGAGAAGGCAACAAGGTAGCAGATTTTCTTGCAAGCTTAGGAAGTGATGCTCAGGAGGTTAGGCTTATCAATGATACAAGCCAGTTAAGTGTTTTTCCACAATTGATTGAGCTAATAAATCAAGACGCTAAGGGTTCTTAGAAATATTTCCAATAAGTTAAAAATAAGTAATTCAAATAATTTATGTTCATTAAAATGAAGGTTGGTATAGTTCATAAACGTCACATGATTGATAAGGTTTTTTGTTTAAGGTCTACGTGGTGTCATTGGCCTAAATGCATCCAGAGAATAATTATTGTTCAGAGGCTTCACTCTAATTAGCTACCACATGTTCTCTCTAAAGAGCTTTGATGCAAGTTTTAAGGCAGTGTTATGTGATGTCACCCAAGAATGATTACAACATATTTAAACTCTTGTCATTACTCGAATAACCTGAGCTAAGCTACTAGTAGCATCTAGTGCATTATGCATGAAAATACGAAATGAGAGATTACAACCTTCCGCCATACAAGGTTTTCTCTAACTCCATTTTTTGTGTTTGTAGGTTATTAGTACTAACCTTGATTAACTCCTTACATTTGCATGTGCTTAAGGTAAGGTGGCGACGATAGAAGAAAGCAAAATGGAAACCATTCAGTTGATTAGAAATCAAAATTATTTTCAAATTACAATGCAAGATTTCAAGCTTTCCACACCTGATCGATATTATTTCCAATAAAGGACTGGGTTTTTCCTTCTACCTTTAAATGTGATTGTTTTCATCAACACTCTGCAAAGTTAAAAGCCTTCCTCTATTTGTCTTGTTTGTTGGGAGTTCAGTTCTTTGTGGGTATCTCTCTATCTTACTGGTGTGAAGCTTGTCCACTTGAATTTTTGTTCACAAGATGGAACACAATGGACATCGAGCAATGGTTTTAAACAACTCATAATTTTGACCTAGGAATTATAGAATAGTAGTGGCAGTTCGACAGTGGGAGCTTTTTTTCTCTGATTGCATAGAAGCAATAGGTGTTTAAGGTAAACCGCCCAACAATCCTAAGAAACATTGATAGGAGATAAAATTTTGTACACTGGTTCACAAAGAATATTTTTCCTACAAACCTTCTTTCCATCTTCCTATCCAACTCGATGGAATTGCTTAAAAACTTCAAGTTTCTTCAGTCTGTTGCTAAAAAAAACTATGAAGGTAGAATATTTGTAACATGGTGCTTTGTTATAGAGTGTTCAAGGCTATGATCTCAAACATGGTGAAGGGTTTATTGGTGGTCTCTTTCCTAGGCATTATCTCTACCACACACAGAGATATGTTGACACCTACGAAGCCCTAAAGCTCTCTTTACTCAAAGGCTCATCAGCTTATCTTTATCAAGCTTTGAGCAAGTTCCACTTTGATTTTGATAAGGAAGAAATTGATAATTTTAAAAGGGAGTGTTATGCCTTGCATAACTACCCCATTTTATTCTGGAACAAAATGGGTCCCCCTTCTTTTCTTTTATCTTTTTGGGGCCTTTGGTTTTCTGCCTTAGGTGTTTTTCTCTTATTTCTCTTGGAACCAGAACTGGGACCAATACGGGGCTTGGAATTATTTCCAAGCTCTAGTCTTGTTTCGTCCCCGGTCCGGTCCCAACAGTTTTTGTTTTCATCTTTTGTTATGTTGGAGCTGGGTTTGATCTGAATCAGAACATTGAACTCTTCAAGGTTCTCGATTCGTGTTCCATCCCGGATCCAACTTTGCCTTTCCCTTTTTCTTGTGGTCGGTCATTTTCCTCTTTTGTTTTGTGTCATGTGCCTTAGGTATTTTTCTTCGGCCTTGGGCATTTTTCTTTTTGTGGACCCTGAACCCTAAAACTTTCAAAAGTTTCAAGTTCGGATTCCGTTTCGATCCTTGTTCCACGTGCCTTTCTTTTGTTCCTTTTGTTTTGTCATGGGGTGTTTTTCTTCCTTCCCCTTTTCTTTTTTTTGTTCTTTTGGTCGTCCCTTTGTATGTTGTCGGAGGAAGGATCGGGATGGAATCCGAAACTGAAACTTTGAATAAGTTTCAATTTCAGATTTAGTTATGCCCCCACCCCCATTGTGTTTTGTGTGAGATTAGTTTTTGTTCCGATCCAGTCTGCGCTTCTTTCGGTCGGGTTTTTCCTTTGTGTTTTCTTTTCTTTTTTATTGACGCGGGGCCAGGATGGGGTTTGGACGTGGAAATGATGGTCATTCCCATGACTTCTTCCCATTTCGACCCCAATCCTAGTTCTGATTTCTTCTTGGTTCCACCCCCGCTAGTTTTGGAAGGGGGTGTCATTTTTTGGTTCGGATTTAGTTCTACCTCGGTTGAGGTTGGGTTTCTTTATGTTTGAGTTTTCCATAGCCCAGAATTTAGTCTATAGAAGGTCTATATCAAGCTCGTCACAAGCCTAGGTTCCTAAAATGTGTGCTTGATTCATTAAGTTGGGTAAAATCATGAGAAAATGGTCAAGTTTGGGTTTTCTCCCCAGTTCAGGATTCTCCACCATACCCAGATTTTCCCAGCTCGCATTCAAACTCTGGCTAAGCGCTAGGTTCGGGGATTTTTGGTCTTCACGGAATTCCCCATCGACCATATTTTCTCGATGTTTCCCTCTCCTCTGAATTTTCCTGAAATCCCCTGGGTCTCCAGGGATGTGCCTTCTTCATGGAAATCCGTCCTATGCGAATTTTCCCGAGATCTGATGGAATGTGAAGAAATGTGGAGTAATTCGACTTGTTAGCAAATGATGATGAATTTTGTGATTAATTTATGCTATTTTGAGATCTCACATGTTGTTCCTTGATTGATAATGATCGGATTAAGTTTTTAATGGGTGTTTTCACGTTTATTCTACCAGAATCTGCCTGGCTCAGAATTTCCTAAAATTCCTCTCTGGGTTGGATTTCGCGAATGGACCTGAAACCCAAACTGTTTGTATGATCATTTTCTTTGTAGATTTAATGGCACCTTTCTGACATAGGATTCGTTTCAATAATGATTTTGGTTAATTAACCTTTGTTTGGGTGATCTTTATTATGGTTTTTTTCATTGAATGCAGGATTAAATTCTGCACATGATGATATCTCTCAAGAAGGTTGGTTGTAAAGCATACCTCAGTCCCATGTAGCATAAAGCTCCTCAAGGAAAAAGTTGCTGAGACCCTCCTATTGTCTGGCCGCCGGGAAGATTGGTTATGTTCATTTGAAATCCAGAGGGTCACCGAGACATTTCGGTCACTATGAGTTTCTATGTCTCTCACCGATTGGTGTGATGTCTTGGCGACAAAGGGTAGAAGTGGTGTCAGCATGAAGTCTCGCCGACCAATCAAGGTCTTCCTGACTGAAATGAGTTCATCACCAGAACATGAAGAGGTTCAACATAAGGTCATGCCAACTAGTGGTGGTCTAGCCAACATGTTTTCTCCCTTCGATGTAAAGGAATGCACTCGATGAAAGGTCTTGCCGACCCAGGGATGTCTGGGCGACGGGGCATGAGTTCGGGGTTAGGTCTTCCCGACACGAAGGATTCTCTCTGAGATGGAATGTGCTCACCAAGGAAAGAGAGGCTCGATGGGAGGTCTTGTCAATTGTCTTATGTTACGTCAATGGAGTGGCTCGATGAACAATAGTGTCTGGATCTAATGGGAAATCTGATGTCACCTCCAGAGATGGTCAATGGACAGCGGGAAGAGGGCCGAAAGAAGGAGAAGGAAGTCGTGAGTCATAGGGATAGTTGGGGTCTACTAGCAAAAGGGTAGATCAGTATTAGTGGTGATATTTTAGGGCATTCAAAGCAGCTCTGCTGGAGTTCAAAAATGGACACAAAGGCCAGAAGTAAATGCAACAGTTGCAAAAAGATCTGAAGGTTTCTCCTAGTGGCAATCCTTCACCAATATGGATAGCGGGGATTCACATTTAATGTAGAACCAACTTTATTCAAAAGATCTGAGCACCGACCCTTTTGGAGGAAGATATTTTGTAAACCCTAAAAATAGGGGCCGACATTCTTTTTCGGGGGGTGGTGTATATATGGCATTCTTGCCTCTTTGTAAAGAGTTAGAAGTGAGAAAGAAAAGTTAGCAAAAATAGAAAAGGAATAGAGTAGACAGTTCTAGATAGATTTAGAAGAGTAGAGATTTTCTGAAGGATAGAGGAGGTAGAACTGCATCTTGTTTCTTAGTAAAGGGAGCTTCTTTTGTCTTCTTAGTTTGGAGTTAGATTTAGCATAGAAAGTAATGTATCTTTCTAGTTTCCTTAGTGTAGATGGAAGCAGTCTGAAAACACAGGTTTTCTGTACACTAGTGATTGTGCCAGATTTGTAAATGTTGCTTATCTATCTCACCAACAATAGAAGCAACTAGATTCGAATCTACTTCATATTGTGTTCCAGAATGGTATTTATCTTGAGTTAATCATTTGATTTTGAAAGCTTTCAAGGAATGAAATCTTATTTTTTGTTTTGCTTAAATGGTAATTTATAATTAGTTGTTGAAATCAGCATTGTGAATGAATGCAACTGTGTGTTAATCACAAGTTAATTTTATTCTTCAATTTTAGTTAGCAATTCCTTGAAAAGTAACAAGTCTGGTTAAGTTAGATGAATTATCATTCTTTTCAGTACCAAAACCTTGATCTCTCTTTTTATGTTTCTTTAAAAACCCCAATTAAAGTAGGTTTAAATTCATGCTTGATCTTAGAACAATCCGCAAGCCCAACACCACCAAGCCCCTTGAATATTACTTTTACATCAACCACTTGAGTGTAATCAGCACAGTTGAGAACCAAGCACAAAGACCTTGGGAGCTAAGACATCCATGTGTTGTCTTTCTCTTTCAGGAGAAACAAAGTAGCAATATTTTGTTTAACTGTTGTGCTATTTTCACCGTCAACAGAAACTGGCGCTAGAGGGAGGGCCTAGAAGGGAAAACTGTATAAAACTGGGTTTTTCTCACCAAAAAGGCCCCACAAATTTTTTTGATCAACTAAAAATCCATCACCTTTTATAGAACTCAAGACCCCAACAAGACACAAGAGTCACAACACTGGGGCAACTATCATACCACCCTTATCAGCCCCTCTCACTCCACCAGGCTTTTCACCAATACCCCAGTGGATACCTATCAATCCACAACCACATCCATCTCAATTTTCATCACAATTGGTTCAACCCATACAACAATTGGTTCAACCACCACCACCCCCACTAATGGCATTCTTTCAGAATAATCCCTCTCCATTAGGGAATATTCTTGGAGGTTTTCACGACATGCCTAAGAACCCTGAAAGATTCTGCCCCAAGTACATTCATGGCAAATCAAGGAGTGTTGAAGAGCACATACAGGCTTTCAAGGATGCTTGTACCAGAGCTTAGATAGATCACCATGATGTAGTTTGTAGGTTGTTCCCTTACTCCTTAGGGGATATGGCATACAATTGGTACCTTAATCTTCCTCAAGGTTCCATTCTGACCTGGACACACTTGGAAAATGCTTTCATTAATCAGTTTAGGGTTTATGTGGATCCAGCTCTTTTATACCACCAATTTGCTACCATCAGGAAAGAGCCATGTGAATCCTTGCCCTTGTTCAACACCAGGTTCCAACGAATGTATAGGAGATTGCAAGATCCCTATCTAGTCGCTGAGAATAGTGCCAATCAAGCTTACTTTAGAGTTATAGACCCCTTGCTTGGCTTGTTCCTGAAAAGGACTTATCAACCAGCTAATATTGATTATCTATCCAAAGTCTATCATCTAACTATAAAGCTGCAACAACAAATCAGTTCTCAATAAGGAAGTCTGGGGGGAGGTTTCCCTTTAATAGGATATCAGATGCATAGCCCAACCCCTCTATTCAATATTGTCCCAGGAATGTCTCCTTCCCATTATGGACCTATGTCTGAAATGCAAGCCCAACCACCTATTCCACTCTTTGCTCATGGAACTCCTGACTTCTTCCAACAACCGCGGGTTCCTCAAAGTTCCCATGGTCATCATAACCAAATTGGAACTCCAAATCATGGTGGTCAGCCACCTGTTGCTAAGAGTGTGGAAAGTGAGAAGACAGTTCAACTTACAAATGAGGTAGAGACTTTGAAGAAAACACTATCTCAAGTTACAAATGACATGGCTCAGCTTCAACTGAACCCCTCCCAAAACCAAGGTAACTACCCTAATCAAAACAGCAACAATCAGGGTAACTATCAGAATCATAATAATTACAACCAAAGGGGTTATCAGGACCAAAACTCCTCTAATCAAGGGTATCAAAACCAAAATAGAGGGTATAACCAAAAGGAAAATAACAACAAACAATGGAATATAGGGCCTAATAATGGTGGAGTTTCTCATAACTATCAAGCAAATGAGGAGAGATCACATACTGCAAATGTGGCTAACCTCAACTTCAGGACTAATTGGTGTAGGTTGCATGATATTGCAACCCATTCTGAGGTGAACTTCCTTGAAATGGAGAAAGTTTTCAAGATGGCATAGGCAGATGCCCAAACATTCCAAGAGAATCCTCACAAAGAAGGAGGCTCAGTAGATACAATAATGACTTATGACCTCTTTGAGGAGGAACCTTCATTCCCAAGGCAAGAGGAGAATGAACCAGAGGAAGATTCATATGATGCACAAGCCTTTCAGATGAAAGGAGGACACTTCCTAATAAATCAGAATAAGGGTCAATTCACTACATCAACACCACCTAATCACATGGTGCCTCCAAATGAAAGTGTTGATAATAACCCTCCACCAAAAGGCCTGCCTGACTTCCATGACAAGGGTAATTCTTTTGGTGTTTTCAAAGGTAGTGCAAGTTGTAATATAGAAATTGATATTGTTTCTAAGATGCAGAAACATAAAACTTCTTTGTCATATTTTGACATCCTTAAATGGTGCCCTTCCCAACGGGAGATGGTGTTGAAAGCCTTGGAGCAAGCTGATAAATTGAAAGGAAAGAACAAGGTGGCACCTGCTGGGAACGTGAATGCAGCCTTGTATAGAAACAAGGTAGGTACTCCACCATTCCTTTTTAGTTTAAGAATTTGTGGGAAGAACCTACATAATTTTCTATTGGATTCAGGGGCCTCAGGCAATGTTATGCCATTTTCCATATGCAAGAAGTTGGGATTGAACCCTATTCAGACAAATAAGAAGGTCATCCAACTTGACAAAATGGAGGTCAATGTGGTGGGGGAATTAAGAAACATACATGTGCAAGTAGGATCTGACCCTAGGATCCTAACCAACATAGATATTCAAGTAGCAGACATTCCCGAGACCTATGGTATGCTGCTGAGTAGAGATTTGATGAAAGGTATAGGGGGATATCTCTCCTCGACTTTTCACATATGTGGTTACCATGGAGGGGAGTTCCCATGCAGATTAGGATTGAAAGTGAACCCCGCCTCAACCATATCATCACTTAATATGATTGCCCCAATGAGGTAGCCTATTTCGAAACTAGGATAGGGGTTTACAAAAGAGATAAAATTTTAACCTTTTCTATTCTTGATCCTAAAAAACTGCCAATACCAAAGTTCCTTGATCATATGATTAATGAAAACCAACAAGCATTGATCAATAAGATGCAATAGGATCGGCTGGTCTTAGGGGAAGATATTGATCTGCAAAGTCTTCTACTCCCTAATTGGTGTAGGGTACACTACCAAAATCATTTTGAATTGGCTTGTCAACCCTGCATTGACATTTTAAATCATGTTTCCCAAGCTAAAGAAGCTAGCTCAAATCACCCTGAGACCATTGCAGACCACTTCTCGTTTGAATCCAAGGAAGCAATAATGTTAACCAGGGATAGGATACCTTCAAAGGAAGTTCCTTCTCAAGTTAAACCTACACCAGACACATTTTCAAATCAGCATGTTAATAAGGAACAACCCCAAGGTTTGCTCGACACCCCTGCACTCACGAATATACAAAAACCCAAGGGGTTAACCAAAGATGCAAGTAAATGTCAAGAGGATAACCTTGGGTCACATAATACATCTATGCAGGGGTTGGGAATTACTCCTGAGGAACCTGTTAAACACCCGTTCCCTATATCTAATCCAAAAGATCAATTAACCCCACCCCTAGCTCATTCCATCCAAGTGCCCACAATGACCTCAAAAGGACCAACCCCAGCTCACGATTAGCTATGGACCCTCACGTTTGACGGATCCAAATCTAAGACAGGTTGTGGTGTTGCGATTAAACTAACCAGCCCAAAAGGGAAAACCTTCCTTGCTTCTTATAGGTTGTAGTTCGGGTGCACTAACAACATAGCGGAATATGAAGCTTTGGCATGGGGACTGATGTTTACACATAAGAAGAAATTCACAGCCTTGATGGTCAAGGGAGACTTGGAAATAGTTATCAGGAAAGTGCGCAGCCAATATACATGTCACAATAAAAGGTTAGCAGCATATAGAAATAGGGTATGGAACTTGATTGAGGACTTTGATGCCTTTGGGATTAGCTTAATCCCAAGAGAGGAAAATCAAATAGCTGATTCATTAGTTGTTGTTGTAAGTACCCTGGAACCTATGCAAGGTTCCAAGCTAAAAAAAATCTCAGTGGAATTGATTTCCACCCCTGTTGTTCCTGATAATGTCAGGAATTTTTAGGTTTTTGATAATGATTGACATATTCTTGCCTTTCTAGCAAGCTCAGATATTTTTGAGGGGCAAATTATTGATGAGTCCAATAGAGATCAAGGGGATTGGAACCCTGAAGAGTGCGAAACAAAGGGGGTCCTCAATCTAAAAGGTAATAACATCCCCAAGGGAATGGTGGCCCTAGAAAGAATTTTTGATTCAAACCCAAGGGCTCAAGAGAAGATATCAGCTAAAGATAAGGGAGGTGAATATAAAATTGTTAACCTAGCTGATTTTGGCCCTGAAAGGAATGTCTACATATGGAAAGGCTATCCTAAAGCAATCAGGAAAGACATACTGATGGCACTTAAGAAAGATATTGATGTAATAGCTTGGGGATATGAAGACCTAAAGACATTTGATGCTACTGTAATGACTCATTCTATTCCCCAGAAGCCCGAAGCCAAGCCATTTCAACAAAAAAAGTGCCCTATCAACGCTTTGATCGAACCATTGATCTTCAAAGAAGTTCAAAATTTTCTTTTTGTAAGGATAATATTCCCTGTACGCCATTCAACATGGGTGGCTAACTTAGTCCCAGTCTATAAGAAAAACAAAGAGATCAGGCTATGTGTGGACTTCAGAAACCTGAATAGAGCTTCAGAAAAAGGCAACTACCCACTCCCTTCACTAGACGAAGTCTTGCAGACTATCAATGGATCTCAGATGATATCATTCTTGGATGGTTACTCTGGATACAATCAGGTGATGGTCAACTATGAAGATAGGATGAAGACAGCCTTCACTACAAAGTGGGGAACATATACTTATAGAAGGATGCCATTTAGCTTAATAAACGCTGGAGCAACTCTTCAGCGTGCCATGGACATAGAATTCAAGGACTTAATCGGTAAATGCATTATTGTTTACATGGATGACCTGATAGTGTTCTCCAAGGATAGACTGAACCATGCCATAGACTTAGCCAAAGTTCTTCAGAGATGTATCCAGTATGGAGTCTCCTTGAATCCCAAAAAGTGTGTGTTTAGGGTTTCTGAAGGGAAACTTTTGGGACACATAATCTCTGAGAGAGGAATATCGATTGATTCAGACCAAGTTGAGTCCATTCTGAAGATAGCCATGCCAAGAAGCAAGAAAGAAATGAGATCCTTCTTTGGAAAGATCAACTTCGTGAGAAAGTTTATCACGGCCTTTGCAGAGATTGTAAAACCATTGAATGAAATGATGAAGAAAGACGCCAAGATAGAGTGGAGTGATGAGGCAAAGGCTGCATTTTCACAAGTCAAGCGATCCATCTTGGAAGCTCCAGTCCTCAATAGCCTTGACTACTTAAGGCCGTTCTATATTTATTCTTTTTCCTCTGAACATTCTTGTGCAACTGTCTTAACTCAACGAAGAGAAGAGGGGGAAGAGAGGCCAATCGCTTTCATGAGTTCTCCATTCAAGAATGCTGAGGTAAAGTACCCACCTCTTGAAAAACAAGCTTTTGCATTGGTTTGAGTTGTCAAAAAGATCCGGCACTACATCCTCTAAAGCCAAATCATTGTTGTAGTTCCTGACACTGCTGTGAAGTCTCTACTTATGCAGAGCGAGCTGGGAGAAAGAAGAGGGAAATGGATGGCCATATTGCAAGAGTTCGATCTAGAGATACGCCCTATGAAACTTGTTAGAGGCACAAGCTTGTCTAAATCTATGGCTGATGCGGGTGACAACATCATTTGTCAGTAATATACAACTCAGTCCTTTTCAAACAACCCTTGATATGCTGATATCATTTGTTTCATGCTCAACAATCGATGTCCAGAGGGAATGAACGCCACTCAAAGGAGAGCACTGAGAATGAAGAGCTCTCATTATATGCTCAAAGGAGGATTACTATATAGGAAGAATTTTGAGGGAGTGTACCTACGATGCCTTGATTAGCAGGAGGCTAAACATGTGATCACTGAATTTTATGGGAAACATGGCATAGGTCATGGTTCTGCAGACTCATTGGCACACCAGATCCTCAGATCCGGTTATTACTGGTCGTGTGTGTTCAAAGATTCCCATAAACATGTGAGAACATGTCACATATGTCAGATCTTTGCATCAAAAGAATGCCATGTAGCCATGCCATTGCAGCCAGTCTACGAGGTAAGGCCATTTGCCCAGTGCGCACTGGATTTTATTGGGGTGATTAACCTGAATTCTTCTGCAAGACACAAGTTTATTTTGACTGCTACTGATTACTGCACAAGGTGGACAGAGGCTATACCCTGGAAGAATAGCACAACTGAGGTAGTGATCAAGTTCCTCACCGAATGCATCACCACTAGGTTTGGGATACCCTTCACACTAGTATGTGACAATGGCTCTGCCTTTTCTTCTGCTGAGTTTATTTCCTGGGCTTATGATCACAAAATTGTCTTGAAATATTCTTCAAACTATTACCCACAAGGCAATGGAGTTGTGGAATCAACCAATAAGAATCTCTTAGGGGTAATTAGAAAATTGTTAGAAAACAACCCTAGGGACTGGCATACCCAGCTAAAATTTGCATTATGGGCAAACAGGACTAGGATTAAGGTTGCTTTAAAGAATTCTCCATTCAAACTAGTGTATGGACAAGAGCCTATGTTTCCTATTCATTTACAAATACCTATCCTTGAGTTCATGCAGAAGTTCTACTCCAGCGACAATAGGATAGAAGTAAGATTAGTTGCCTTGTTGAAACTAGAAGAGCAGAGAGATGCCGCCTTGCAACAATTCTTTAGACATCAGGTTGTTGTCAAACGTTGGTTTGTCAAAAGAGCCAAAATCAAGGATTTTAGAATATTTGACCTTGTGTTGTTATGGGATAAAGCTAGTGAAAAGAAGGGCAGTCACTAGAAGTTTGATAAGCTCTGGTTGGGTCCCTATCAGATTGTTGAGATCCTAGGAGAAAATGCTTTCAGACTGAGTAGTTTAACTAGAGAACCGGTTCCCTTGCCTGTCAATGGGCAGTTTCTTAAACATTATTTTGAGTCGTAAAGCATGCTAATTTTATGTTCTACATGTAAATAATCTGTTGTTCTTTATGTAAATAATTTGTTTGTTTTCTGTTTGTAAGTAACTTGCTTTTCTATTTGTAAATAGTTTTGGTTTTGTGTTTGCTTGTTCCTTTTTTTGTCCTCTTATTTCCTTTGTTCTTTGGTGTCAGTTTTGTTTTGTTCTTGGGGGTTGGTTTGTTTCTCTCCATCTCAAAATGGTGGCTTGTTATCGGAAGCATACTTTGGTTATCAAGGGAGAAGTGGTTTAGATATTTTCAGGTTTTCTGAGTGGGTGATTTTGTCCTAAATTCATTGTTTTATGCCCATTTCCAATAAGAGTTGTGGAAGGTCTTGAAAACAAGGTGCAAGGTAAATAACCTTCATTAGCTCCTCTGAATCTGTCACAAATCATTAAGATCATCTCCTTTTGTAATGGTATATTTGTCCTAGGGTGATTATGTTGTAAGATTTGAGTGAAAAATCTGATTTCCCAAGTGTTGTTATGAGGTCCATGGTAGTTTTCAACCTAGAACAGATGCTAAACATCTGACATATTGAGAAAAAATTTGATTGAATGAAATATCTAAAACTCCAAGAAAAAAGAGAAAAGAAAAAAAGAAAGAGTTATCTAAAAGACAAATGGGACTCAATATGAATGGGTGATTCCAGTATCTCTACTGGGGCTATGGACGCTTGACTGGTAGTAGAGCAATGTTGTGAGAAAACTAGAGGTATCTTTGTCGGGGCTATGGATGCCTAACTGGCAGCAGAGCAATGCCCAGGATATCATTACATAATAGCTAAAGGGGATCAACTCATGTAGCTCAAATCTTGCACATTGTTGTCTGAGGGATGCAGAAAACTTTGTAAAACAGTGATGCACAATCAAGCACACACACATAGATTCAGGGGTAGCCATTATTGATTTACATATGAGATTCTAGCTCAACCTTGGTTGTTAAAATTGACCCAATTGGAATTGTGATGTTCATAAACTAGGATTTCTAGGTAACCGAATCCTTCAGTTTCTTGAAAATGGTTAAACCATTTTCCTAGTCGATTCGCCATTTGTTATGCCTTGCATAACTACCCCATTTTATTTTGGAACAAAATGGGTCCCCCCTTTTTTCTTTTGTCTTTTTGGGGCCTTTGGTTTTCTGCCTTAGGTGTTTTTCTCTTATTTCTATCAGAACCAGAACTGGGACCAATATCGGGCTTGGAATTATTTCCAAGCTCTAGTCTTGTTTCGTCCCTGATTTTGGTCCCAACAGTTCTTTATTTTTGTCTTTTGTTCTGTCGGAGCCGGGTCCAGATCTGAATTAGAACATTGAACTCTTCAAGGTTCTTGATCCATGTTCCATCCTGGATCTGACTCCCCCTTTCCCTTTTTCTCTTGTGGTCGGTCGTTTTCCTCTTTGGTTTTGTGTCATGTGCCTTAGGTATTTTCTTTTCGGCCTTGGGCATTTTTCTTTTTGCGGACCCGAAACCAAAACTGGAACCAAACCCTAAAACTTTCAAAAGTTTTAGGTTCGGGTTTCGTTCTGATCCTAGTTTCGCGTGTCTTGCTTTTGTTCCTTTTGTTTTGTCGTGGGGTGTTTTTCTTCCTTCCCCTTTTCTTTTTTTCATTCTTTTGGTCATCCCTTTGTATGTTGTCAGAGGTAGGATCGGGATGGAATCTGAAACTAAAGCTTTGAATAAGTTTCAATTTCGGATTTAGTTCCGCCCCCACCCCCGTTGTGTTTTGTGCGAGATCAATTTTTGTTCTGATCCCGCCTGCGCTTGTTTTGGTCGGGTTTTGCCTTTGTGTTTTCCTTGCTTTTGCGGATGTGGGGCCGGAATGGGGTTTGGACTGGGAAATGATGGTCATTCCCATGACTTGTTCCCATTCCGACCTCGGTCTCATTTTTTATTTCTTCTTGGTTCCGCCCCCGCCAGTTTTGGAAGGGGGTGTCATTTTTTGGTTTGGATTTAGTTCAGCCTCGGTTGAGGTTGGGTTTCTTTATGTTTTACTTTTTCATGGCCCAGAATTTAGTCTGTAGAAGGTCCGTATCAAGCTTGTCGCAAGCCTAGGTTCCTAAAATGTGTGCTTGATTCATTAAGTTGGGTGAAATTATGAGAAAATGGTCAAGTTCGGGTTTTCTCCCCAGTTCGGGATTTTTCGCCCTACCTGGATTTTCCCGGATTGCGTTCAAACTCTGGCTAAGCGCTAGGTTTGGGGATTTTTGGTCTTCGCGGAATTCCCCGTCGACCAGATTTTCTCGATGTTTCCCTCTCCTCCGAATTTTCCCGAAATCCCCTAGGTCTCCGGGGATGCGCCTTCTTCGTAGAAATTTGTCCTGTGCAGATTTTCCCGGGATCTGATGGAAGGTGAAGAAATGTGGAGTAATTTGACTTGTTAGCAAATGATGATAAATTTTGTGATTAATTTATGCTATTTTGAGATCTCACATGTTGTTCTTGATTGATAACAATCGGATTAAGTTTCTAATAGGTGTTTTCACGTTTATTCCGTTGGAATCTGCCTAGCTTGGAATTTCCCGAAATTCCTCTCTGGCTTGGATTCTGCAGGTGGACTTAAAACCCGAACTGTTTATATGATCATTTTCTTTGTAGATTTAATGGCACCTTTTTGATGTAGGATTTGTTTCAATAATGATTTTGGTTAATTAACCTCTATTTAGGTGATCTTTACTATGGTTTTTTTCATTGAATGCAGGATTAAATTATGCACATGATATTTCTGAAGGTCAGCTGTAAAGCATACCTTAGTCCCATGTAGCATAAATCTCCTCAAGGAAAAAGTTGCTGAGACCCCCCTGTTGTCTGGCCGCGGGGTAGCTTGGTTTTGTTCATTTGAAATCTAGAGGGTCGCCAAGACATTTTAGTCGCTATGAGTTTCTATGTCTCTCGCCGATCAGTGTGATGTCTCAGCGACAAAGGGTAGAAGTGGTGTTGGCATGAAGTCTCGCCAACCAATCAAGGTCTTCCCAACTGAAATGATTTCATCGCCGAAACATGGAGAGGTTCGACATAAGGTCATGTCAACTAGCAATGGTCTCACCAACATTTTTTCTCCCTTCGGTGTAAAGGAATGCGCTCGATGAAAGGTCTCGCCGACCCAGGGATGTCTCAGCGATGGGGCGTGAGTTCGGGGTGAGGTCTTCCCGACATGAAGGATTTTCTCTGAGATGGAATGTGCTCGCCAAGGAAAGAGAGGCTCGATGGGAGGTCTTGCCGACCATCTTATGTTATGCCGATGGAGTAGCTCGATGAACAATAGTATCTGGATCTAACAGGAAATCTAATGCTGCCTCCAAAGATGGTCAACGGATAGCGGGAAGAGGGCCGAAAGAAGGAGAAGGAAGCTGTGAGTCATAAGGACAGCTATGGTCTACTAGAAAAAGGGTAGATTGGTATTAATGGTGATATTTTAGGGCATTCAAAGCAGCTCCACTGGAGTTCAAAAATGGACACATAGGCTAGAAGTAAATGCGGCGATTGCAAAAAGATCTGAAGGTTTCTCCTAGTGGCAATCCTTCACCAATATGGACAGCAGGGATTCGCATTTAATGCAAAACCAGCTTTATTCAAAAGATCTGAGTGTCGACCCTTCTGGAGGAAGATATTTTGTAAACCCTAAAAACAAGGGCTGACATTCTTTTTTGAGGGGCAGCATATATATGGAATTCTTGCATCTTTGTAAAGAGTTAGAAGTGAGAAAGAAAAGTTAGCAAAAATAGAAAAGGAATAGAGTAGAGAGTTCTAGATAGATTTAGAAGAGTAGGGATTTTTTGAAGGATAGAGGAGATAGAACTGCATCTTGTTTCCTAGTAAAGGGAGCTTCTTTTGTCTTCTTAGTTAGGAGTTAGATTCAGCATAGAAAGTAATGTATCTTTCCAGTTTCCTTAGTGTAGATGGAAGCAATATGAAGACAGGTTTTCTGTACACTAGTGATTGTGCCAGATTTGTAAATGTTGTTTATCTGTCTCACCAACAGTAGAAGCAACCAGATTTGAATCTACTTCATATTTTGTTCCAGAATGGTATTTATCTTGAGTTAATCATTTGATTTTGAAAGCTTTCAAGGAATGAAATATTATTTTTTGTTTTTCTTAAATGGTAATTTATAATTAGTTGTTGAAATCAGCACTGTGAATGAATGCAACTGTGTGTTAATCACAAGTTAATTTTGTTCTTCAGTTTTAGTTAGAAATTCCTTGAAAGGTAACAAGTCTGGTTAAGTTAGATTAATTATCATTCTTTTCAGTACTAAAACCTTGATCTCTCTTTTTATGTTTCTTTAAAAACCCTAGTTAAAGTAGGTTTAAATTCATGCTTGATCTTAGAACAATCTGCAAGCCCAACACCAGCAGGACCCTTGAATATTACTGTTACATCAACCACTTGAGTGAAATCAGCACAGTTGAGAACCAACTACAAAGACCTTGGGAGCTAAGACATCCATGTGTTGTCTTTCTCTTTCAGGAGAAACAGAGTAGCAATATTTTGTTTAACTGTTGTTGTGCTATTTTCATCATCAAAAGGAAGTACCATGCACTTTCATTTCTTCGGTCTCATCACTTTGTTCAAGGTCTACAACAAATTGTTCCTATGCAAAATCATCAGCCCAACAAGGTTAATGTGCATATTCTAGACATAAACATCACAATTCATTCTCAGGCTTAGGCTGCAAGTCAAATTCAAATGTTAGCTATTAAAGGCCAAGGAGAGAACTTGGTTAATTTGGGTAATAGGGGTGTTTAAACAGTCAATCATGTAATCTTTTTATTGTTGGGAATCAGTAGTATATATAAAATATGAAGCCAAGGTGATAGGGTCTAGTATGTAATGATCTGTATAAATCAATTTTGCAAAAAAATATAGTAGTTTTCTAGGTGGTAGGGTTTGATATGTAATTTTGTATAGAAAAAGCAGTTATCAGTTGAGTTTTGAACCAATTGTCAAATTTTAAACTCTTTATGTATTAAATTATATTATATTAATATATCTATAGGCTTTTAGCCTTTTACTCAAAAAAATAAATAAAAGCAATCTTTGGATTCTATTTATTTTTTATTTGCACACAAATCATTCTATATTCTAAAATTAAACTAGATCATAATTTTATAAATTAAATTAATTGAATTCTAATCTCATGAATAAATAATTAAAAGCACTAAAACAATTCATTTAAAGTTAAATAAAAAGAAAATAGTAAAAATAAAATTAATTACTAAAATGGCGTGGGAGGGTGGTGAGCGAATTTCCTCAAAGGCGAAGGTGGCGAGCAAAGCTGGGATAAATGGAAGTGATCCAGGGAACTACTACAACAACTCGACCCACGAAAATCATCTGGAGATTGACCTGACTTTGGAGGCCAGCATGGACCTCAAAATTCTCTTGGAGTTGGTGATCATATGTCGCATCGTTGGTCCTAGATTCAAGTGGGAGACAATTAGGAGTTGGCTAGCAGATAATTGGAGAAAAATGGAAATTGTGAAATTCCTTCCAAAAGGTTTTTTCGTGGCAATCTTTAGGTCTGTGGTGGAGAAAGACAAATTTTTGAAGGCGGGTCTCTAGAAGTTGGAGGGACATTCGATTTACATGCAAAAATGGGTTCTAAATTTTGCCTCTATTAGTTTGGATCCCTACAACCAATTTGGATTCGGTTTTACAACCTACCATTGGAATATTGGGTAGATGAATGCATTGACAAGCTGAGCAGATCCCTTGGCACCCTAATTAATGTAGATGAAGATATAATTGACGAAGACTCCTACTTATACCTTTGGATCTAGATAGGCGTGATCTGTAAAATTCCAAAATAAATCCTAATATGTGTTGATGGGGAACATAGGATGATTGAAACAGAAATTGAGGAAGACAAAAAAAAAAAATTCTTCATTGTGGCAGTAGAGCACATGCATTAGGGGCCTATAAATAGAAGCCAAAAACAAAGAATGTTTGGCGGCTAAATCCTTCAATGGTGATGTTAGAATCAAAGTTGGCAAAGCCTACATAGGATGAGAGGGAGTTATCCCCGATGGTGGGGATGTTAGCTTTGGTGTCCTATTAGGAGAAGCTTTCGACAACTCCCATTCCCGCGGTCTCCCCTTTTTCCCTTGAAGCTCTACCTAAGGACAGTCCGACTATGGATGTGGAGTTGGTTATGCAATCAAAGACTCACAATGGCCCTGCTCTAGACTTGGGCATGGCCGGGGACTTGGATTCTGAGGCTGAGGCTTCTGAGGTCGACGATTTAGACATAATCGAGGAGAGCTACATCTGCCAAACTGAAGCTTGTTTCTCGAGTAGACTCAAGAAGGGAAGGGAGAGGAAATCGTTGAAGTAGAAGAGGGTTGAGGTGGCGGAGGACTTGGCATTGCTAAGTATCAAAAACTTCTTTGAAACCAAGGGATCCAAGGCCTCCCTTGGGAAGTCATGAAGGTTATAACATGTAATGTTAGGGGCCTAATGACCCCTGAGAAGAGACACTTAGTTAAGCACCACCTAGACAAAATAGATACAGACATAATTATGCTTCAAGAAACAAAGATCAATGAGGAGGAGGGGTTCAAGTTTCTAAACTACTACAAAAGCTGGAAGGTGATTTTTTAGGTGCTTGTGGCTCAATTGAGGGATTGGATGTCCTTTGGCGTGTTGGGTTCTTGGAGATAGATTTGGTTTCCAAAATGGCTCATTGGATGTAATGTTGTGTTTGCTCTCAACTATTGAAACTCGATTTTCCAATGTTCAATATATATGGGCCGGTAAGATCTGTGGAAAAAGTGACTATCTAGGATCAAATTCGGTCAAGTGTTGCAAATTTAAACAACAATATGATTATTCTAGGAGGAAAATTTAATGTGCTTCTTGACCTAAAAGAAAAGAGGAGAGGACTATCTAAGGAGAACAAGTCCATGGTGGATTTTTGAAATTTTGTCTCTGCCCTAGGGGTAGTGGACTGTTGGCCCAAGAATGGCTCGTTTACTTGGACTAACTATCGTCAAGCATTCACAAACATATCATAATGGCTTAACCATTTTTTGGTTGGTGATGGATGGTTGAACAAATCTATTTCCTACTCTAATATTTTCCCTATCTCAGTCTCTGACCATTTTCCAGTGCAATTGGATCTTGGGTTAAGTGTAAAACCATCAAAGGGCTACTTCAAGATGGAGTCAATGTGGTGGTGCGACCCGAAGCTTGTGGAAAATCTCAAAAAATGGTGGTGGGAAGGGGATATCTTTGAAAGAACAGTTAGTTTTTTCTTTGTGTGTAGAATTGCCTTCATCAAAGAGAAATTGAAACAATGGAACCTCAAATCTTTCAAAAACATTTTTTGCTAAAAAAATCCACATTTGAATGTGAGCTAGAGGATCTCAACAAGTTGGTTTTGTGTAAGGGGATGACAATTGAATAATATCTTAAAGAAAAAGAGTTGATGACTAGGCATATGGAACTCTTGGCATGGTCTAAGAAGTTTATTTGAGAGACAAGGCATGTGAATTATGGCTGAAGGAAGGTGATGCAAATACAAAAATTTTCCACAATTTATCCAAGGCCAAGAGGGAATGCAATAAGATTGACAGAATTTGTGGCCCAAATGGTATTGTGGCTACCCATCAAGAAAGCATTCAGGTTGAAATGGTGAGATTCTTTAAGTCTCTTTTGGCGGCTAAAGATTTATCCAAGGGCATTAGTGATTGGATGATCCTAGACTACATTCCACAGTGCATTGATGTTGATCAAAATAAGATGTTAGTTGGCTCTTTCTCCTTGGATGAAGTTAATTCTATGGTGTTCAATATGCATCCCAACAAAGCTCCAGGGCCAAATGGTATGTTGGCCAAGCTTTTCCAAAATTGTTGGCACTTTTTGGTCCAAGATTTGTTGCAACTCCTAGAAGACTTTTAGAAGAAGAAACGTTTCATTGAGGACTTGAACATGATCATAACTTTGATCCCTAAGAAGGAGGTGTGTGAATCCTTTGTTGACTTTCATCCAATATCCCTATGCAATATTGTGTATAAGATCGTGGCTAAGGTTTTGGTGAACAGACTAAAGGCAATAATGGGCAAGGTGATTTCTCAGGAATAGAGCGGATTCACACCCGGTAGAGAGATCCTATACAACATCATCTCCTCCTTAGAAATGATGCACACAATAGTCTTAGAGTGTATGAAAGGCACGTTGATTAAATTGGACATTAGTAAATCTTATGATTGTGTTAATTGGCACTTTCTTTTAGCTGTAATGAATAAATTTGGGTTTTCAAAAGACTGGTTGGAAATTATTGAAATGTGCATTACTTCCCTGCACTTCTCAATATTGATAAATGGTTCCCTCTGTGGTTTTTTTGAGGCCACAAATGGTCTTCGATAAGGGGATCCCTTGTCTCCCTTTCTGCTTGCGATAATGGTGGAAGCTCTCGACAAACACATAAGCAAATTAAGAAGCTTGGGGCTTTGGAGGGGCATAAAAATTGCAATGGATTTAGATTCCATGACTCACTCCTAGTTGCAGATCATACAATGCTATTTGGCATCTCATCAATGGAAGAAGCAAAGGTAATTAAGAGGGCTCTAGAGGAGTATGTCTTATCTTCGGGGTGGATAATAAACATGGAAAATCACAAAAAAAATTCTTCAATACCAAACCTGCTACCAACTTCTCGATTGGGTGTTTTCTTTCGAAGTATCTTGGTGTAAGCCTCTATTCCAAGGTGCTTGCAGATTAGACCACTAGCAGGAAGTTCTCAATGGGTGTCTTGGAAAGGCTATGGCTTAGAAAAATAATTGGGTTTCCTTTCCTGGTAGAATCCAGATGATTAGACCTGTTTTGTCAACCATTCCAATCTTTGTCATGTCTTGTTTCAAACTGACTCATAAAGTCACAATGGACCTAGAAGGTTTCTTGAAAAAATTCCTATAGGATGATGCTAAGGATGGTAGGAGGATTTCGCTGCTTAGTTGGGAAACTATTTTTTATAGTAAGTCCTTCAGGGAGTGGGGCTGCATCGAATGGAGCTTCAAAATCATGCATTGGGTGTGAAACTCAAGTGGAAGTTCTACTCTAAACCGAATACGTTATGGTGTAAAATAATCCAAAGGAAGTACCTTGACTTCAATGATCCAAGATGAATTCTTACTATGGCCAACTCACCTAGTGGTTCTCCTATATGGAATTTCATTGGGATAGTCATCTTATAATTGTGAATCACTTGACGTGGAAAATTGGGGATGGGAGGAGTGTGAATTTTTTGTGCGACTCTTGGAACGACCTTCCTCCCATTGTGAATGAATTTGAGGACCCTGCCTAACTAACAAAGGTCATTTCCAACCATGGGTGGTGAGTGTCCAACTATGTCCATATGGAGGTGGGTGCTGGTGGTTGTATGTTTACTTGGGTGAATGTGGAAACTCTCAAGTTGCATGCAGTGGCGATGTCTGCTTTGCACAAAATATTGAGTTCGCCAAAAATCTACCTTTCAACAATAGCAGATGAGGTGATTTGGTGTAGCTCGAAATCAAGGCAATACTCAGTGAAAATGGGGTATGAAATTCAATAGGTATGCTCAGAGGGTGAGGCCTAGCCTGATAAACTATGTTGGAAGAAAGAGGTGCTTCCCACAGCGAGTGTTTTTTTATGGATGACCCTACATGGAAGAATATTAACTAGCGATAGGTTGAGGAAATATGGTTTCATTGGCCTAAATATTTGTGTAATGTGTTGCAAGGACAAGGAATCTACTAACCACTTCCTTCTCAATTTCCCGTTCGTGTCAAAGTGTTAGGACTAGCTCCTAAAATATTTGGACTAGGCCACTCTGCACCATCATGATCTCTTGCAATTTCTTCGAAGTTGGCTTGTTTATAAGAGGAACAATCTTTGGGTGACTACTTGGTTGGTGGCCCCTTCTTTGTTGTTGTGGCATATCTAGAAGGAGAAAAATCGTCGAATCTTCCAAAACTCTTGTCTATCCCTCGAGGAAGATTTAAAGAAAATTGAATATGGGATCATGGAGGTGTTGAACACAAAGGGTTGGGCTGCCAAGGCCACGATATTCTTATATTGGGATGATAAAATCTAAAAATGTTGGGGCTCTCTAAAGCCTCTGAGACAACTTGTTGCGAGTAAGTCCATACGAAGGAGATTCGCCAAATGGGTTCCCCCGGTGGAGGGGGTGTACAAGCTCAATTTTGATGACTCTTCTAAGGGTAACCAAGGTCATTCTGGGGTGGGTTGTATAATTAGAGACAACACGAGGAAATGCATATATGCCCTTTCACATCGTATCAATTATGCAACAAACAATGAGGTTGAGTTGGAGGCTTTGGCATGCAATTTACATCTATGTCTCTTGAAAGGCATTGCAAAGGTGGAGGTGGGAGAGGATTCCATGGTTTGCATCTTGGCAGTTATGAAAAGAGGCTCAATTAACTAGAAGTTTGACCAATGGGTAAATAGGATCATGGAGGCTCTAGAAAAACTCAAATATTTCTCAATCAAGCATGTGTTCTATGAGGCCAATATACGGGAAGATCGACTAGAGCAAATATGGGGGTGGACCTAGCCTAAATGGAAACTATTTTCAATGCTTGTTCCCTTCCCAATGACCTAAAAAGTTAATAGTTGACGAGATGGTATGATCAGGTTGCTATTTTCTCTGACCTTGGGATGGTTGGCTCTTGATGTTGGCCTTGCCCTTGATGTTGGCTCGTTCACTTGTTCACAAGTGAAGGCGACCCCTTTGGACCCTACTGATTCTGGGTAGGATGGCTCCTTGCCTAGTCAGACGTTATATTATATTAAAACATGTTTACTCTAGCTACAAGTTGTTGTGTGGTTGGTGTCTTCATTGGGTGAGATAGCCCAATCTCGATGGAGGCGACTACTATTTTTCTAATAAATTGTGAGCAACTGCGTGTCATTTCCCAATTGCCCAAGTCAGAGGGTTTGATTCTTTTTATAAGGTGGTTGGTGATGTGGTCTAGAGTGGGTCATATACACTAGTTGGTCTAGTTTTGGAGCTTTTTCTTCAATAATTATTCACAAGTTTGGGGGTTGGTTTGTGGGGTTTCTGTGCTGCACTGTGTTACAGTTGGGATAAGACTTCCTTGTTGGTTAGCTTTGCAATTCATTATATGCCTGTTGATCCCAGATTTGGCTGCACTATGGCTTTCTCAACCTCAAACATGATAACAAAATGGTTATGTTGTGTGAGGCATAGAGACTGTTTAATAATGGTGAGGGTAGAAGATCATCATAAGGGAAGTTATGTTGTTTGTTGAGACCATCCTAGGTTTGATGTTTAAGATTGTATTGGAGCTAGATTTGTTGTTTCAGTCGTTGGCATAAGTTTTTTGTTTCTTTGATGTTGTATGGCCTTGTAATCTATTTTTCTGATTAATTCTGGGAGCTACCCCTTTGGTAGTGCTTACCAAAAAAAAAAAAGTAATTACTAAAAAGAAACTAGAGTTATGCAAAAGGAAAAAACCCACCTATAAAGAATTATTCTATTTTCTTTCATTTTATTTTTCTTTTTTTTCTTTTCTCAAATGCATTTGTTCTTCTTCTTTTGGTTTTAATGTCTCTGAAAATATTTATTTGCATGTACAATTTTTTTTTTAATTTTTCATTAAAAATATCTTAGAATCGAATATTTTTTTAAATTAAATAGATCTATTTTACATATGAAATTGACTATACAAGTTTTGGATATAATAAATGTAATTAATCAAATTTATGATTGTGTTATCTCATTGTAAATATTTTTTAAATGAAACAAGAATATATATATTATTAAAAAAAATTGTTTTATCAATTTATTTCTTAAAAATCAATTTAATTAATATAATATAGCTGAAATATTTTATTTATCAAAGTTTTTTTTGATACGTAAGTTAGTATTTTTATTAAATATTAAAGAAATTTACATGTTTATGCTAGGCAGGATATTCACTTTGAACTAGACCCGACAAAACCATCTATATTCACCCATTACAGAGCATAGCATCAACCTACTATATACACTTAGTTTTAAACCAAAAATGGCCATCATAGCAAAAGAAAGGAATTCCAAAATTATAGTGCATACCCGAACCACAAAAAACCCCAACTATAAATGACCACCATTAACCAACTTACTAAATATCCAAAAAATTAAACCTCATACCGATAATTACATAAACCCATTCAATTTTGCAAAGGATTCAAAATCTTTAACCCAGTCAATACCACCTACTACCATCAAACCCAGCACCTTCTTTAGATACTCCATGGCCACTGCAACAATCATCCTATGGCGCATGAGGGCTAACCTGCTTAAATCTAGTAGAAATTGGTAGAACTTAACTGATTCATCCGTTTTTGCCAGTAGCTCCAAGTCTGATGGCCACGGAACCCCAATTTTGATTAACATTGACTTAAGCACCACATCCAAACCTCCAACTAGGTCCTCCCTAAATAGCTGAACAAGTAACTCCTTCGCCATTTCCTTTGGAGCTCTACTATCTAACAAAGAGGTCAGGAAACACGATGAAATGTGTGCATTATTGTGCCCGTACTCTTTCCTCTCCAAATGCCCTCAATCCAACACCATTTTTACTGCTGCCACTATAAGCGGATCATTATTAACCAGAATCCTTTTGAGCCTTTGGTTTGTCACCTCTCTAAAAGCAACTTTTCGTTTCATAGCCAACAAAGATACTGACGTGTTTGCACCAAACTAAACCAATCCCTCCATCGAAATTGCAATGAAGAACTTTGACTGCTTAACCATTAGTTGCCACCTTCAAAACCAAAAAAAAATAGGCAAAGAAAGCCAACTAGACCAACACCATGAACAAGCTACAAACCCAAATAACTTTGAAATGTTAAACATTTGATACCATGCAGATTAATAATGACCACAACCCAAGCAATGACACTACCACACAAGCCAAACATATTTTCTAAGCTTATCAAGTTGTCATGCCATCAGAGATTTCATCCTGCATCCCCGGGTCTAATAGCGAGGCTATCATAAAGGGATGAGCATATAAATATTTGCATTTAAAATTGTACTTTCCTCTTCCATTGACTAGAACCTCTAATTTTTATTGGCCACATCAGTGTCGATCCACCTTACGTGGATGCCAACCAATAGGCTAGCCATTTCCCTCTGCCAACTTGGAGGGCCACCCACCCTTCCACAAAATTTAAACTTCATAGCTTCCAATCACCTTGCTATCGGGGCCTACTACTCCCAAGTTAGAAAGAAGATCTACCTCAATATTCCCTTCCCTCGAAATATGGTTTATCATTACTTAATCAAACTCTTCCAACTAGCCCAATGCAACATCCAACTTCTCACTCAACTTCCAATTCCAAATTTGTTTTGTCCTCAAAGCATTGATGACTAAAGAGGAGTCCCCTTCAATGACAAGCTTTCTCACTTTCAATTCCCTACATAGATTCAGACCAACAAGTAACGCTTGAAATTTAGCTACATTATTCGTCCCCTCTAGTAGCCTAGCAACAATTGAACCCATGACCTCACCTTTTGTATTCTTTACTATGCATCCAACACTAGATGGACCAAGATTTCCCTTTGAGGCTCCATCGAAATTCAATTTTTCCCACCTTGACTCTAGGGGAACCCATACCGCCTTGCTACACTCTTCTACAGTAGTCACACCACCAGACCCCTTAAACACAGGGGTCTTAATACCAAACCAATTCTTCAACATAAAAAAATCCCAAAAATTAAAGTTGCGACCTTTGGAATTCATCTCCTCCAATCTAGCATTAAAACATTCCACTATAGTAGTCTCAATTTTACTCTATAGCCAAGGAATATACATTTCTTTTTCCTAAAAGATCCTTCTGTTTCTTTCCTTCCATACTTCCCACAAAACAATCAAAGGGCTCATTAACCAAAGATCACTAAACAACGAAATCCTTAATGGAGATAGCCATGAATTCAAAAAGGCAAGCAAAGAAGCAAGAAAGGAAGATTTCCACTAAAGCTTCAAACATAACCATTCCCACATAGCCTAAGAAAACTGATAGTTTAGCAATAAGTTATCTACTGATTCCTTTGCATTTTTACATAAAGAGCATCTAGATGGCCCATAGAAGCCCAACTTTGCAAATTTGTCACCTGTCAAGACCTTGCCTTGAGTTGTTTCCCATGTGTAAATGCCCACCTTAGGAAGGTAGGCTTTATTCCAACATAATTTGATTGGGAGACTTGACTCCATTTCCCCTAAAGATGCAAGAATTGCATAGCCCATCTTTGTGGAGTAAACCCCATTAGCCAAAGCATTCCAATGGAGTTTATCTCTACCAAGTCTTCCCCAAATGCTACACTCTTTCAAGATTCTCTCGAATACTTCCACTTCCTATGGTTCTAAACCCAGCTGCCTTGGAAATTTCTAGCGATAACAACCATCCTTTAGGACGGTTGGATTCTCAAAATAATCTCTTACTTTGACCGCCTAGATTTTTTTAGCCTTTTCTTTGATCCTAAATAACAAAGGTTTTGTAGCTAGTATGGGAAACCCTTCCCAAGAGTCTTCCCAAAAAAGAGCCTCATTTTCATCCTTGATCTCCCAAATCAAATAATCCAAAATTAGATCTCTAGCATTTCTGATAAAATTCCAAATGTGTGAGCCCTGGGGAAGAGATTTAGCCATCAAAAACCAATTTTCTTCATTATCTAGATATTTGGCTCACGCAATTTTAACCCACTTAAGCTCTGGATGAGAATGTATAGTCCATGCCAATTTTTCCCATAGAGCCTTGTTTTGTAGGAGCAGATTTTTTAACCTCGCACCATATTCTTCTCTTCTTTCACACACCTTCTACCACTTGATTAATGGGAAATTCTTCTAGTCTCCATGCCCATTCCAAAAGAAATCCTTCATATACCTATTTAATGATTTACTCGCTCTCACCAATAAAGGAAGACATGAAATCAAGTAAATTGGGAGACCAATAATGACAGACTTTAATAATGGCAGTCTTCCTTCCCAAGACAACCACCGACTCTTCCAAGAAGCAAGTTTATCTTTAACCTTTTCTAGTAATGCATTCCATGTGACCCCATGCTACATGCTTGTAACCAAAGGGAGGCCCAAATACTTACAAGGCAGTCGTCCCCTCCTGAAACCCAAACATCTCAAAATTTGAATTTCTAAAACACTTCCCGTATTGAAGAAAAAAGCTTCTAACTTTACCAAATTAAGATCCTATCCTAATGCCAATGAATATTTATCCAAAATACCCTTAAGCCTTTGAGCTTCTCTAAGTGAAGCCGCCCCAAAAAGCATAATATCATCTGCAAACTACTGGTGAGTTATCGAAGGTAAGTTACTTGTGACTTGGAGACCTTCCACCCAACCAGTGCTTCTTTCTCTATCAATCCAATGACCTAAAGCTTTAGCCATAATTATGAACAAGAAAGGGGAAAGAGGATCACCTTGCATTAAGCCTCTTGAAGTTGAAAAGAATCCTTCAGGTGAACCATTCAATAAAACTGAGTATTGCAGGCTAGCCACCCAACCAAAGAGCCAATCAAACCAATTTCTATGAAATCCAAAAGCTTCCAACACCTTAAACAGAAAATGCCAGTTCACCCTATCATATGCTTTCTTTATGTCCAATTTTAATAACATAGTTGGTTTCTTCATTTTTTGAACTAAATGAATTACTTCTTGAGCTATGATTACCCCATCTAGGATTGATCTCTCAAGCACAAATCTTATTTGTTCTTCTGAAATGATAAAAGGTAAAATTTTCTTAAGGTGATTAGCCACAACCTTTGCTAAAATCTTATAAAGAGTATTACAAAGAGAAACAGGTCAAAATTCATCCCAATATTCAGGTTTCTCTTTCTTTGGAATGAGAGCTATAAAGGTGTTATTAACCTTCCCTGAATATCTTGAGTTCTCAATTGCCTCTGAAATTTTTGTCCCCACAATATCCCAACATTTTTGGCAAAAATCCACTGGAAAGCCTTCTAGCCCTAGAGCCTTCTCTGTATGTAGATCGAAGACTGCTAATTTAATCTCATCTTTAGTGAATTTGGCATTCAAAGCCTCCATTTGAGCATCGGTGATCAAAGTTGGAATATTCCCCACTATTGTCCTTTGACCTTCCAAATTTGAACCCTTCCAGTCATTTAGGAGATTGCAAAAATAACCTACCACTGAATCCTTGATTTCCTGAAGATCCTCCAAAAGGTTGCCATTTGCTGCTTTGATGCTTGCAATCCTATTTATTTCCCTCTGGACCTTTGTTGAGTTATGGAAAAATTTAGTATTTATGTTGCCCACCTTAAGCCAAACCTCCCTAGATTTTTGTCTCTAGAACAGTTCCTCCTTAGACAGAAGATCATTCAATTTTGAATTCAACACTTTCTCCTATTCAAAAATTTCATTATCCATCCCTTGGCTAATTATCACTTCAGCTAGCTTTTCCAAATCGGATTCAACCTTAAGCCTTTCTTCAAAAATATTTTTGAATCTATCCTCATTCCATTTCCTTATTTGTTGCTTAACATATTTTAGCTTGGAGACAATATTAAACATCATCTCTCTTAGATTGCAATCTGACCACCATTGTTTAATCAAACCCAAAAAAAATTGAGCCTTAAACCACATCATTTTGAACTTGAACAGACAACAAACAGGGCCTCTCTCGTCTTCAATAAGCAATTGAACTGGGTAATGATTAGAGCCCACTCCTGTATTAATTTTTCATTCCATAGTGAAAGGGAAGAATCCCAAATTCCCTTTAAAAAATAATGTATCAAGCTTTTCCACAATTTTGTGAAATTCCTTCTTTCTATTAGTCCATGTAAAGTTACCATTCCCCGTTTACAATTCAACCAAAGAGTTCCTATCCAAAAAATGCTAAAATTTTGTTTAAGATTGAAGAACCCTACTCACCCCACCACTTTTGTCTGAGGGTCTTAAAATATTGTTAAAATCACCCCCCAAAATGTAGAAGTCCCACCCTGGACGACTTAAGATTTGATCCAACTCTAGCCAAACTTGTCTTTTTTACACACAAGAAGATGGGCCATAAACATTAATGAGCAGAAAATGAAAACTTGAAAGTAAACTTCTTACCCAACAAGCCATCCAATTATGATTTGATTCAACCTCTTCCAATAGCACCGATTGTAGCTTCTAGATTGTTAACAAACCACCTGAAGCCCCTTTGGCTCCAACTCCTAACCATTTCCAAAATTTCAATTTACTAATGAACTTTACCAAATCCTAATCCCCTAGCTTTGCTTCTTGTAGGTAGACTAATTCAACTTTTCAAGCTTTTATGTGGTGCTTGATTAGGCTCCATTTGTTAGGGGCATTGAGAATCCTAACATTCCAAGTAAGGAGCTTCATTGTTGTTCGGGAAGAGTCTCGCTCTTACCTACTTTCATCATGTTGTCAATCTTCTTTTGACCATTAGCTTCTCCATCCCATTTGAGCTTTTCATGATTTGAGATTCTTGCCCATTTCTTATTCTCTCCACAATTTTGTGAGGTTTTAAAAAATTCATTCTGATAGATGCCCAGCTTATTATGAACAAATTCCAGACCAAGAGGTTATTTCCTCTTTTTACCAGACTGGGAATCGAGCCCCTGGACACTGCCATCAATCTTAGGCACTTGAGGATTGGGAGTGTCTTCCCTCATTTCCCCATCTTCCACAACCCAAAAATTATTCTTCGCTACTTTTTCCATCTCCACTAGTTCCTTACCAACTTCAATCAAAGAGTTTAGCTCCACATTTTGACAGTCTTCCCCCAAGATTTCCAGAACCTCTAAAATTTTGTCACCTAGATCCATGTTTTATTCAAAGTCTTGATCCATAACATCCTCTTGCATTGGTAATGTTAGGATATTTACCTCCTCCACCGATAGTGATGGAGGGGCATTCAAATCTTGACCCTCAACTTTTTCAGGAAAAAGAGGGCTTCGAATCACCACTAACCCAGGAACCCTGCCATGCTCTGAAGGCACTGACTTAACTAAACCATTTGTTGTAGGCTCCTTAATCACTAAAGACAAAGATGATCCCACCTCCCTAGCTTTCCCTATAGTTTTGTTTTGGGTTTTGCATATCAGAGGTTAGACCAAACAGTGATTAGTGTGAGAATCAACATAGAGCTTTTGGACCCAACTTTTGTATTCAGCTATTAACTTAATCTCTTCCCACATGTGTCACACTGGGTTATTTTCAGCACATATCCTCACATAGGAAGAATCTTCCTTTGCATCTTTCCTTTCTTTTGCACATATAAAGGTTCCCAAGCAATTACCAATTTCTTCAAGAATGCTTGACTCCTAGTATTCTGAGGGGAGGTTTGAAAGTTTGTACCAATCCTGGACTGTCTCCACTACATGTGTTGATGGATTAAAACCAACAACCAAGACGCGGATAAAAACCACACCCGTCAAGGACCCAAACCCCATCTACAATATCATATCTCAATTCTTTGGTTGAGAAAACTACCATAAAAAAACCATTTTGAAGAGTTTTAAACTAGAGATTCAAACCCCACCGATTTTTCCACCATTTCATCAAATACTCCCAGTTTAAAGATGTCCCATAGAATTTTGCAAGAAGCCCCAGATTCTCCAAACACAAAACCTCTGCTTGTAGCTTAACTTAGCTTACTACCAAAGTAGCCTATCTGCCCAAAATCTTTTGTCCTCCCATAGAGCCTGTGACATGAGAGCTCTTCACCTCACAATATTCCCTCACCTCTTCCCATTCTGAATGAGGTTGTTTCCTACACCAAACTAACTTAGTGTTAATTAGTCTGTGACTAGGGTTGTGACCCCAACCGTGACCCTCTTGCCTTGCACCCCCACCATTTCCATTATAATCTCTATCTTGTTGTCTAGGTCTTCTGAACTCTTCATTTCTATAAGCACCTCTTTCTTGACGACCCCAAAATCTAGGTCTGCCACGTTGTTGCCCATGCACACCAACACCTCTTCCCACCTCCTCCAAAGGTTGTCAATTGTTAATTTGAGGTATTTCCAATCTCTCTGCATGCCAAATTCCATCCACATTCGTATGATGGGTATCTTTGGGCCCATCCTATCCTCTTCCAACCCGATGCCTTGCACCTGACCATTGTAGTCCACCATGACCATTGCAGACCACTCTCACCATTTTATCCTTCATATTTATCAATTATTATTTTAATAATATAATGATATTTGATTTAAATTTTGAATTGATATCTATTATAAAATAAGTAATGAATATATAATTATACTACACATTAATATACTTTCAAGTTTTTGTCAATATAAAATTTGGTAAGTATATTTAAGCAAGGATTTTGAAAGGGTGTTATAATCTTTAATAAAGTCAATAGAGACAAAGCAAAAGTTAACAAAAGTATAATCAAAAGACAATTAGAAAATAATAAATTCTAATTTAAAAAATTGAAAATAATCAAAGGACATATAAAGAGGCATTAGGCCTACATATAACTAAATCACTAAGGTTTTATGCAACATCCCAATCCTCTTCTATATTTTTCTTTTCAATAACTAATTTCAAAATCAAACATTTCAAAAATTAGCCTAATAGGGTTAGGTTTAGGATTCAATTAAGGTTCAAAGTAAACGTAGGGTAGGTTTAGTAGGTGTTATTGTTTAATTAGGTTTAGGGTTTAAATAAACCTAGGGAGGATTATAGTTCAATTATTGTCAAAATTAGGGTTAGAGTCAACATTTAATTAGGTTAGAGTGACAATTTAATTAGGATTAAAGTTCAATTAGGTTTAGGATTAGAGTTAGGGTTCATTTAGGGTTAAATTAGGGTTCAATTATATCAGGGTTAGGATTTAATTAAGATCAAGGTTTAGTTAGGGTTAGGGAACTAAAGTTAAGGTTAAATTAGAGTTAGGGTTAAGGTTCAATTAGGATTATAGGAAAAATCTTCAAGTTAAGGTTATAATTAAATTATGATTACACTTCAAATAACATTAGGGTTAGTGTTTAGGTTTAATAGGGGTTAACATTAAGGTTATATTAGGGTTAGGGTTAGCATTGAATTAGGCTTAGTATTCATTTAGGGTTAAACATCTCTAATTTATATAGATTAAATTTAAGATATATATGCTAGTAATACTTCCAATATATCCATATCTACCGCTCTCACTGCAATACAAATACAAACTAAATTAAGAACAAATTAAATGGTGAGATATTAAATATTTTAGCAAACCCTATGAAACCATAGCCTTACAATTTCATTTTTTTCCTTTTTAATGATTAAAAAGTACTAAAATATAAAAATAACAGTGAAAGAATATATAGGGTTGATATATCAATTCATATTCTACATGAAATGAAATAGTATTTGATGTGTACCTATGCATTTTGTTTGTGATTCTACAGAGCCCGTTGAAAGTATGGGATTGATTTGTCTAACCTATTTGTTAATTTTAGTAGTTTGGATAGGTGTCTCCATTCCCAAGAAATTTAATTATTTAATTAATTTTTCTAGAGACTTCTAGAAAGGAGTTAGTTTTCCAGATAATTATTTAACTAATTAATTGATTCCTCTAGAGACTTATAGAATCCAGTTAGTTAGGGTTTGTTAGAGTCTAATTAATCTTAGCCTTTGATTGAGATTAAATCATGGCCATTGGTTTTTCAATGAGAAAAGTATAAAAGGGGATCAATGGGCATTTGGAGAAAACACTTGAGAAAGACTTGTAGTGATAGCAAGTAGATTTGCAGTGAGAGAAAATATTCTTGCAGTGATAGCAAGGGTGCAATGATAGCATTGAAGACAACAACAGTGGAATTTCAGTAGGAGAAATTGGGGGAAGAATTTTCGGAGAAGAATATTGTCGAAGCTTTGCTAGTAAGAGGCAAGTAGTTTATGTATCTCTTAATTTTCTTAAGTTTAATAAAATTCCCCATCTACGGTACTGGTTTTCCCTTTGGGGTTTTTCCAAGGACAATTTGTCCAAAAAATATTGTGTTCATTATTTTGCATGTTTTCTTCTCTATTCTTGTGGTTTTATTTGTAAAGTTGTAATTGTGTTATTTTTTAATATTTATAGTGAATTAATTTTTCGCAGTCAAATAATCTATTTAGATAGGAGATTAATAATCAATAACTGCAATAGAATTTTCATATGGTATCAGAGCTAATCTAAGGGCAGAAAAGCCTCAGCACAGGCACAAGAAGGAAAAATGAGGGTTTATAAAACCTAGTTCTACCTCTTCAGAATTATTTTTATTATTATTATTTTGAGGTGGCCTCAGTAGGTTTAAGAGATCAGGACATATTGGATGGAGCCTCAAATTTTGGTGTCTGGAAAGTCAAAATTTCTTTATTGCTAGAAGAGAATGGTATTAAGGAATATGTGACCAGTGTTGTAGTTGTACCTACAGATCCAACACAGATCTTAGCATATAAGAAGGAAGATGCCAAGGCGATGAGGTTGATTCTTGACGGTGTCAAGGACCATATTGTTTTGTATATAACAAAGTTAGACACAATGAAGAAGATGTGGGATGCCATTCTGAATTTGTACCAAAATGTTACCACTAATCGGAAGCTGATTCTTAGAGAAAAGTTGAGGAATACCCAAATGAACAAGGGAGAAGATGTTACAAGTTACCTCACCAGACTCAGACTAGTCAAGGATGAGTTGGGAGCTATTGGAGATAAACAAGATGATGGTGAGCTAGTACGGATAGCGCTAAATGGGTTTACTAAGCAGTGGGATGTCTTTGTTCGAGTTATCAATGGATGAGACACCTTACCGAGTTGGGATCAACTATGGAGTGACTTTACTCAAGAGGAGCTTAGACTAAGTCTTGTCAATGAAACCAACAGTAAGAGTCAGAAAAGTGAGGCAAAACAAAAAAACATTTCCCTAGCAGGAAAAGGGAAAGTGAAGAAGGGATCTAGCAAAGGATCAAATGCAAAAAGTGAGAAGAAGAAAAAAGAATTGTCTAAAATCAAGTGCTATGGTTGTCATGAGTTTGGCCACTATGTCAATGATTTCCCACAAAGGAAGAAGAACGAAAATAAAGGTAAGAAGTAGACGATAGCTTCAACAAGTGCAAATGAGCTCTCTAGTAGAATGGAGGATGAGTTTGCACTCATAGCTTGTATGGTTAGCTCAACCTCACAGGGTGTTTGGTATGTAGATAATAGGGAATCATTTCATATGACAGGAGTTAGAGAGTACTTCTCCAATTATAAGGAGGAGGACATCAGAATCCATATTTCTATGGGGAACATGTCCAAACTCAATCTAGTTGGGAAAGGAACTATTCTATTTCAGAGGGAGAATGGAAAGTTGATTCCCATTCATGATGCGTTGCATGTGTCAGGCTTAGGTATGAATTTGATTTCTGTATCCGTCCTTTAGGATAAAGGCTACAATGTACTCTTTAGAGGGGCGAATGTGTTAATCAAGCATAAGGATTGGAAATCACCCATAACTATTGGAGTAAGGAGTGGTTGGCTTTACAGGTTGTAGTTTGATACTCATAAGGCACTGATGAGAAACAATAATTCTAGAGATCAAGGAGAGCTATGGAATAGGAGGATGGGCCATATACATCATGGAGCACTTAAATTGCTTCGTGAAACAATGATAGGTGTTCTAGAGGTGAGCACAAAGCATGATGATGTATGTAAGGGATGTGTGTTGGGGAAGTTTGTGAAAGCAACTTTTCCAAGGAATGACACCAGATCCAAGGGTGTTCTTGATCTAGTACATTCAGACATATGTGGACCAATGTCGATGAAGTCTCTTAGAGGATACAATTACTTTGTTACTTTTATTAATGGTTTCTCTAGGAAGACCTGGATATACTTCTTGAAGACCAAGGATGAGGTCTTCAGTCACTTCCAAGAATTCAAAGCTCTTGTGGAGAATTTGACAGGTAGGAAGATAAAGGTTCTTCGGTTAGACAATGGAGGCGAGTACAAAGGGAAAGAGTTCCAGGATTTTTGTACCAGGGAAGGAATCAAGAGAGAGTGGGTTGTTCCTTACAACCTATAGCAAAATGGGGTTGTTGAGAGGAAGAATCGTTCTATACTAGAGGAAGCAAGGGATATGTTGTATGACTAGGATATGCCATGTTACTTATGGGGTGAGGCATGCAGTACATTAGTATACATTTAGAATAGGGTTCCACATAAGGTATTGGGAAATATGACACTAGAGGAGGCATTCTCAGGGAAGAAGCCAGATGTCAGCGACTTCAGGATATTTGGGAGTTTGGCATATTGTCACATTCCAAGGCCTACTGTTGGCAACACAAAGGTAGACAACTAAGAGGGGGGGTGAATCAATTGTCTCATAAATTTAAACTTATCATACTTATTAACCTTATTCTCAAATTTGATAAATAACCATGAAAGCATAAACCATCAACAGATCAGAAATACACATAACACCAAGATTTTTTTTTATGTGGAAACCCTGTTAGGGAAAAACCACAGTGGAGGTTAGTCCACAAGATTATACCCTGTTAAAAGTATAAAGAAAAATAAATGGGGAATGCACTTGCATTCAAGCACACTTCCTAGAGCTCACTACTTAAATACAAAAAGGCTTACTGCCCAAAAGAAGACACACTATCGTATAGAAACATTTGGATTACATCCACATGATTTTGAACTAAGAAAATGGCATATGCTAATGCCTAATTACAGTTTCGGTTAAGCAAACGAACACTTCTTCACACTCTACATTTTCCTTCAAATGATTAGGAAATTATTTTCATATTTCACACACGCACACACCTTTAAATGGAATAAAAAATAACTCATACATATCCGCAATAAGATATTACATCACTACATGTTGACCTCAACAAAATAATAAAACATATGCAAACTGTCAGCCCAAAATAATAAATAATTCTCAATGTGAATCGACCAATGTCCACCACAAAATAATGAATACCCAAAACAAAATACTCAAACATGAAAACACTTCAAAAACCATTCCTTGAAGATCCACAACACGCTACAACACCCTGTCGGCCAAGAACATGAAAAACATGAACACGCAAGAGAAAATATCTAATCACGAGAACAACAATCAATGTAGATGTGCAACATAGGTAGAGCATGATTTAGAAACATCCAAAAACATCATGAATCACCAGAGAATCATTTGCAACATCTGAACTTACTATAATCACATCATCTTCATTCAGGAACACTAATTGAAGCAATAGAATGATTGTTAGAACACAACTGATCATAACTCGATCAAATCTTCATGTGGATCTCTGAAACTTAACATAGATAAATTATATATACTTGAAAAAAAACTCTTTCATCCACAACCTTTAATCATCAATGTACTGAGCTAGCTAAAAGAATGAACTTCACTTCACCAATGACAACCTGCAACTTATTTTATTACAATTTTCTCAATATCCTCGACATATACAATCTTGAAGACATTAATGCCAATAGTGTTGACATAATTGAAAACCACATATCAACAACACAACCACAACATCCAACAATCTCCCCCTTTGGAATTGATGGCAACACATGATGTGAAAAACACCATCGATACAACTATCTTTAACACTTACTCCCCCTTAGGTTCTGACTCTTTTCTCCTCAAATATTTCACATGAATCTTCTCCCCACATGACTCTTCTCCCCCTTTGAAATCAATGAAAAAGATCTATTTTCTCCACACAAGCTTTGAACCACATATCTAAACATCTGACTACTCCCCTTGAGTAGCAACCACCACAACCTCAATCAGTATCAAGATATGACTATGAAATGCATAAACTGATGCAATTCAATGCATCTTAGTTCCAATTAGGAGGGGTAATCACCTTAGATTCCCTTTGAGATATAGTTCAAAAATATCCTTAGGCAATGGTTTGGTAAAGATATCTACAATCTATTCCTTAGTGGGTACATACTCCAATCTGACTTCCTTTCCACTCACCTTCTCTCTCAAAAAGTGAAACTTGATAGATATATGCTTGGTTTTTTAATGTAGCACCAAATTCTTAGAAGTGTTAATTGCACTTGAATTATCATAAAATATAGTAATAGGTTCATCATACACAACTTTGATATCTTTTAACATTTGCTTCATCCACAATGCTTGAGTATAATTATTAGTAGCAACAATATATTTTTCCTTTGCAGTAGATAAAGAAATGGCATTTTTCTTCTTACTTAACCATGAAATCAACTTTTTACCTAAGAAAAATGCACTACCACTAGTACTCTTTTTGTCATTCATATCACCTGCCCAATCAGCATTAGTAAAAACACTCAAAGTAAGATCATCATCTTTAGGATACCACAACCCAAAATCAACTATCCCCTTCAAGTATCTAAAAATCCTCTTCACAATAGTCACATGATATTCCTTAGGATCAACTTGAAATCTTGCAACAATGCATACAACATTCATGATATCAGGTCTAGTTTGAGTCACATAGAGCAATCCACCAATCATCAATATGTATCTAGTTTGATTTGCTTTCGGAGAATCATCATCTTGTGTCAACTTGCATTCGGTTACCATAGGTGTACCAACTAGCTTTGAATCTTCCATACCAAACTTCTTTAGCAATTCTTTCACATACTTGGATTGAGATATAAAGATCCCTTTATATCTAGCTGAGTAATTTGCAATCCCAAAAAGAATTTCATCTCACCAATCATAGACATCTCAAACTCATTATGCATCTCATCAACAAACTTTATGCTCAAACTATAATCTCCTCCAAAAATGATATCATCAACAAATACTTTAACAATCAAATCTTTATCATCATCAATCTTGAAATACATATTACTATCAACAGTACCTTTATTAAATCCAAGCTTCAAAAAATACTTGTCCAATCTAGCATACCATGCTCTTGGGGCTTGCTTAAGTCCATACAGTTATTTCTTCAATTGGTAAACCATATCTCCTTGATCAGTCAATTGAAACCCATTAGGTTGATCAACATACACTTCTTCTTCCAATTCGCCATTTAGAAATGTTGACTTGACATCCATCTGATAAACCTTGTAGTTTTTGTAAGCAACATAAGCAATAAATAGTCTCACAGCTCCAATCCTAGCAACAGGGGCAAAATTTTCTTCAAAGTCAATTCCTTCCATCTCAGAATATCCTTTGCACACAAGTCTTGCTTTGTTTCTAAAAACTTCACCTTGCTCATTCAACTTGTTTCTAAAGACTCATTTGGTTCCAATTACATTTTTGTCCTAGGAACAAGAATCCATGTATTATTCTTCTTAATTTTATGTAGTTATTTTTTCATTGCTTCCACATAATGTTCATCTTTGCATGCTTCATTAACACTATTAGGCCCAGTCTTTGAAATCAAATAGTATTCTTCTATAATTTTTCTCCTAGTCTAAACACCTTTGTTCTTATCACCTATAATTTGATCTTCTAAATGATTTAGTCTTACATACCTTGGAGTCTTAGGATGTTCTTGAACTTCTTCCTCTAGTGATCTCTCTTTTTCACTTTCACTAGTTCCTTCCTCTTGATTTTCTTGATTCACCAGAATGATTTGAACTTTCTTTCCTATAACTGAACTATTATTCTAATCATCTGAATCATATCTATAGGTTCTAGATGGTCTAGCTATGTCTTCATCAACCTTGACATTAGGACTTTCAACCATTTTCCTCAATCTCTTATTGTAGTACCAGTAGACCTTACCCTTAGTAGAATAACCAAGAAAGATTCCTTCATCACTTCTAGCATAAAACTTTCCTATATCTTCATCTTTTTTGATATAGCATTTACTCCCAAAGATTTTGAAATATCTAATAGTAGGCTTATGACTAGACCGTAGCTCAAAAGGGGTCTTACCAATATCACCTTTGACTTGTACTCGATTGAGGGTGTAAATAGCAGTACTAACAACTTCTCTCCAATAGATATGTGAAACATTTCCTTCCAGCATCATAGTCCTAGCAACATCTTGAATTATCCTGTTCTTCCTTTCCACAACTCCATTTTGTTGAGGGGTCCGCGGGGCAGATAATTGTCTCTTTATCCCATGTTCTTCACAAAAATAATTAAACTCATGGGAAGTTAATTCACCACCTCTATCTGATCTCAAACATTTAATCTTCAGTCCTGTCTCTGTCTCAACCATAGCCTTAAAAATCTTGAATTTCTATAGAGCTTCATATTTTTCCCTTAAGAAAGTAACCCACATCAATCTAAAGTAATCATTAATAAGTAACATGAAGTGCCTATCTCCTTGTAAACTTTTGACTCTAGAAGGACCACACAAATTAGTGTGAACAAGCTTCAACACTTTATTTGAATAATGTTGTTTGCTCTGAAATGAAATTCGAGTTTTCTTCCCTAACTGACACTCCTTGCATACAATATTAGTAGGCTTTACCAACTTAGGAAGATCTCTCACTACCTAAATAGAACTTATCTTGATAATATTGTCAAATTTTATATGACACATTCTCCTATGCCACAACCAACTTTCATCAACTTGAGCAATCATACAACTTTTACCAGTAGCATTCAGGTGAAAGATGTTACCTTTTGTTTTTGTACCTGAAGCAATCACATTTTCGGAACTGCCCAATATTCTACACTTGCCATTTCTGAATTGAAGATTGTATCCCTTGTCAACCATCTGTCCAACACTTAAGAGATTGTGCTTCAAAACTTCCACATATAGAACATCATCAGTATTATTCTTACCATCAAGAGAAATGGATCCTCTACCATGGATAACACCAGCTTTTTCATCACAAAATATTACAACACCACCATCATACTTTTCCAGGCTCACAAATTTTCTTTTATCACATGTCATGTGATGAGAGCATCCACTATCAATCACCCATTCATCTTTTTCTTCAACTCTAGTTGCTAGAGCTTTCTTCACATTTGAACAACTAGTAGATTCAATAAGTACAGGATCATTTTCCTTGATAGAAATAAATAACCATTCATCTTCACTTACATTCCCTTTATTAGATTCATCATCTGTCACACCTTCATTAGTGACATAATAACACTTTCTTTGGAATCTTGGCTTATTAGGTCTTGGCTTAGGAACTCTTTCTAGACACCTTGATTCAAAATGACCTATCTTATTGCAAGAAAAACATTTAATACCTGTAATTCCCCTTTATAATTACCTTCTCCTATGGCTTCCCTTTTGACAATAAGTGCTTCAAGCTCGTCTAGTTTTCTCTCCTCTTCTTCAATCTATCTCATTTCCTTCTCATACTTGAATATCTTTCTAGAAGAACTTTCTTCCAGATCATATATTTTCTTATCCTTTCCAAAGGTAGTAGCTTTGAATGTAGATTCTATCTTAGGAAGATCATCAACAAACTCACTTAACTCAAAAGTTGTAAGCTTACCAATCAACATGTCTTTGGTTGCATTTGTCACAGTTTGGATCTCCTCAATAGCAGTAGCTTTGGTATGCAGTAGGAAAGGATCTGAGCACTTTGGCAACAATTTCTGATTCATCCAATGTTCCACCAGCACATCTTATACTACACTTAATTTCATTCACTATTTGCATGAAAGAAGTAATGTTCTTATCATCACCCATTCTCAACATTTCATATTTCCCTTTCAGGCTTTGTAGCTTAGCAACCTTCACATGTGCATCACCTTTATACAAAGTTTCCAAATTTTTCCAGATCTCATAAGTAGTCTCAGATCCATAACATTTGTCATCTCGAAATCAGTCAGAGCACTTAATAATGCTTCCTTAGCCCTGATATTGTACTTGACATCCTTAATCTCAACAGCAGTAGAAGGACCATTCTATAGGATAACATACCTATTCCTTGTAATATTCCAGAAGGGTTCACTAATGCATCTCAAATGACACTCCATTCGAGCCTTCCATAGAGAATAATTTTTTCCATCAAATATTGGACTATCCTTCTTGCATGTCACCCTATCGGATCACCTCAAGTTATCAAAATTCTTTTGAGAAACCTGCTCTGATACCAATTGTTGGCAACACAAGGGTAGACAACTAAGAGGGGGGGTGAATCAGTTGTCTTAGAAATTTAAACTTATCAGACTTATTAACCTTTATTCTCAGATCTGATAAATAACCATGAAAGCATAAACCGTCAACACATCAGAAATACACATAACAAGATTTTTTTTTATGTGGAAACCCTGTTAGGGAAATACCACGATGGAGGTTAGTCCACAAGATTATACCCTATTAAAATTATGAAGAAAAATAAATGGGGAATGCACTTGCATTTAGGCACATTGCCTAGAGCTCATTGCTCAAATACATAAAGGCTTACTACCCAAACGAAGACACATTGTCTTATAGAAACATTTGGATTACATCCACAGGATTTTGAACTGAGAAAATAGCATCTGCTAATGCTTGATTATAGTTCTGGTTAAGCACATGAACACTTCTTCACACTCTACATCTACCTTTGAATGATTAGGACATTATTCACACATCTCACACATGCACACACCTTCAAATGGAATAAACAATCACTCATATATATCCACAACAAGAGATTACATCACTACATGTCAGCCTCAACAAAATAATAAAACATATGCAAACTGTCGGCCCAAAACAATAAATAATTCTCAATGTGAATTGACCAATGTTAGCCACAACATAATCAAGACCCAAAACAAAATACTCAAATAAGAAAACACTTCAAAAAACATTCCTTGAAGATCCACAACACGCTACAACACCCTGTCGACCAAGAACATGAAAAACATGAACACACAAGAGAAAATCTCTAATCACAAGCACAACAATCAATGCAGAAGTGCAACACAAATATAACACAATCTAAAAACATCCACAAACATCATGAATCACCAGAGAAGCATCCACAACAACTGAACTTACTAGAATGACATCATCTTCATTTAGGAACACCAACTGAAGCAACATAATGATTGCCAAAGCACAACTGCTCATAACTCAATCAAATCTTCATGCGGATCTCTGAAACTTAACATGGATAAACTAGATATACTCGACAACAAACCCTTTAATCCACAACCTTTGATCATCAATGTACTAAGCTAACCTACAGACTAAACTTCACTTCACCATTGACAACCTGCAACTTATTTTATTACAATTTTCTCAATATCCTCGACATATACAGTCTTGAAGACATTAATGCCGATAGTGTTGACATAAATGATGACCACATATCAGCAACACAACCACAACATCCAACACCTACATGTTCCAAGTTAGATCAAACTATAGAGAGAGGGTACTTTGTTGGGTATAATGAAACCTCAAAGGCATATTGAATATTTATTCCAGGGGCTAGGAGGATTATAGTCAGGCGTGATGTCAAGTTCATGGAGGACAAGGCATTTAAGAAGTCCAAAGATTTTCTAGCAGATGATCAGAGTGAGCAGCCAACAAAAACTCCAAAGATCGTGTAATCGGATCAGGGGCAACGAAGCTCAAGTACAATTACTAGTACAAGCACAGACTCAAGTGTTGAGAGTTCGTAGAGTATGGAGCAATAGATGTGCGGAATCCAAGAGATGCATCAAGAAGACATGGAGGTTGATACTTCATCCTCTACAGTTGGTAGTGGGAACTAACAGTCACATAGGGATACTTAGGAGTTTGTGGGAGCTCCTAGGACGAGTAGTAGACAATAAAGACAACCAGCTAAGTATAATGACTATATGGCGTTAGTTAGTCAGTTGGTAGATAGTGAGCCTTCCAACTATCAGGAGGCCGCATAGTAGCAGGTGTGGAAAGATGCGATGGTTAAGGAATATACCTTAATAGTGCAAAATGATGTGTGGGAGCTTGTGCCTAAACCGACAGATAGGGTAGTGGTTGTATCATACTGGATCTATAAGATTAAGCATGGTGTAGATGGTAGCATTGAGAAATACAAGGAAAGGTTCATGGCCAAGGGGTTCTCTCAGAAGGAGGGAATAGACTATGAGGAGACATTTGCTCCAGTGCCTAGGTATACTTCTATATGAGCCGTGATCTCACTTGCAGCACAGATGGGATGGTAGATCCATCAGATGGATGTCAAGACAACGTTTCTTAATGGTGAATTGAAAAAGGAGGTATACATAAAATAACCAGAGGGATTTGCAACACACAATAGTGAAACCCACGTGTGCAAATTGAAGAGAGCTTTGTACAGACTCAAGCAGGTTCCTAGGGCGTGGTATGAGAACATTGATAGATACTTGCAAGGAATGAGCTTTGTGAAGAGTGAAGCAGATACTAACCTCTACTACTTGGTGGTTGGGGGTGAGTTTCTCATTCTTGTTCTATATGTGGACGACTTGTTTTTAACAGGTTCATTGGGGCTCATAGAGGAGTGCAAGAGGGACCTTGCAGCAGAGTTCGAGATGAAGGATTTGGGGCTTATGCACTACTTTCTAGGCATGGAGGTATGGCAGATAGATGGAGAGATTTCCCTTCGACAAGGGACATACTACATCAAAATATTGAGGAGATTTGAGATGGAAGATTGTAGAGCCATGTCTCCTCCTATGATCACGAATTGGAAGAAGGTAGACTCATCTAGGGAGAAGGATGTAGACCCCAACTTATATAGGCAGTTGATTAGATCTCTCATGTATTTGGTCAACACTAGGCCAGATATATCCTTTGTAGTAAACTCTCTTAGTCAGCTCATGGTTGAGCTGAAGAGAGTGCATTGGACAACAACAAAGCATGTGTTGCGATATTTGCGTGGTACAATCGAGTATGGGATCATATATGCTCAAGGTGATGGTATCAGGTTAATAGGCTATACTGACGTAGATTGGGCAGGCAGTACAATGAACAAGAAAAACACTTCAGGGTGCTGCTTTAGTTTGGGATAAGGAGTTGTCTCTTGGTACAACAGGAAGTAGAAGTTTGTGGCTTTGAGTTATGTAGAGGAAGAATACATAGCAACTAGCATGGCGACATATGAGACAATATGGCTTCAAAAGTTCTTGGTAGCCTTGTTTGGTTAAAGGGTTGAGACTATAGTGTTACACTGCGGCAATCAGAGTTGCATCAAATTGTCTGAGAATCTGGTGTTTCATGATAGGTCTAAGCATATAGACATTAGGTATCACTTCATCAAGGATTGTGTATAGTGGGGGATTGTTCATCTACAGTATATACCTACATATTAGCAGGTAGAAGACATTTTGAAAAAGGCATTAGGGAAGGCAAAATTCATCTTCTTTAGAAATAGGTTGGGTGTCATGCATAACACTTTCCTCGCTAAGAGGGAGTGTTAATTTTAGTAGCTTGGACATGTGTCTCCATTCCCAAGAAATTTAATTGTTTAATTATTTTTTCTAGAGACTTCTAGAAAGGAGTTAGTTGTCTAGATAATTATTTAACTAATTAATTGATTCCTCTAGAGACTTCTAGAATCCAGTTAGTTAGGGTTTGTTAGAGTATAATTAATCTTAACCATTGATTGAGATTAAATCATGGCCATTAGTTTTTCAATGAGAAAAGTAGAAAAGGGGATCAATGGGCATTTGGAGAACACACTTGAGAAAGACTTGTAGTGATAGCAAGTAGATTTGCAGTGAGAGCAAATAGTTTTGCAGTGATAGCAAGGGTGCAATGATAGCGTTGAAGACAACAATAGTGGAATTTCAACAAGAGAAATTGAGGGAAGAATTTTTAGAAAAGAATATTGTCGGAGCTTTGATAGTAAGAGACAAGCAGCTTATGTATCTCTTAATTTGCTGAAGTTTAATAAAATTCCTCATTTGCAGTACTAGTTTTCTCTTCGGGGTTTTTCCAGGGACAATTTGTCCAAAAATATTGTGTTCATTATTATGCATGTTTTCTTCTCTATTCTTGTGGTTTTATTTGCGAAGTTGTAGTTGCATTATTTTTCAATATTTGCTGTGAATTAAATTTTTGCAGTCAAATAATCTATTTAGATAGGTGATTAATAATCAGTAACTGCAATATAATTTTCACACTATTTACACCCAAATTACAATATTAACTCTAGATGCATTGTCTTCCTCTTCCATTAAAATGAGTTTTGACCTTTGAATGAGTATTGGATGTAGTTTAAAAGATCCCTATCCCTATGCATTAGTCTACGTCAGGGGACTATTTTTTCTCAATATGCTTGATTTGAATACAGGTATTAATATGATGAACTATGTGATATGTCATTGAACTTCAAGGAGGAATTCCATTTTGAATTTACAAAACTATACACCATTTCTCTCTGCAACTAATGCCCACCAAATTAAAATTGAATTACAAAACCAAGTGCAATTAAAAAGACCACAGGAAAAGGGAGCTTTAATAGTAATTTCCCTACAAAAAATCATTACCTAACATCAAACGCAAGAACTAATAGTTGAAATATTCTCTTGGAAACCCATAATTGAATACAAATAATATATATGTAGCATAGTAAAACTTAAAGATGGAAGATTGACCTGCTACATATGGAGGGCCATTAGCTTGGCTTGTATTGTTGATCAATTGTGATTGTAGTTGTGATATGCACTACCAAGTCAAATCGTATGGAAATGATAAAAAAACATCATAAATCATATTAATTACAGTTTTCTTATAACTACAGTGTTTGATCATATTGCTTTCATTTGAAAATATTTTTTTTAGACTTTCGTTAGCATGCATCTCATAATCTTTTTTCACGCGATCGATGATACTGACGCGACACATCTTTTGATACCATGGATGGAGATTAGATCTTGTGACCTCTTGTTCATTTGAAAATATACATAAAGCTTCTTAATTGAGTGTTAATTAGAATCCATGAGGATGTAAATGAACCTACCATTACTATGGAAGGGCAGTTTCATTGACTTCAGTTTATTGCATTAATTCCCAATTTCCCAAAACTCTTAGAATTCCATTTGATGCAATAAAGAATAACACATTGATGTAATCCTAGGAAAGGAGATTAATATAACTCTTATGATTTGGACAAATAATCCATTATTAGAGCAGTGTGTCGGTAACAGGATTCAAAAATTATGTAAAACTAGAGATGCTAGATTTTGTGAATCAGATTTGGTTTTCTTTTTAATATATATTTTCTTTCCTTCTCTTTCTTACATAGACACTTAAATTGGGAGGGAAGGACATGGAAAAAAAGCATGGTTCAAGGGAATGATCTGATTGGTTGGAATTGCTTTTATGTATAAAGAACGATTTGTATATATTTCTTTTACGGGTATGTGCAAGATCATGATGGGCTAAAAAGTGGCAATATGATGGGTATGTGGCTGGTGACTTTTTTTTTACCCAAAATTGATGAAACGAAAAGGGTTTTTAAAAGAGATGCTCAGCTTTCTACCAATATAAATTATGCTTTACTTTGAATTTAATAAATAATTATTATTCATTTTCTATTTGAATTATAATTAAAGTCTTGATTGATAGGCTGATTGAAAAACATCTATAGCTTTCAAACAATATCACATTTTTTGAATCCAAAACATGCATCACATTCTATGCTTTGCATACTATATGATTAAAAAATAAATTATGGATTATTAATAGAGTTGAAATTTTAGTTTTGAATTAATATTTGAATAAGATGTGTGTATATGACAATATAAAATCAATATTTGTCATATACTAGACATATAATAGAAAATCATAACAACTATAAGTAAAATTTCACACAATATAATTTTTTTGATGGGAGAAGTATTTTTCATATTAATTTATCCTACAACCTCACAAGACAAAAAATAATGATGATTATAATAATTGTTAAGTTCATTTTAAATATATATGATTTAAAAAATTATAATTATATTTTTTTTATCAATATCATTTTGAATATACATGTAAAAATCATAATTATATAATAACGTAGAGAAAAAAAAAAAACTTTTCATAGATAAAGAATAAAGACAAATAATTCATATTAGCAATTTAATAAAAAATATTAATATTAAAAGATACTCTTAATACTTAAAAAAAATGCTACAATTAATTAGTTGACTTTAGATCTGCACTAGAAAATCCCTGTTCTAATATAATTGTTTTTTAAAACTATTTTAATGAGCAAGGACGGATCTATAGGTAGTTATATTGATTTATATAGTAATAAAAATACAGACAGCACTAAGAAACAATGGCGTGTTGAGACCAATCAAAATTAAATAACCCAGTCTCTCCCCCAATAGAAATCAACCACTTCGCCGACTAGACAAAATCTGTCAATTTTTAATTTAAAATCCTGCACACCTGCATGACATAACGCGCGATCCTGTGCGCCCATAATACTAAATTGCCCTTGACGTGTCTAAATATTTTTTTTGGACTTGTTTGGCGACAGAGCCACGAAAGATTTGTGTAGCAAATCTTCATATGCGTTGCTCATAGGACTTTTTAATGGCATTAGTTTGAGCGGATCTGTACCTATTCAGAGGCATCATTTGGCTTACTAAATAGTTTTTATAGAATGGGGCGATTTGGGTTTTTTGTTTCGGTTTTGTTATGTTTGAGTGTTGGGGGTGTGCAGTGCATTCGTTTTGATCTGCCATCGGGACAGACCAAATGTATAGCAGAGGAGATTCAGAACAATGTCATGGTACTGGGGAATTATCATGTTGTAGCGCCTGGTTCAGACGAACATCGTTTTGGGACTATCACTGCACAACCAGTGCCAGATTCTCACAAACTCACTGTCAGGGTAAGTTAGTCAAACTCTTTTTTTTTGGAAAATTATTTATGTTTCGAGATTTAGATGTGACATAAGGGCTAATTGTGGGCAGTAGATTACTTATAAATTTTGGGGCAGGTTCATGTCAGTGTAAGTTAAACAAACTTTTTCCTTTATTGATGGGAGGTTTACGTGTGACTTGCCAGTAGATTAGATTAATCTTGGGTAAGGGCTAATCGTTGCCAGTAGATTACATAAATCTTTGGTAAGGGCTAATTGGTGCCTTAAATATGGAGATGGTTAGGGTGTGCCTGGGTTAGACTCTTAAGACTTGTGACATTTAATCATTGATCACAACCGCGCCGCGTGTTCACTGTAGTAGGGACAGTGGGATTTGAATCCTGCTAGGGTAAATAATATTTTATTCTTCATATTTTTTCAGTGGGCCTATTAGGTTTCAAATTCATAACTTTGGTTGGTTTACTTCATAACTTTTGGGTGAGGGAAATTGCTTGCTTTTTCAGTTTGATGTAGGATAAGCTTGGACTGCATATTTAATATTTATAAATAGGGGTCATACTTATATAAACCCTATGAGTGTTACTCTATAGCCTCACCACATGTTCACTGAAGTTATGGGCTCTGTAATTATGGTGGGCAGATGTGAACCTGGGTTTTATTCTTAGTTGTGTCCTCCATTACAATTACACCACAATCCTTTCAGCCAATTCAAGCTTTATTTATTTTGTCTAGGGGACTTGATTAGATTTGTATGTTTGCCATATGTTTCCAGAAGTTATGTACCATTTTATTATGAAAAGGAATTTTAGGCATTGACAGTGCCCCCTTGACCATTACAAATTTACAAAACAAGCGCTACTTCCAATTTTATAATTTTGGGAATTTTTATTCCTAGTTTCCCTTTTAATTTTTTAGGGCTGGATTCACTTTTCTGGGATTTGGATCGGCAGAAAAATGATGTGGCTACTGCCAGTGTCGTAATATTTTTCATGGGTTTTTGTGTTATTGGCAGGGTCTAATTTGATTTTTCGGCTTACCACATGTGTGCTGGACTTATGGGCTGAGTTATTAAGCCGTGGAATTTAAATCTAGGCTACACTCTTACGAGTGTCTCTGGTTACTGTTAAAACTTAAAAAACAATTACTTGGATTCATTTCTCTTTTTCAGGTTGTTATTGCCCAAGTAGATGTTTTACCTCAAAGAATTTTGCCCATAAATTTTAGGGTGGGTTATCTTTTTGGGGATTTGGGATTGTCAAAAGGGAGACGTGGTCATTGTTTAAGGGTTCATATTTTCATTGATTTGTTGTGTTTTTTGGTATAGGTGACTTCTCCTTATGGAAATAGCGTGCATTTTGCTGAAAACGTGGAATCAGGACAATTTGCCTTCACCACCACTGAAGCAGGGGATTACCTGGCTTGTTTCTGGATACCTCCTGTCCAACCAGTCATTAAGGCAACTGTTGAGATTGAATGGAAGACTGGTGTTTTTGCAAAGGACTGGACAAAGATTGCCAAGAGAGATAAAATTGATGTATGAACTCTGAAGCATATACCCTTTTTTACAAGTTTAATTTCCAATTTGTTTATCAAATTTACTCTGATATTTTTTGTTTTAGTGTTTCACCAAAATACCTAAGTAGCCGGTTCGGGTTCGGGTTCGGGTTCGGGTTCGCGGGTTCGGTTCGCCGGTTCGGCAAAATTTTTTGGGGGGTGGGTTCGGTTCGCCTTGGGTTCGTTAGTACAAATTACAAAATATGTAAAAAAAAAAATATATATATATATATATATATGCAGCCTAGAAGCATGAATTCAGAATTAGGATTAGAATATCACATAACTGATAACATCATATAAACAACAAAACCACCATAAACTTGAATGTCATTTAAAACATGCATGATAAATATTCATTGTTCAAACTTCAAGTTCAATATTACAACACTTTCTCCTTCCCAAGGTCAACCGGGGCCCACCATCTCTCACAGGATTAATTTAATATTTTTTTTGGCTAAAGTTTGATGGAGACAAAATAATAACATTTTGTCATTAGTATTACTAAGTCTCATTTTATTTTTTAATAGTTCTTTAAAATGCAGTAGAGGAGAACTTCTAACATGCCTCATAGAAACCTTCTGCAATCACTTGATTGTTCAGTAAATATTATGGTTTTAGAAGAATAGAGATGAATCAGATATAGTATATCAAAAGTTGAGGTAAATACTTCAAAAAGAAAGATACCTATTGCCTCTATGACTAGACTGTGACAAAAAGACACTACATGAATTTAACACTAATTATTTATGATCCAAACCTTGTTGTCCCAAGTTACCAGTCTTGGTATTGGTTCGTGTTTGGTCAAATTTATTTTTGGGTTTGGGTTCATCCATACGAAAACATATAAAAATCAGAAATATATACATATTTGCAGCAGTAGTTAAGTTCAAAATACCACACATAGCATCATATATTGTATGGTAAACAACACCACCATAAAAATAACTAGCAATGGCACCTTGGTGTGCAATGGGTACGCCGAAGAGGTGTGGAACATAAATTAGGAAAAATGTGGTTTTTTTTTTGTTTTTTGCATACACGAGGTCATTGATAAGTCATTTTTAAAATGATATTGTGTAAATATTATTATTATTATTGACAATCATAAAAATTATTTTTAAATCTCTTTTACAAGATTGTTAAATATAAGAATTATTTAAATAAGACTATAAATTTGTAATAAGATAATATTAACATTTTTTAAAATAATATTATCTGTAATTACAAATACAATTCAAATAAAAATTATAAAAAAGTTAAATCATAACTATAAAAATAATTAATAAACTGAAAATACAAATACAATTCAAATAATAATTATTTAAAATTTAAATCATTTTCTTAAACTATTAAAAATAGTATAATTACAAGAGGTCAATAAGACATTAAATTCAACAAGATTCTTATGTTGCCCATTGAAAGCAGATTTGCAGTGTAGACTAACTGCACCATGAATGACCCAGGCCCAGAAGTGCAAGGACTCTTTATGTACTAATAGGAGAGACCTGGGAAGGACCAGATCCGATAAGGCAATGACTGAGGCGAACAATAAATCACTACGCCTCCTTTCGCGGCCACCAAGGAGAAGTGGCCCTCGGAAGAATTAGTAGGGCTCGCATTGCCCACTAGTTTTTGCCTGCTTCTGAATATTTGCTCGATCATGAGCATATTGGTGGGATGTTTCTAGCTGGACCACAATGGAAATTTCTCCATGATAAGATCTAGGGCATCACAAAGCCTGCTATTAGACATCTGGCCAGGAGACCGAGCATTTTTTCTTCCATTCTATGTGATCTGTCGCCCGTGGAAGCCATTGTACTTGATGAAAACCCCTTCGCCCCATGGTCGATCTCCCAAATTTCCTTTCATTGTTCAATGTTTAGAATGAGGTAATTGAAGAGAATAGGAATGCATATTTATCAGTGCTTTCGTACTGGCATAGTATTGTATATTAAATGCAATGTAGACTTCAAACAAACAAGGACATCTTGGAGAAGGTAAAGCCACTGGATGTCAATCCTAGTACCTAAATGGTTTTTCCGTAGATACCATGATAAATATGCGAAGTCGTGGTGAGGCTCAATACTGAGCACCGACATGATGGGCGGTGATGAAATTTAATGCAGATGTTGATAATAGTGCATTGCACGGATCAAATTGGAAGGCAATCAAAGTGGTTATTTGGTGAAGAATTAAATCCTTGCTTAGACTTCAATGGCATATCCTCTCGCGAGCATTTTGACGGAGAACCGTATTAAATGCAAAGCTTTAAGATGGACGGGTGAGATTCGTTTTAATGTCAACCAAGCCCTATCCTTCATTTTGGACTCTTGATAGGAAAAATGGGCTCTGAAAGCTCATATCGGACACGCCTTCGGCGTAAAAATATTAAAAGTATTAGTTAGTCAAACTCGAATGTCATGATATATATTGTAAATTAAAATTAAAAAATAATAATGTCAAGTGTCAACAATCAGTCATCACCGATCAAGCATTATCATATGGGTTCAAAAATATCGTCACCATCCATATTAGATGATCTAGATACAAGTAAATTAGAAGAACCACAAATAGTTTTAGACATTTGGATACATGTTTGAGACATTTGGATATTGATAGACCATGGTTTTATTGATGTTTGATACTGCTGTGATAAATTTTATAATGCTTTAATGACATTTCTTATGCTGTTATAGTACTATTCGCGATTTATTTACATATTGATATTGTTGTTATCAATTATTAATTTGTTCACATATCTATCTCTCTTTCCCTTTCTCTCTGTCTCTCTAATATATTAATAAATTTTGAAAAAAAATATATATTTTGTATGTTGCCGTCCCCTGCCGTCCCCTAAAAATTGCCCCTTAGGAAACGTCCCAGAAACGCGTCCCCTACCTTCCCCCTGTCCCCGTCCCCGTCCCCGAAATGCCGTGGAACATAGGATATAAGTTTCTTGATTCAGATACAAGTTTTTCCTTGCACAATTGAATAGGGCAAAAAAATTATAAGAAGAAGATAAATGGTTTATATTCTTCTTGAGCAAAAGCTAGACAATACATATTTATTATTCACTGAAATGAGACATCTTGTTGTGGATATATGAATGCCAAATATCACTCCAAATGGGTGAATGAGAAATGATTGGGCTCTTTCAAAGAACAATATCTTCTCTTTTATATGTGCACATGTGCACATTCATACACACTCTTATTTTGAAAATGGCATTACTATAATCACACCTGTAAACTATGAATCTTGCTAATTCATGAGTTTTAGTGTAAACTGACAACAAATCATTCAGATACCATTCACAGTGATTTGAATATGCCAGAGGTTTATACACTTCTTTAGATGGATCACAAAATTGATTGATCAGGATACATTTTTTCTAATATTTTTAACTCTTTAAGTTTACATTTATGAAAAAAGATATCCTGACAGTTGGTTCTCATAATTATTTGAATGAGTTCTAGTCTCCATTTCTGTGTTTAGTCTTGATTGAATGTTTTTTGTGAAATTCACTATACTTTCAAATTGTATTACTATTTTATTTGTCAATTGAATCACACTTTCCTTTTCTATGAACATTGAGTACTGATAAATTATAATACCTGATGCTTTTGAAACTGCATTGTTGTGCTCTATCTATTAGCTTCTGGTAAAGCATGTGGATGGTATTCTACTCTTAGCTAAGAAGAAATGGCGGCAATAAATGAAGTGCCATGGAAAAGCCCAGTTTTATGTTTGAATGGCTAGGATGGTAGTATGTGACATTAATAATTCTGTGGTAATCTTAGAATAGAAAACTTAAGGGAAGACGTTATTATTACATATCAAGCATTTTTTCATGGGATGTTGCAGATGGATTATGAGGGCAGGGGGACCATGGACCCAAGTTTGGGAATGGCAGGGGTATGGCAGCTGGTTGGGCTCCCAATGGGGTTGAGGGGCAGTATGCCTCGCAGGGTCCGGGGGCAGTGCCCCTGGTGTGTTCCCTATTGTAATACAGGGTGGGTTTGAGGTCCAGAGCCCCTGCCATCAAGACCAAACTAAGGCCTTCAAGACTGAATGGACCTTCATGGCACATTCCTTTTTTCAATATTTTAACACTATGTTTTATCAACATCAAATCCTCATTATTTCTGACCAAATTTTTGTTCTTCAGACAACTAATGGTGAAGCTGGGGATTCTGACTATTCTAAATGACGAGGGCTGTGCAGTTGAAGACATGAATATTGTTGTTTTTGAATCTTTTTATTTATTTCTTTTCTGTTCTTAGGAGCTTCTTACTGCGCTCAGTGGAAACAAAAATTAGGAACTTCTTACAGCACTCATGGAAACAAAAATGGTAACAGCTAAGAGAGTGTCTATCCAAGTATCTGTAACAGTAACATTTATTTGTTTATTTTGCCTCCAATACTGTGTAAATATTCCAATAATTCCTTCTTCTTCCAAGGTCAATCATTTGTACATGCCATCATACTGTCTGTCTATTCAGAGCTTTGATCCAATCAAAATCGTTATCATGAATAGAGAAACTTGATCATTTTTAACTGCTTTTTAAAAAAAATGTGACTTTTATGCTGTCCAGGATGTGGAGCACTCTTTAAGATGGTCAAGGGATTTCTTGAAGTCCCCTAATTGTCCTGGGGATGCTGGAATGTTCATTCAACATCCCCAATAGGAGGGGGATTTGTACATGCCATCATACTTTCTGTCTATTAAAAGGTTTGATACAAATTAAAATCATTATCATGAATAGAGAAATGTTGATTATTTTTAAATGCTTTTTTTTTTTTGACTTTTATGCTGCTCAGGATGTGGGAGCATCCCAGAGTCGTCAAGATGGTCAAGGGATTTCTTGAAGTTCCCTGATGGTCATAGGGTTGCTGGAGCGTCCCTTCGACACCCCCAACAGGGGGGGGGAGGGGGTGCATCCCGGAGATGCCCCCTGCTTCTGCAGGGCATCCTGGAAACATCTGCACCTAGGTGGTGGCAGTGGGGGGATGGCAGGGGGATGTTTTGTCCCCATTCTCGTGTGGCAGGGACGTTCTGGTTTCAGAAACATGGCTTTTTGAGGAGGGATGCAATTCAGTGAAATTATGGTATTAACTATTATATTTAATATAATAAAGTTACCATGTTGAGTAAATAACAAAAAAAAAAAGAAAGTACCATAATGTTACTATCTGTAAAAGGGAAAAGAGGGAAAGAGAAGTGACTTTAAATAGTCTCTTAACCTCCAGGATAGAGGACGTTTTTCTAGTGTTGTGCACACAATCCACAAAAAACTTTTCCTTGGATAAGTGCAGTGTCTGTGCTATCTTTCAAAATTTAGCCAAGTGGGGTGTCCATGCTGACCTTGGTGTGTTTCAAGCTTGAATTGATATCGGCTTCTTCTCAAGAACAGCTTTGTGTTATTTTTAAACTCATGTGACAATCTGAAACTCAGAATATTTTCAGTTTTGCAATTAGTTGTTTTTAGCTACAAAACATATTATGGATGATTATTACAACAGCATCATGAGGGCTACCTACTTGGCCACATGGGCAAATCTAGTGTTATGGCTAAGAAGGCATACTAAAAGAAATTTCATATTTGATAGATTCAAGCAGAGTTTCTTTCATGGAAAGCTCAAATCAAACTTACGCATTGCTTCACAGTAAATGAGAAGAATATACGTTTTGAAGGTCAATACTTAAACTAGAAGATGGATACTATAAGTGGCATGAGTAAAATCAAAGAATGTTCATGCTCCATAGCAGCTCCATGCTAGTTGAACTGGCTGAATACAGTTCACAAGAGGGTCTTAGTAGGGTTATTGAAGCAGATGATTTATATTTGTGATATGCCTACCTCAGTTGTAAGGATATTACTAACAATGATTATCAGAAGATATTTTAGCCAAATTTAGAAATGTGGGAGATTTTTGTGCTTTGTTTAAGGAACACAAGTTGGAGGGAATCAGAAAACATCTATAAGCAGGTGAAGCTGCAATATATGTTTCAAGGAAAGTTGATGATGTTGTCAAAGCCTTGGTAGTAAGGGCGAAATATCTGTAGGCATTAACTACACTCTTGCAGCTGTGAAATAAAGGACGGTTCAAATGATAAAGAAATCAAAGTATTAAAATCATGAAGTTTCCACAGTCCATGACAATGTTGTAATAAGATTTCTGGATTAAAACTGTGTTGTAATTTTTACATCAGTTTCGGATCATGGAGTATGATCCGAAAATGATCCAAATGTTGATGTAAAAATTACAGCACAGTTTTAATCCAGAAATCTTATTACAACAGATCAAAGTATTGTTTCTAGAGGCTTGGAATGCATTGGTACTCTTCAATATAAATTGCAATGATCCTGAACTGCATGATGATGCCTAGAATGTTGAAGAATGCATCTTTTTCAATGCACAGCCAACTTTGGGAAGAAAGTGTAATATCCCCTTTTTCAAAATGGAGTTGCCAATGATAAGAGATAATTTGACCTGATGATTATGTAGCCTACAGACATGAAAATCTTTTCACTCCATTAAATTGTTGCACATATTTGGAAGAAAACGGTAAACTAAAGCAATGCTTCTGTAGGAGGAGAAGCAGATGGGTTGTGAGGAGAATGAGAAGAGAGTGGCTAGCAGACTGGTGCAAAAAGCGTCAATTGCCAATTGGGGGATTTATGGAACAAAGCCAAAAGGGTATTTATGCAGCCAAATAGTTATATGAACTGTGAAGCTCTGCCTTGTCCTCTGCAACAGCTTAACATCTGTCACGATTCTTTACTTCTTGGGTTTCGTTGTTTTGAACTTCATGAGAATGAATTCCCTAACGATTTTGGTGTATATGTGAGGCCTTTCATACTTACTATTCTATTCTTAAAAAGATCAGGCAGACAATAGAGAATGAAAGAAAGTTGAAAGAAATGGTAGAAACACTGCCCATTAGAATATCCCTGACGATTTTGGTGTATACGCGAGGCCTTTCGTACTTACTATTCTATTCTAAAAAAGATTGGGCAGATAATAGAGAATGAAAGAAAGTTGAAAAAAGTGGTAGAAACACTGCCCATTACGATAAATCCCTAGATTGTTGAGAAAGTGAACCATTCAATACAGAGAGTGGTTGCAATCTGAGTTGGGCCTATTGCATCATTCCTAGGAGCAATTCTAAGATATATCATTGCCAATGATACACAGTAACAGAGGCAACTTGGCCCAAGATATGGATGGATATCAATCATTATAGCATTTGTGAATAAAATTAATGTCATATGAATAACAATCAGGACCATCACCCAATCTAGATCATCCGCAATCACAGAAGAAGAAATGCGCAACTAGCCACATTGTCTCACTTCAAAGGGTGAAAGTAATTGCAGAAATTGAAGGAATTAAAGCTGCCTCCAAAAAGAATTAAGTAATATAATAAAAAGGAATTATAATTAATGGTTATCAATGGATGTCTGTATAGTTGTGACTCTTGGAGGGAAAAAGTTATTTAAAGAAAACCAAGCAAAGGAGGAGGATATCATTTATAAATCATTTTATATTTGATTACTACTCCTTGTGGAGCAAGAACTACTGTTCAACCAACCTGAGGAGGAAACCTCTCCAGGTTAGAAAATAAACGATGAAAACCCTTTTCCATCCCTTGCTGAGTTTGTGGACGAAAACCTTTGACTTAAGCAGATTAGAAGTTATTTACCAAAGGCACCCATTATAATGAACTGCTGCAGACCTAAAAGAAATCGACAGTACTACAGAAAATAATACTTGATATAAATCTGAGCAGATTTCTGAGTATCCAAAGCAATTTAATAAATTTAATTTTAATAGTAATTATTAGATCAGCAAGTTAAATATCAAGAATTCTTATTAATAATCTATAGTGCAAGTTTTATATTCTGTGTGCTACAGTTTGAAACTAAAGAAATAAAAAAGGGGGCATTACAGAGAGATCGCTTGAAGGTTCAGCTGTTTTTATAGTGAAGAAATTTGTCATCCAAGAAATCTGGTTGGATTTGTTTCAAATCCAGTTTTGTCTGGATTTGTCTGTTTTGGTCCAGCTTTTTCAATTGCTCTAGAAATTTACTGGTTAAGAAAAAAGTAAATCTGGAATTCTGATTTGTTTTGAACTCCCAAACAAATCATATATTTCAATTTTCAAACCTGGTAACAATGCTGCTTGGTTTTGTTGTACAGGCATGTAGCAGTCATCTTAATACCATTGCTCATACTTTACCATGAGTTACAAGACATATTTTTGGCTAAACATCTGTAGTAAGGGAATGTTCTATGGCTACCCTTTGTCATGGAAATTGTAATATACAATAAAAGAATTGTAGATTTTGATAACAGTAGAAGTTACAAGAATCGTGAAATGCACAGACTGGAAGCTCTAATGAAAAGAGTAGGTTTAGCATTTTTATTGCTAGGCAATTTTTCAACCCTAGAGGAAATAAATGGAGCCCGAAAGAGGCTAAAGAAGCATCCATTGATGGATTATGAAAACTTGTATTGTCATTGTGAAGTTCACAAGATCTGATGGTGAACACTTGGCAACTGTACTGATTGAGATTGTATGTGTTGTTAAGACAACAGAAGTTGTAGATGAGTGTTTTCTGGCTCTGGAACTTGTTTTGATTAAGATAAGTTGTTTTTTAAGGGACCATAAACTCTGTACATCAGACATTATAGTACATTACAGCAACCTTTCAGCTAAAAACAACCAAACGACAGGTACACTTTAGCAAGATTAAACATGATCCAGCACGAAAAGAACAAAAAACAAGAACCCCAAGATTGTCAAAAAGAGACACAAAACCACCACTAACAATAGAACGATACAAAACAAAAAATACCAAAGGCACCAACAGACCAAAAAGAAAAAGAAATTTCAGGCCCATTACAGTTTGTTCAGGGCCTCAGCTGCCTCCAACTCTTCACACATATATTGGACTTCCCTGGCACTTATCTCAGCTTTCCCTTTTTTTGCTTTAGTTATGTTACCCCTTGTTGGATACCTGGAAACTTTTTGCTGCTCAAAAGCCTCCCCCTGTGCTTTCCCTTTAGCCCTCTGAAGCTAATCTTTCAGAAATTTCAAGCTGTCAATTCTGGAATTAATAGTAGCTTTACTTGTGTCAACCTTGATGTCCTATATTTCCTCCTCGAACTTCTGGATTTTAATATTTTGTTGTTCTCTTTCTACTTTAAGTACATATATTTTGGAATTTGTTATCCAGTTCATTGGCACTCTTTATTTCTTGGTCTGCTTGCTTTTGATACAACATTGAACATACAGTCAGGGTCTGTGAGATTGCACAGAAGCTTGAAGTTCATTGTTGTCTGTAGTAATGTGATGGCCATCATTAAATACTAAATAGTGATTTTATTTCTTATTTTTGTTTATATGGTTTCCAACTAAGACCTAGAATTTATGATTCCATAGTTTTATTTTTTGATCATGTCACTCGCACATTGCTTCAAATCTCTATTGTCATTTCAGTGTAATGAAGTTGCTGTGTGTTTAGGTGAAGATGAAGAAAAATATGAGCTTGCAGTAGTTTTAAACTTTTAAGAGAAACATACATAAAGGCTTTGATGGCCAGCATGACACATGCAGATGAAAAGAGAGGGTTTTGTCTCTAGATATACCGTGTAGTTGTCCATATAAGTTAATCTTACTTAGCTCCCAAGCTTTCTCTATGCCTTAAAAGATATTGCTCTCTTGGAGTTTTTGCTCTTCTGTCTTGATCCGAGCATAACAACTGATTTTCTGAAGTCAATGCGGATCTATTTTCTACTAGTCAAGGTCATCAAGCATTGCAAATGCATTGCTTGAGTTTGACCACAGGTGATCAAATGCATTCTTTTTCTAAACACAGCACCTGTAAGTTACTGAAGTGCTTCTGCAGAAGTATCTAGATCTTAATGCTAGAAAAGATGATAAGAGGGTACCTTACATAACCACCAAGAAAAGGTGTTGATTTGTTTTGAAGAATTAGAGACAACCAATCTACCAGTTATAATTGGCAGGGCAAGGGCAATCTGACTTTGCACATAGGTACTAAAAAGTGGTGAGAATGGCTACTAAAATGGTTACACTCTGACCTTGGCATTGATGCTATATTTTTGAACAAAGTTCAAACAAACAGCCCTTGATATCGAAAAAATAATCTCTATAGTGAATATAATACAGAATCTAAGGGTGTGTTGAAAGAGGCTGAAGCTGATCTATGGCTCATTGGCATTGTTCTAATATTTTTTGTTATGGTAGTTCAAATATTGTGATGCATATATCAGCTCTTATCTGCTGTGTTTCTGTAATGTCCCCTTTTGGGAAATTCCTAATTTTAGGCCTGGAAAACAATAATAATCACTAAAAACTGATATAAGTAATAACAAGTATCAACTTTATGGTAATATTCAAATTAATACATAAAATATTATAATATTGAGAGCAATACATCTTAGCTAGAACATCATAATATTTAGATCTATAGTTCATAGTATGATTAATATTTGAATTCAAAATACCCTGACATCATTAATGATTATTCCAAGCATATTCCTATAGGCAACCATATTAGGAATTCACTAAAAATGCTTGCAAATCACAATCTCAAGGATGGTGGCCCTTGTATTGCGAGAGCATGGAATGATTCTAGATTGGTTCCATCCCTCAGTCTGCCTTGGAGGCTGGCTGTCCTCCTTGATCAAGCCCAAGAGCACCATTTGGCCTCCCGGCCTATGAGTATGGAAGAACCTCCAATTCTTTCATCTTGGGGTGGCGTGCTTGATAAGATGCATGAAGGATGTCCTCTTCAAACAAGCCCAAGAATACGAAATGGATTTTGGGTCCATTTGGCTTCCCGGCCCACAAACATGGTAGAACCTCCAATTCATCCATTTCGGAATGGCATGTTTGATATTAAGAATTTCTAGTCCTCCAACAGCTTGTGACTTGGAAGGTCAAGACACTTCTACAAATTCAAAATAGACTTCTAAAGTAATTTGCTATATTAATTGTTAATAAAATGTCATTATGCAATTATAATAGATTTACTTACAAGTGGCTGTAAAAACTTGATATCTCCAATTAATATATATATATATATCTTTTAAACTTACTTCCCAATAACATTCTTGCTGAAAACAATATTTATTTCCAATAGATATCTTATTTTTCAATTCCTTATTTTCCTTTTTCCAATTTCCTCCAGTTGATCCCTTTCCAAATAAAGTTCTTGGTTTTATATCTTCCACTTGAGGGGGAAAGTAACACCTTTTCACTAATCATAACCTTTCCAAGAGTCATGTCATTTCCAAGTTAGTTCGCTGCCTTTCTTGATTATTTATTATGCCTTTTATTATTTATTTATTTGTGTTTTTTCCCAAGATGGAGCGTTGCCTTTAGAATCCTAAATTAATCTTTATTTTATACCTTTTGATGCTGATTGCTTCCTTTCCTTGATCGACCATTAAAAAGGGGCTGCAATTAACATTAGGTTGTTATCATTACTTTTTCCTAGGGCTGCGATTTATGGTTGGGGGCATGACAGTTTCAGCAATAGACTGCCTCTTCTATGAGAGTTTTGTTTTTCAAATTTTCAGCTGTTTAACAGATATGGCATCGTGCAAGTCAAAAGATGGATGGCAATCAGTGTGATAACAAACATGCAAGATAGTGTAGTTAACCTTGTGGATAGCCAAAGGTTTTGTCTTCAAAACTATTGTTTTTTCTGGAGCTGATCTGATCTCAAAAGAGGGAATGTAGGTGCATCAGGTTAGATTTTTGTAGTTTCACATTGGATGGATTTACTTGTTTGTACCAGTATATTTGTGACATCTCAATGTCCAACATTCCAATTGCTTTTGAACAAAGTGAATCAAGGGGTTGAAAAACTTATGATATATATTACTATTTTAGAAGAAATATGCTCAATGAAGTGGCATGGGTATTTCTGTGGTGGTTTGGGAATAGAACACTAAGGGAAACAGTTATTAATGTAAACTTATTTTAATAGTATAGACTGTAGAGTTACTAGTTTAAGTTATAAGCAAGGTGGGAATAATTGCTCTGGGACTAGGTTACCGGATTCGTACCCACAGGCCTCGAACCCGGTTCGGGTACGAACCCGGTACGGGTTCGCCTTTGGGTACGCGTTGGGCACGCACCTTGTGTGTACCCAGCGAGTACCATGCCCGTGGGTACGTGGACCCGGGGGTACCAGCCGCGTACCCGGGTGAACCCCTGAGAACCCACGGCCCAACACTTAAAAAGTGGGCCCAAAAGTGAAAAAAAAACATTTTTTTAATTTCTATTTTGCCTTAAAACCCTAAAACGACCCAATATGAGGCCTTTCAACACTAAAACATTTCATTTTTACCTCTCATTTTGCTCTCTCCATTTTTTGTGTCCATCTTAGCATTTTGAAGGGAGGTGATTGCATTTGAAGGAGATCGATTGTGGAGTGGCAAATAGCTTCTACAAAGGAGATTTAAGTGTTCAAGGTATGCATTTAAACCCTATTCTTCAATCTTTTGATGAATTTTTTTAAGTTTCTTAGTTTTTGATGAATTTTTTCAAGTTTGTGAATAAGTTTTTCAAATATATTTTTTTTTTTCATTTTTTTTAGAGATTGCAACAATGGCCAGTAGTCAAAGTTCAGTGGGTGGGGATGGAAGCCAAAAGTTCAAAATTGATAAAGGATCTCCTTTATGGAGACATACCACACGAATTTCACAAATTCCTGGAGGTGGGGGGTTTGTTTGGAAGTGTAATTTTTGCAATGTACAATATAATAGCTCCTACTACCGAGTGAAACTTCATTTTATGGGCCCTGGTGGTAAAGGGATTAATATGTGTGTGGGTCCAGATAAGAAGGGGTTTTCTGCTGTACAAATAGCAGCATTTATAAAAGAACAAGAAGATGCTGACAATTCCATTGCAAGAGGAAAACAAACTAGTTATAGTTCCGGAAAGAAAAAAACAACATTACCCACTCATCAGATAGTTAGGCCCTCTAGACATCCCTTCTTGTCTATACCCTCTACGGAAGAAGAAGATGAAGAACCAGAAACCACCACCCGCAAGAGAGGTCCATTAGAGAAGGCATTTAAAATGGAGGCAAGAGATATTGCTGAAGAAAAAATTGCACGTTGCCTCTATGCCAATGGTCTTCCATTCAACTTGGTGAGATCACCATATTGGAAGGACATGGTGTCAGCAATAAATAGTGCACCTCCTGATTTCACAAGTCCTGGGTATGAAAAGGTGCGTACCACCTTATTGCAAAAAGAGAAGAAATATGTAGAGGCCCAACTAAAACCAATTAGAGATTCTTGGGTTGAAACAGGTGTATCTATTGTTTCCGATGGATGGAAAGATTGCAAAAACCGTCCATTGATTAATGTTATTGCAGTGTCCCCCAAGGGGGCAATGTTTTTGAGGGCGGTTGACTGTGAAGGGGAAGTGAAAGATGCAGTGTTCATTTCCAGGATTCTCATTGACTCCATAGAGATGGTGGGTAGTGAAAATGTTGTCCAAGTAGTTACGGACAATGCAAAAGTTTGCAGGGCTGCAGGTGCTTTGGTAGAGGCCAGATATGAGCACATCTTTTGGACACCGTGCACTGTACACTCCCTCAATTTGGTGATGCAAGCAATTGGCACCCAAATAGAGTGGGTGAAAGAAATATACCAGGAGTCTGAGGAGATCCAGATGTTTGTGACAAACCACCATATGTCACAAGCAATTTTCAGAACTTTTTCAACATTGGAATTGTTGAAGGTAAATTTTAAAATTTAATTTATTTAGTTTCATTTATCATTTATGTCATGTTTTACATAATTGAATAAAATAATTTTTTGCATTATTTACATATTTTAAATGTGTTATTAACTTACTATTAACATGTTCTTAGGTTGCCAAGACCCGGTTTGCATCTCACACAATTGTTCTGAGACGACTTGTGAAGGTGAAAGATGCATTGAGTCAAATGGTTATTAGCAACCAATGGAGTATATGGAAGCAATCAAATTCAGAGAGGGCCCAAAAAGTCAAGGCATTGATCTTGAATGACGATTGGTGGGATCGTGTGAATTATGTATTGGAATTCACCGAACCTATCATGTCTATGCTTCGGTTTGCTGATACAGATGAACCATGCTTGGGGGATGTCTATGATAGCATGGACACAATGTTGGAAAAAATAAAAATAGAAATACAAAAAAAAGAGAATGATCCTGAAGACACCTTGTACAAAAGGGTGGAAGCAATTGTTCTTCATCGTTGGAACAAGATGACAACTCCATTGCACCTCCTTGCATATGCCCTATCTCCGAGGTACTATACCACTGAAATACTTTCTATCCCAGGGAGAATACCGCCATATAGAGATGGTGAAGTTGCTAATGGGTATAAGACGGCATTTAGTAGAATGTTCAGTGATCCAGAAGTGCATGCAAGTGTCATGAGAGAATTTGGAATGTTTGTCACAGGAAAATCAAAAAATCATAATGCTTCTGTTGCTAGAGACCAATACAAAATGGATGGTCTTACATGGTGGTACCTCCATGGTCAAGATTATATGTACCTCCAACCTCTTGCAATCAAGATCCTCTCACAAGTAAGTTTTTTTTTTTTTTGCCACTTGTATTGTAAAATTTAACACTTAACATTCTTGAATTTATCTTGCATTATTTTATTTTATTTTTAATTTTGTTGGTTTTCTCTCCAGGTTGCAAGCTCTTCTGCCGCTGAACGGAATTGGAGTACATACTCCTTTATCCACTCAGTGAAGCGTAACCGGTTGGCTGCAAAAAGAGCTGAAGACTTAGTGTACATTCATTCCAATTTGCGTCTTCTGTCACGTAAGGATCCTCAATACAGGCAGGGGGCAGCGAGGCTTTGGGATGTAGCACCCGAGTCTACTGACTTGGATGCAACCATTCAGGATCTTGCTAGAGCCACTATGGATGATGTGGGTGATATTGATGACATATCACATGGTGTTGGATCCGCTTTGGGTTCAAATGATGATGATTTTGAAGTTGAAACCACTCAAAATCCAAGTCATGATGATTCTGACAATCCTTTTGATGATTGATGAGCACATGAACAATGAACATTGAATCATGTTTCAATGTTTCATGAACTACATTTTGTAATTCAGTAATTTTATTTGAATATTTTTCAACTATCAATTGGCATTTAATATTTATCTTTGGCATTTGGCATTGATCAATGATCAAGTATCCTACTATGAAATGATTTAGTTTTACAATTCTCTATATTTCTCTTATTTTTTTGTATATATAATGCATATATATAGATTTATAATATATTAAATTATTAATATATATATATATATATATATACACACGTACCCATACGTACCCAAACCCCTAAAAAAATTTTGCCCGTACCCACGTACCGGGTTCGCGTACCCGAACCCGTCCCCGAACCCGAACCGGTAACTTAGCTCTGGGAATTATGTTACTGGAAACGCCAAGGGAGAACATATTTAACCATCTGGAAACACTTAAGGTTAAAAAATCTTTAAAAGCACCTGAAGAAATTAAAAAAATCAAAATGTTTCTAGGTCATTTCCTAAATTGAAAGGTAACAAGAAAAGTTACCAGGCCATTTTTGACATGAAAGCAGTCATTTTCAACTAGTTTGAGACCCATTTGAAAATCATAGACAAAATATTGCAGCTCTTTTCAAAGTACTTGCAGTTCTTATCTTCAAAAGGCAATAAAATTTGCATTATAGAATCAATAACTGACCATATGAAGCAACCAAATAAAATTTCAAAAGGATGAGATTTGAGATTATTGGCAAGGCCATGTGTCCTCTTTAGCATGGCATGGGGGTAAGCTTTTCCCCTAGATTTTGATGGTATTGTAGGTCCGCTACTGAAAGTGGTGTTCCACAGGGACACCCCCGCCCCCCCCACCCCCAAAAAAAAAAAACCCCGCGTTTCCTAGATGGGGACGTCTTGGAGACTTGGGGACTTGGGGGGGACGTCCCCCCACCAGCCCACCACTAGCGCCACCATCCCACCACCAGTGTCGCTGTCTCCAAGACGCCGCTAGGACTTCGAGGATGTTGGGGTGTCCTCGAGACATCTAGGGGACTCCTAGTTGTCTCTAAGATGTATAATTCTTATACTTATAACTATTTTCTCAAGTACAATATGTATTTCAGCACCCTGCCGAACCCCCGTCCCCCGCCGCCCCCAAACTTAAACCCCCCGTCCCCAAAACATATCCCCTGTCCTCCGCCATCCCCGTCCCTGAAACCCCGTGGAACACTGATAATAATTGAAATTGTACTTCAAAATTGAAATCAAAACAAATCAAAATAAGCTGAAATTTTATATCTTAATTGAAAGAAATAACTTGATCCATAATCTATCATCTATGATCCAACATTGAATGAGAATTTAACATTAATTGCTAATGTCCATGATTAGCATTTGTTACAGAAGCCTGGAGCTAGACTGACAAGTCAATGACCCATTTGACATCATCAACTACAAGTATGAAGTTAGAAGTGAAATTTAAATAATAAAAATAAAAACCCCTAACACCATTGAGTAATAAGTTCAATAATTAGATTTATCGTTAGAAGGAAATCTCATGGATTGCTCCTTGTTCTTGGAATTGCAAGACTCGTTTGGGTCTTGTGACAGGATTCTGACCAAGCCTGGTTGCACATCTTTTCCCTCATCAATCTGCCTCAGCTATCAGGCTCTATGTCTCAACAAGCTGCTGGTTCCTCCTTGCTATGTTGATAGGTGTAATTACAATGGCAACAAAGGTGTTTTCGCAGAAACCCCTTCGATTCCAACATTGAAAAAAGCTGACTGAAATATTTGAATTTTTTTGTATATATGAAAAAGGAATTACATAATATGATGTGTGTATTATGGATAATAGGGGTCAGAACACATCTTTTGTAGGCTAAGTAACAGTTACATGCAATGTTTCACAGTCATTGTGCTAGGTTGTGTAGCAAATGGCAATGATTGGATCCGTGCTCAGTTCATTGCCTGTCCATAGGAATAATCTATAAACAGCAAACAAATGATATATTTATTAAAAGGTCTCAACAAGCTAGAGGTAATAATCCATACTTACTGTCTCAGGTGGTACGAGCAATTTCTTCCTCATTGATCATTAGATGATTAATTTTAAAGTAAGGACCAATTATAAGAGAATATTATCTTGAAAATTGAATATAAACATCAAACCATTATTAAACTGATGGCATCATTTAGAATATGCATTTCTCTCCATACTTTTCTCTACCAAAGCCATTACAAGAGATGAAGGCAGGTCTATCTTTTATTGGACTTTGCTCCTTATTGGCTGTAAAACATGAGAGGTATCAATAAGAGAATTGTGTTTGGATTGAGGTTGTAGGATAATTTGAGTAAGGGAAAGGTGAAATGAGTGAACAATATAGGGATTTACATCCAAGGGAAGATTGCTAGGGCGATGACAATAAGAACAAGAAGTTTTCTTGAAATGGTGATTGCAAGGGTGGTCACAAGAGTGAGAAGAAGAGGCTTGGAATGCTGAGGATGCCTATGGCTAGAAGTTGAAAGTATCATATGCAGGAGGTCAAAGAGCTCAAGGTGTGCTAAGGAAAGGACAATGAAAAGGGGTAAGAATAATGATGTTCTTTTATCTCACACTTATAATACTTTTCTCACATAGACATCCAATCATTAGTCAATTATGGATTTTGGATGTGCTCATCACATGACCAAGGGTGGAGTTTTGTTCCAAAAACTTTGTAAAATTGATGATGAGAGTTTTTATAATAGATTATTCATTTTTCAAATTATTGGTAGTGGTGATATTGTGTTAGAGGTTGGTACAATTAAGGATGTTTGCCACATTCCTAATTTTAGCATGAATTTGCTAGTTGTTTATCAAATAACTTAACAAGAAAACTTGGTTGAATTTTGTCCAAACACATTTATTGCAAAGAGTATTAACAAAAATTTTCAGGCGACTACTGTTGGCGTAACTGTTATAAGCTACCAAAAGTTTGCAAGTTTACAAATTTCAATGATGTTCCAAAGATTAAGGTTTAAATGCATTGGTGGCGAAGGTTGATGATGCAAGTAGATTGTAGCATGAGAATTTGAGAACCTAAGTTTCAGAAGCATGTAGTAGATATGCAGACTGGAAATGTTTTGTGAGCTATCTCCTATTTCTCTATGTAGAGGCACCATTCAAAGGATTTTTTATTGATAGTGGTCAAGATTTCTGGATAAACTGTGTGCCAATTTTTACATCAATGTTTTGGATCATACTCCATGATCCGTCATCAGGATGATAAGCAGATAGAGTGAGCACTATCTATTATGGACTGTGGAAACAGAATGCTATGGATTTTTTATTGTTAAACATCACTAGGAATATTTTAATGAAGGGGAAGGCATGGTGTGCTAAGGAGCATTATAAAATTGTTCGTTTTGATTTGTGCATTATGAATCATCTTCCTCTTCTAGGATTGAGGTATATTGATCTTTATTGATGATTTTTCTAGGCATGCTTGCTACTTTTTATTATGCTTCTCTCGCACTTCACTCTCCTTCTAAGGGTGCATGCCATGTAGGCCCTCGATTTGTGCTGTATTTATATAGTGGAATCCAGGTCTTGAACTTTGGCAAAATTCATTGAGTGGAGAGCCATGGTTGAGAAACAATTTAGGCATGTGGTCAAATGCTTGATACCAAATAGTGGAGGGAAGTATGTTAATCCGTATTGTTGCAAACATGGTATCACATGGTAGTGCATAGTTGTCTATTCTCCTCCGTAGAATGGTGTTGTAGAAAGGAAGATTGATGGCTCTTTAGTGGTGGGTTTGAGGATCTTTCAAGAGGTGATGAGGATCTTTAAGACGATGTTGCATCATTGTAGGCTTTAGAGGGGAGATATTTGGGTGTTGACCCCATCATGGATGGGAATAGCCCCACATAGGAAATAAATCTAATGCTCGAGGTTCCTGCTTCTAGGTGTGGTATTAGGCATCTTGGGTAGGCTACTATTACCCTTGAAGAAGCTAAGGAAAATGGGGGGACATGCATACAGCATCATAGACCTGGAGTGGAAAACAATGAGCTACCTATGCTCTCTTGACTAGGACAAGTGGGAGATGACCTAGAAGATCCCAACTTAGATTTGAGGAAGGATGACCTGTTAATTAGATTGTGGGTGTTGCTTGTTTCGTTAGAAACTGTCATTAGGGTCAGTGTTAAGGTATTTTTTCTCTTAGGAGGTTTGGTGTGTTAATGCCACCTGTTATCTATCCAAGTTGTGTTTTAAGCGGGGGTGTTAGTGAGTGGAAAATTTATCCTGTTGGGTTCCTTTGAATTACGAATGGTGGTATACCATTTATTATGTGTAACTTGGTGTAGTCTGCATATGTAAATATGCCTTGTATGTGTAATTACACTTATAGTTGTATTGGGTTTCATAGCTCAATGAGTCAGTCTACCCCTATTCAAACATTTTGAGAGGAGTAATAGAGGCAATGCTTCCCACCCTTTAAATTACCTTACATTAATACCATTTTGGTTTCATTTTATTATTTATATAGTGAGATTCTTCTTTTTGCTGTCTCTTATACCACCACTTATTGTTGTTCATTCTTATACTGGTTGAATATATTATAAATTTATATGTTATAGGTCAGTCACTATTTAAAATATTCAATCTAGCTTTGATGACTTTCTTAGGTTCTCAATTGGGATTGGCCCAGATATCATTCAAGATTTGATTCTCCATTGCTACGACTCTTAGAGGTCTAATTGATATTCCTTTTCTTAAATCTTGTAAAGGAGGTCCTCTACTCGTCAGTTTTACTGACAGACAAGTCGTGGATAATTTTATAGGTTTGCTATCTTAATTTCTTAAATGATGCCTGGCTTCTTCTCAAACTTTTTCAAAGCTCTTTTGTTGCTGTGAAGCCTTTAGTTTTGATGAGAATTATAATTGTAATGGCTCTTCCGAAAAGGAAGCTTACCCCATTTCCAGAATAGATTTTTGCTTTGGGAGACTTAAAATTGTAGTAGGATCTTTCATATTCTTCTTCTTGAACTGCTTGAGCTGTCTATTTGACAAGTAGGGCTATGCTGCAGTTACTGATATCTGACATACCTGGTAACTGAACCAAATCATTTGGATTAATCGGTTGATGATGTTGAGATTGGAATCGCATTTATTAAGCTGAAAAAGTAAATGTGGATTGGCACCATCACTCTTGCACAAATCTGAAAATTTCCTTGGAGTGGAAGCTCAGTGACATTACACTGTTGGAGCTTGGTTGAGACCTTGTTCATTTCACTCTTCTACATCTGAAGCCGAGCCTGGATGTCTTTAAGTTGAAGAGGAATCCAAATTTGTGTATCATCTTATTTATTTTGTGTTTATGATTGATGTTAAACTTTTTAAGCCTGTTCTGCATGCCTTGAAAACCCTTGTTTGCTTGTCATATGGATATTGTTTTTAAACCTAGACTATGTACTGTTATATTTATGCTCTAAATTTAGAATGTGGCCACAAAATAAAATAAAATCAAGGACCTTTATAAGTGCAACAACTTTTATCTTTAACTGATTCGACTACTAGTTTCTTGCAAGATTAGTTTATTAGCTTAAGTCAAATGCCAAAATTAGGAAAATAAACAGGCCGTCTGGCAAGTTTCGTAAGTTTTGTTGGACTTTCTTTGTAAGTGATGGGTGGATAATTTGCTTGAGTTTAACACATCGAACCACTGAATTTTTGGTGACTCCTAATATTGCAGGGTATGGAGCTAGAGTTGAAAAAGCTTGAAGAACATGTTAGTTCTATACATGATGAAATGTTGTATTTGCGGGAAAGGTACGTGCATCTGAAAAAATGCTAATCTTCTTTTGACAATTTCATTGGATTGACTATTTAACTTTTTGTCTGTGTCTCAACAGAGAAGAAGAAATGCGGAACCTAAATATATCAACAAATTCAAGAATGGCTTGGTTCAGTATTATGTCTTTTTTTGTGTGCTTATCAGTAGCGGCTTGGCAGCTATGGCATTTGAAGAGCTTTTTTGAGAGGAAGAAATTGCTCTAGACCTCTAGGCAGTTTTGAGGGCGACCTGGACCATTCTCTCTTCATATCTATGTTTTTTGAAATGGAAGCTAATTATTGTACATCTTTTGTTCCAGCCAATTTTCTACATCAGAAAATATCAATGATGGCATAATTGGGATTCTTTTTCAATTCTATTCATAGATTCAGAAATAGGAGTCATACGGGGTCTTTGTTCAACAATGGACCCTTATTTCTGTAAGTACAAAAAATAATTTTGCGATTTATGCAAATATGATAACTTGCATATTTATGATTTGTGTGTGTCATTTTCCCATATCAATCCTGGGAGCATCCCAGCCTTCTTCTGGCTGAAAGATTCATTTGTTAGCCTTTGTTTTCTGTGGGTATTGGTCACATTTGTTTGTAGTGTCTTTATAATGTTAACTTGTTACTGTCCATGCCATTTACATGTATTTAATTACTGAAAAGTGGTAATATCTGAACTACAGGAGATGATTTATTGTTAGGCAGAATGACGATTTCAAATAATAGAGAATCCATTTACTTCCTGGTTTCAGGACAAAATTAAGTGCATTCTGATGTTTATTTTTTGTTACCATGGGATTGCACACTGTACAGTTGACTTCAAATTGGAATTTTGATTAGTAAGTTTTATCTTTCAGGCTTTCCAAGCTAATGAGTTTGGTTTGTAGACTGAATATCCCTGGAAATTATACATTTGATTGCAAACAAGGATGGAGGAATACTTTGGTTTGTTAACTTCTTTCCACTTTGGCAAAGCTTCTGGAGCATGTAATGCTGCCATTGTTCCTCTCTCCTGCTCCTCTTGCTCCTACTGACAGATGCTTAAAGGTGCTCAAGTCCTAAGTGGGTCTCCTAATGTAGCGGTTATTACTAACATAGAGAAGGAAAAAATGCCATTAGTGCAATGACTGCTCAATGAGGTCATCTTGAAATGATGAAAGACAACAGGACAAATTCCTGCCCCCAATGGCCCCAACCCCCCTGCGCTGTCCCCAAAAAATAAAAAAACTCTAATATCATTAAACTAGAAATTGCACTGAATGTGCAATGGGCACACTGATAGGGGTTGTCTTACAGTGTTTTCTGTGTACAGAGGTGTGTGCACCATTAATTGTCAATGACTGACAGCGATTATACAAGACACTTATTTTAAATCTGACCGCTGAATGTCAAATATCTCTGCCATAAGTTCTTTTGTTAAATCTTATCTCTAGGCGAACTTAAAGAATACCCCCAAAAATGTTTCAGTTTGCCCTGAAATCCATACAGAAAAGGGCTTAAGAATTTTAGGAGTTAAAATATATTTTTTAAAACATGTTTTCGACTGAGTTTTTTGACATCACTGGCTTCATTTTTTTGCAAGAATTGACAGTCCACGTGTGTTTATGGTTTGTGCTTGTGGGCGACTATGCTTGCGAGTGATATTCTTAGAGGAACTGCTGGTGGCTGCTTGCAGTGGCAAATGTGGTGACATTGTGGCCAGTTTTGTTGCAGACTATCATGTTGAGTCATTGTCTGTCTGTAGTGAGTTCGGTGCTGGTGTGTGTGAGGTGAAGTGTTTGTTTTATTAGTATATTAAACTTAAATATTTAAAAATATTTAATTTATATTTTCATTATAAATATAATTTAATATATAAAATTTAACGTGTTTATAATATTTAAATTAAGGTTTTTAAATTTTTTTATATTTTAATAATTTTAAATTTAATTTATTATTGTTTCATTTTTAATAGTTATAGTTAAGTCTTAATAATTTTAAAATAAATTTAAATTAGTATTAGTCCAATTTACTAATGAATCTTTTCTGAAATGTATTTTTGTGAAACTTAATCCAAATGTTTTCTTTTTTTTTATCGAATAAAGCTGAAATAAATATTTGTACAAATAGAAACAATATCAGTCCAACAAAGAGACTGAGACGGAAAGAAGAACTATAAACAACAACTCATACAGCAACAAACAAACCAGTTAAGCAATTACAAACACAATAACTGAGTTGAGAGTTTGCAGCTAGCAACATCGAATAGAACTCAAGTAACAAAAATAGTAGGGGAGAGGGGCCAGTTGTGCAACTCAAGTAACAAAAACAATAGGGGAGAGGGGCCAGTTGTTGTGCAGGGTCCAATAGTCGTGCATTCAATTGTGATTATAATACCCAGTAGTTGTTTATATAATGTCCAATAGTTGTGATTTGACTACCCATAATTAAACAAAATGTATTCCTTTGATCTAAAAAGCAACCAATCATGTGATGCCACATCAATGATCAACTACCCATGATGTAATGCACAAGTATTAGTCTCACTATTTTTTGGGGCCTTTTTGGACACCTTGACAAAAAACATGCTGATGTGGCCTTGAATCCTTAGTTATAAGCAGGGGACTTGCCAAATAAGTAGGGGACTTGCCAAGTAAGCTGCTATAAAAAATTGGGAGTGATTTGAAATTTCCATGTAGGATAATTAGAAGCGTGAAGCTAAGGTGCACGACTACTAAGTCCTCTCCCCTAGTTCAAAATGAAACATATAAACCAGTTGTGAATTTACAATAACATTAACCCAGCAGAGAATCAGCAGCTAATAGTACAGTATTGAGCTCAAGAAACAAAGTCAATTACACTTTAAATTTAAAAAAGTCTTGTAACTATTTGGCACCATGGAACTCCCCTTCGTGTTTTTATAAAAATTGATGTTTAATCTCATCCAGTCTTTTCTTGATATCACCATCTTTGAGTCTATTTTTTCTCTGTGAACGTGAGTAAAACTTTAAAATGTTTGTTTCTTGATGCAAAATATGATTAGAAAACAATGCTGAACATATGTTTTTTCATAAATGCAACAAAATACATTGTCTCATGGTATCAACAACTAAATTATTATGAAGTTTAATATCAATTAATGTTTTTTCCATCATAAGGCATGATTAAAAAATAGTAGGGAATTGTCCAAATATTATGTTCCATTTTTTTTTCTTTAAAGGTTTCAAAAAATATGTTTTATGTTTTCACTTTGTTGATAGAATGGGCATTTGGCTGTTTGTGACTTCAAATGCTTTAATCTATCCCCTAAAGACAACTTATAATGTAAGACTTTCCACACCAAAATTTGTGCATTAGTCTCACCCTTGGACTTCCAAATTTGAGTATTTAGACTTCTCCATTTTTTTTCTTGAAAACTACATTTTTTTTGTTAAGTCTTAGATTCAATTTCATGGTTGGAAGAAGCTTAAAGTAAATCTTCTTCAGGGGGAACCAACCATCCCACATTATGTGACTTGTTATTCATTATAGTTAGTGAAATACGATGCCAAACCAAAATTTTCCATTGTTCTTCCCTTGACACTATTCTTATTATCCACTTAGCAGATAAGCAAATTCCTTGAGTCATGGGATCCAAAAGGCCCAACCCCCCTTTGCTCTTAGGTTGTATACAATGCAACCAAGATGAGGCCCTAAAACCCATATTTCCTTCCCAGGTTGACCCCAAGAATTGACAAATGAATTTATTTAAGTCTTCATAATCTTTTTTGGAGGGCATCCAACATGAAATGAGCAATCTAAAATCTCCTTATGTGATGACTCTTTCACTTATAAATACATGGTAATGATACGAATTTGCTACCAGTAGTCCTGATTAAAACAATGATTACTTAGACATGCAATATGCATTCAAGAATCCTATTTGTGCATAAGTCCCTTAAAATTAATACATTCTAAAACTTAGGATAATTTGAAAGGATTCTATACAAATTTCCAATTCAATCTAGATTATGAGGCTTTCTCAAAAGTTGTCTTAATGAAAGGTTGTTGAGAGAAAAATTTATGTTATAATCTTAACAAAATGGATGTTCATGGTTCCATAATTTAGATACACTAGCCACTAAATCTTGATAAGTTTTCCCCAAAAGCAATATATAAGCCCTTTCTTTGTATTTCCAAAAGCATTAGAATATATGTATATAAGATCTCTCTCAAAGAGAGACCTCTTCCTATGTTTTGGAAATAGATATTGAAGCTCTTGCATTCACACATAAAACGGTTGAAAGATAAGAAGAGAGGAGCCACCAAGGAAAAAGAGGAACATCGCATGTAGCTAAACTTAGAAACTCATTTATTGCATGAAAATACTTTCTATAAATGGTTATTGTCTAGTTAGCTTATTTATCCAATGGTTAAGATGGAACGTTTCTTTATTAGCAATAAATTATTCTAAGGATGTATTTGATCAATGCTTGTCGATTTACTAAAATATCTTGAGCGAATGTTATGCTTTAAATATTGTTATAATAATAGTCCTTATAAATCTTAGATTCTTATGGGCTTCTTTCTTACGAAAGATAAATTATGTTGGAAAACCTAATCAAAGAAAGGAATAACAAAACTAGCAACGTTCGGTATTAACGGTGCCTCTGGCTCACGTTTACGGGTAATGCCGTCGCGCTTGAGCTACTGCATCTACAACCTAACACAACTGCAATAACGGCGTCTGTGGCATCGTCCCTATAAATCGCCGGGGAGAAATAAGGAACATGGGTTGTTTAAAATCCAAAGGAAGGGAAATCCCCTTTGGATCGATAATCTAAAAAGATAAAACAAAAATGAATCAAATCTGCTAGTGACAACCTAGAAAATTGTAACTTAGGAATTTTCAGTGGTGCAAATGTAATTCTAACTCAAAGATATAATCATGTGGATAAATTATTAGGGAATCATTTAAATGGGTCAAGGGAGACGAACATCATTAGGGAGTAGGGTTAGATGAATGTTAATAGGTAAACAATAAATGGTCAAGGCGATCGTTTATTATCCATGCTTCCCATCGTGGGTAGCAACCGCAGAGGAACTGTCTAGGGGAAATAAAAACCCTAGAAAGGGTTGCATACCCGCTTTATAACAGTTCACATAAACATAGCCTAGAAAATAGAACTACATATTTTACGCCTTGATCCCGTTTGGAAGCAGGGTATGTAGGCAGTTTGGGAAACGAAGGGTGCTCCCAGTACTCAGGCGTTCGGGAATGGGGTTTAGGGTTAAAGAGATCACGTAACTAGTTATAAGAGATAATCAACTAAAATACATACAACTATACTCGGAAGAATCCCGCATGGATTTCTTGATTCCCCGAAGCCTTTAGGCTAAATTCCGAGGCGGGTTTCAAGTTTTAGAACTACCATTTACATACCCCTGAGGACGACGACCTCGGTACACTTTTAGAAGGGAGTGTGGTCATCAGGGAGGCGACTCAGGATTGGATGATCCCGATGAGTCCAAGACTCTGGCCAGAGCACGTACCTATCATATGATAGATGCCTGCCTCGTTTAGGTGGATGCCTATTCCGATTATATGAATAGATGTATTCCTATTCCATATGAATAGATGAAGTGAATTCCTGTTCCGTATGAACAAATGATATATCTGTCCCGTATGGATAGAAGTTCCCGAGTGTACTTGTGAATGAATACTTGAAAAAAAAAATAGTGGTATTTCGGTTAAAATTAATTGGGTCTTTACACACACTTAGAAATAAATTGAACATTTGTCTTGCATAAATGTACCTTCTATTAATTGACTTTTTTAGATGAGAGACACCATCAATATCATTCAAATGTTCCATCTCAAACAAATTCTCAACCATTGATCTTTGTAAATCTAACAGTTATATAGGGTGATCCCAGAGGTTAATGCAACTACAGTAATTCATCAAACGGTCGAGTAATTTATGATATAAACAGTAAACACATGTTTTAAAGTTGTTTTAAACTTTAGTGCACTAGGAGACACAATTCTCATGAGATTTTCCTTCGATAGAAAACTTGTTAGAGACATTGAGATGAATCCATGTGTCCATTCCTTGGTTCCACGAGTCACATATAGATCTACTTGAAGCATCCTGGGAACTTGCATAATCCCTTTAAAAGCAAGACATTGATTGACACCTATCCCCTTTCCACGATTCCACGTCAATTAATTTAACCTTTATAAAACTATCCACAAACTCACATAAATGCAATATTCTTCTTAAGTGAGTTCTAGGTAAAAAGCTAAAGCCTCCAAAATCTCACTTATCACATAAAAGCGAGATAAATATTGATTTGACAACATTCTATTTCCATTTTTAGTATTTTTTGTCAATTTGATGACAACTTTATTTTTCATTTGTATTGCTTTATGTTTTAAATTTGCATACAAATATTTCATAAATAGATAATACTTAATTTATCTCAAGGAAAAATCTAGATTCGTCTAAGTTTGTTTCATTTCATTATTTAGCACTTGTTTATTGATAAACCTGCTACCATTTAATTGTAAAAGCCTCCAAAATATTAGGTAAAAAGCTAAAGCCTCCAAAATCTCACTTATCACATAAAAGCCAGATAAATATTGATTTGACAACATTGTATTTCCATTTTTAGTGTTTTTTGTCAATTTGATGGCAACTTTCTTTTTTCATTTGTATTGCTTTATGTTTTAAATCTGCACACAAATATTTCATAAATAGATATCCTTAATTTCTTGAAGGAAAAATCTATATTTTTCTAATTTTATTTCATTCCATTATAATTTATTTAGCACTTATTATTAATTGTTTAATCCAACCACATGCAACTAGAACTTTCAACTTGCAACCTATAAATGCACAAGCAAATACTCTATAATAAACTAGCATACATATATTAAATATTAATATATATAAAATACACCAAGAGATATCTTCTCAAGGTCCCTTTTTTCATCATGCTTACATATATTGGGATTAGGGTTGGGTTAGCGTTAGTAGTAAAATTAGGGTTCCAATTATGATTATCTAAGTTCGAATTAGAAATTGGGTTAAGGTTATCATCACAATTAGGGTCAAAATTTATATATATATATATATATATATTAATTTGTATTTTATTTTATGAATTAAAATTATCCTTTTTATATTTATTTTTTACATTTTTCTTTTTTATATGTCAATTCTATTTTATTAAATTACATTATAGTTTAATTTCAACTAATTAATTTTAACTTTTTTATGATTAAATAGTTTTAAGGAAGTGGCATAGATTATGCATATAAGATGAGAAAATATGACATATTATTTCTATGCTTCAAATATCTAATAGAATTATTTAATGTGTGTCAAAGAATCCTTACTATTCAATTATACTTTCAAGTCTTCCTCTCCAATATATATTAATTAGTTGTATTATGTTAAACAATTTTTATTTTTTCAAAACTTCCCTTTAAAATCTAGTTACAACATTACATATGGGGACACCAAAATTTTAAAACATGTATTCTTAAATCACATGTAATAGAAATTTATAATAATAGAGATAAAATTCATATTATATAAATGATCTCAAGCTACTCCATATGATCTATAAATCCTCAATTTTGGTTCAAGAAATGTCTTGCATGAGGTTGGGATAATTTCTATCATCTTGACCCATCATTATACACATTTATTATCATATATTTATCCTATATTATCTTTACACTCATACTCCTATACATTCACCTTATATTTCCATTTAAATACAAATTTGAGAATACCCTTTTAAAATTATTTTATCTTATAAACCGTATTAAAGAGATAACATTGCACATATAATAATAAATTTAAATATTTTAAATATTTATAATTAAATAAACTGCTCTAGGCTATACCCTTTTTAAATTAGAAAACATTAGTAATAAAAATACTAAAGTAGAATGAAATTATTGTTGTCACCTAGAATTGCACCCTGTGCAAAGTTTACAAAAACTGAGCATTCTAGAGCAACATGGGATCATCTCAAGGCTGTGGGTCACCTATAGTTGAAATGAACCTCCGGAGAAGGCCGACTTCCTTTGGGTATCACCTAAACTATTGCTTCTTTGAGAGGAAAGAGGGAAGAGATGCATAAATTAAAAGACTACACTAGGGTGATACACCAAACTAATAAGAAATCATGAAATGAACACAAGAAGAACATACACTTGAAAGCCTAATTGCTATTCTCAGAGCAACTTCTTTCAGACTTAATGCTTTAGTCCTAACAGGTTTGGCCCACATACACATCGCAGGAAGGAAAGATTAATTTCACAGCTCTAAGATATGAATACATAATTATAAAACATAGTTAAATACCTACATTGTTCAAAGGAAAGATACAGAAATGAGAATCAATACAAACATGAACACAAACTTCCAAGGTAAACTCTGTGTTGTATTTAGGATTCCAGTTGAGTTACAGAAAAACATACATTGATTGAGAAAGGATTGATTAAAAAATCACTAACTCTTCAGAGTGTGTAATCAGAACTATTTACAAAAGGCCAAAAAAAATGCCTTATATACAGACTACAACGGCCCCTTAGGGCTTACAAAAATATCCTGATTCGGGATAGGATTTTTTCCTTAGATCTTTTGCTGAATTTAATGCTGCATCCCTGCATGTCCCTGTTGTTGGTGTCGGTGAAGAAACATTCGAAGAAGTCTCCTCCTGATCTTTCTGCAACCACCACATTCAATTCCTAGCATTGTGTCCTATTGAGCTACTCGGCCAAACGCCTTGAATGATACTGAGTTCACCGTGATTCGCGTTGCATTCATCCTATGTCGGCATTCTACGCTCTGTCACAGCTCGCCTTAGCTCCTCCTGGTTGGTAGATCTCACTCCATGTGGATTCATAGGCGGTCAAAACTCCTTAGTCAGAATCGCATCTCGGCGAGACACTGGAAGTGTCTCGCCAATGTGATTATGTGTCTCTGCAGCTTTAGAAGTCATATTGTTACCGCCAAAACCATCGGTGAGACAAATAGATTTGGTTAGAAGTCATAGCGAGCACCATTGAGTCACACCAATATCCTTTTCATTTGGCACATCCATATCTGTTGGCCAGAGATTATATGTTTGGGAAGACCTCCTAACGAGCCCTCCATTTCTCGGTGAGCACATATGTAGTCAGTAAGACTCCTGGCGATGACCTCTCATCGAGCTCATTTCATTTACCCTGAGATCGCTCTTCTCCTCCGAGCTCGAGCTCCTTTGGATTTCGGTGAGACCTTACCAAGTCGGCAAGACCTCACCTCGATGGCCTTATCCTATGGCGAGCTCCTTACAGTCAGCAAGACATCAACCTGTCAGCTAGACTTCGTACCGAGCGCCTCTATCATATCGACATCTCCCTTTGTCGTCGAGACATACTCCATCACCGAGACTCTATATCGAAGTCTCCCTGTTTTGCCGAAGCTCACTTTGAGTTCAAAGAAAGCTTGCTTGGTTGGCAAGACATCCTGCCGAACCCACCCTCGTTCCATCTGAGTTCTTCCTTTCCTTCGCTGAGACTCCCGCCGGTCGAGAAGAGTTCTTCCTGAGCTCCTTATGTTATGCCACAGGCTCCTCTATTGTCGGTGAGACCCACGTCGAACTGATTTCCCTTGTCAAGACTTTTCATTCGCCGAGACATCACTATGTCGGCCAGACATCATCCTGACGGCGAGACGTTACACTGAGGGCACCAACCCTTTTCGATAGCCCTTCATTCATGTCGGGGAGACATTAAGCCTTCGCCAAGACTCCATGGCGACTTCATTTACCTTTGCCGAACCCTTCATTCGGCAAGACACCCGACGAAGGCGATATTCTTTCAGCGAGATTCCCCATGGATCAGCGTGACATCTTGACGAAGTCCCTTAGTCACACCAGGGTTCCTTTATGTCGGCGGGACTCCTGCCAAAGACAACTGTATCGAGGCCCATCCTTTCCTTTCGGCGAGACTTTCGCCCTTGCCAAGACCTCCTGACGAAGCCCCTCACTTTTTCCGAAAGCATCTCTCCTTCCAAGACTCTTCACACGTCGACGAGACATTAGGAGTCGGGGGGATATTAACCCGACTTGAAAGCTACACCGAAGATCACTATTGTCCGTGAGACATTGAACCTTTGCTGGGACCTCTCACTGAGTGCTGTAGGTCTCCCCGAAGCCCATGGTCGCCGAGAGTCTCGTCGAATGACGATTGAATGGCCTATTGGCCAAGGAAATCCACACGGTAAGAGGTCATATCGAACCCTCTCCGTTATAGCGATAGGCTCTGTAAGCTCGTTCGGCATGACTGAAACTAGGTCTTAGCGACCTGCTCAAGATGGAATGAATCAAAATAGTCAGTTGGCCAGATAGTAGGAGGGTCCTGCCGACTTTCTCCTTAGATGATTTTCATGCCGAATCTTCCTAGGGTAGCTTCTCCCACTGAGTTCCCCATGACCTAGCAACAGATGTAGAGTCTTTTCCATTGTGTGAATGTCCCACTGGCCTCTGCAGATCTAACATTTGATCATCTTGCCTGATTTAATTGTAGGTGAAATAGAGGCAACAATTCTGGCGACCTTTGCGGGATGTTTGCCTGCTAAACATGAGAACCAGTAGCTACAACTTGTCCATTGGGTATGGAGTATTAGAAAACTCAGAGAATAAACAAAAATGTCAGTCGGCACATGGTTGCAATCCACATGAGACTTATAGGAAAAAACAGGTTGCCAAAAAAAACAAAACAGGGGAAAACGACAGAGAAAAATACCGCATTAAAACAATATTAGGGAAAAGAGCAAAACAGAACACAAACGAACCATAGTGCAAAGCACTTATTGAAAACATAAAACCTAACTAGATATGTACAAGAAAGGCACTTATCAGACTTGAAAGCAGGGTTTAAGGTGTATCCCATTAACTGGGATAGGAAGCAAATCCCCTTCTGTTGTAGCTAGTTGATAAGCATTGTGCTCTTTACAGCCTGTAATAATAAACAGACCAGTACACATATTGTCGAACTTGGTGTGATGGCCTGGCCTACTTTTCAGAACATCCCATTTGAGCACTAGATCTCCCTCCTTAAAAGACTTTGTTGTAGCCTTCTTATCAAAAGTCTTCTTTGTCTGGAGCTGATGATCCTCCAAAGTTTTCATTGCTTTGTCCCTTGATTCTTCGAGCTCCATGAGCTCTACATACCTTACAGACATTGGGTCCTGTCCCTCAAGCATCTCCAACTGATGAACAATGTTTAGAGCTAGAAGCTCCACAGATAGGGG
>VDFB02058242.1:339555906-339644369 GCA_007258455.2 Sequoia sempervirens | reverse complement strand
TCCAAGAACAAGGAGCAATCCATGAGATTTCCTTCTAACGATAAATCTAATTATTGAACTTATTACGCAATCGTGTTAGGGGTTTTTATTTTTATTATTTAAATTTCACTTCTAACTTCATACTTGTAGTTGATGATTTCAAATGGGTCATTGACTTGTCAGTCTAGCTTCAGGCTTCTGTAACAAATGCTTATCATTGACATTAGCAATTAATGTTAAATTCTCATTCAATGTTGGGTCATAGATGATAGATTATGGATCAAGTTATTTCTTTCAATTAAGATATAAAATTTCAGCTTATTTTGATTTGTTTTTATTTCAATTTTGAAGTTCAATTTCAATTATTATCAGTGTTCCACGGGGTTTCAGGGACAGGGATGGGGGGACGACAGGGGATGTGTTTTGGGGACGGGGGGTTTAAGTTTCGGGGCGGCGGGGGACGGGGGTTCGGCAGGGTGCTGAAATACATATTGTACTTGAGAAAATAGTTATAAGTATAAGAATTATACATCTTAGAGACAACTAGGAGTCCCCTAGATGTCTTGAGGACACCCCAGCATCCTCGAAGTCCTAGCGGCGTCTTGGAGACAGCGACACTGGTGGTGGGATGGTGGCGCTAGTGGCGGGCTGGTGGGGGGATGTCCCCCCCAAGTCCCCAAGTCTCCAAGACGTCCCCGTCTAGGAAACGCGGGGTTTTTTTTTGGGAGGGGTGTGTCCCTGTGGAACACCACTTTCAGTAGCTGACCTACAATACCATCAAAATCTAGGGGAAAAGCTTACCCCCATGCTGTGCTAAAGAGGACACATGACCTTGCCAATAATCTCAAATCTCATCCTTTTGAAATTTTATTTGGTTGCTTCATATGGTCAGTTATTGATTCTATAATGCAAATTTTATTGCCTTTTGTAGATAAGAACTGCAAGTACTTCGAAAAGAGCTGCAATATTTTTTCTATGATTTTCAAATGAGTCTCAAACTAGTTGAAAATGACTGCTTCCATGTCAAAAATGGCCTGGTAACTTTTCTTGTTACCTTTCAATTTAGGAAATGACCTAGAAACATTTTGATTTTTTTAATTTCTTCAGGTGCTTTTAAAGATTTTTTAATCTTAAGTGTTTCCAGAAATATGTTCTCCCTTGGCGTTTCCAGTAACATAATTCCCAGAGCAATTATTCCCACCTTGCTTATAACTTAAACTAGTAACTCTACAGTCTATACTATTAAAATAAGTTTACATTAATAACTGTTTCCCTTAGTGTTCTATTCCCAAACCACCACAGAAATACCCATGCCACTTCATTGAGCATATTTCTTCTAAAATAGTAATATATATCATAAGTTTTTCAACCCCTTGATTCACTTTGTTCAAAAGCAATTGGAATGTTGGACATTGAGATGTCACAAATATACTGGTACAAACAAGTAAATCCATCCAATGTGAAACTACAAAAATCTAACCTGATGCACCTACATTCCCTCTTTTGAGATCAGATCAGCTCCAGAAAAAACAATAGTTTTGAAGACAAAACCTTTGGCTATCCACAAGGTTAACTACACTATCTTGCATGTTTGTTATCACACTGATTGCCATCCATCTTTTGACTTGCACGATGCCATATCTGTTAAACAGCTGAAAATTTGAAAAACAAAACTCTCATAGAAAAGGCAGTCTATTGCTGAAACTGTCATGCCCCCAACCATAAATCGCAGCCCTAGGAAAAAGTAATGATAACAACCTAATGTTAATTGCAGCCCCTTTTTAATGGTCGATCAAGGAAAGGAAGCAATCAGCATCAAAAGGTATAAAATAAAGATTAATTTTGGATTCTAAAGGCAACGCTCCATCTTGGGAAAAAACACAAATAAATAAATAACAAAAGGCATAATAAATAATCAAGAAAGGCAGCGAACTAACTTGGAAAGGACATGACTCTTGGAAAGGTTATGATTAGTGAAAAGGTGTTACTTTCCCCCTCAAGTGGAAGATATAAAACCGAGAACTTTATTTGGAAAGGGATCAACTAGAGGAAATTGGAAAAAGGAAAATAAGGAATTGAAAAATAAGATATCTATTGGAAATAAACATTGTTTTCAGCAAGAATGTTATTGGGAAGTAAGTTTAAAAGATATATATATATATTAATTGGAGATATCAAGTTTTTACAGCCACTTGTAAGTAAATCTATTATAATTGCATAATGACATTTTATTAACAATTAATATAGCAAATTACTTTAGAAGTCTATTTTGAATTTGTAGAAGTGTCTTGACCTTCCAAGTCACAAGCTGTTGGAGGACTAGAAATTCTTAATATCAAACACGCCATTCCGAAATGGATGAATTGGAGGTTCTACCATGTTTGTGGGCCGGGAAGCCAAATGGACCCAAAATCCATTCCGTATTCTTGGGCTTGTTTGAAGAGGACATCCTTCATGCATCTTATCAAGCACGCCACCCCAAGATGAAAGAATTGGAGGTTCTTCCATACTCATAGGCCGGGAGGCCAAATGGTGCTCTTGGGCTTGATCAAGGACAGCCAGCCTCCAAGGCAGACTGAGGGATGGAACCAATCTAGAACCATTCCATGCTCTCGCAATACAAGGGCCACCATCCTTGAGATTGTTATTTGCAAGCATTTTTAGTGAATTCCTAATATGGTTGCCTATAGGAATATGCTTGGAATAATCATTAATGATGTCAGGGTATCTTGAATTCAAATATTAATCATACTATGAACTATAGATCTAAATATTATGATGTTCTAGCTATGATGTATTGCTCTCAATATTATAATATTTTATGTATTAATTTGAATATTACCATAAAGTTGATACTTGTTATTACTTATATCAGTTTTTAGTGATTATTATTGTTTTCCAGGCCTAAAATTAGGAATTTCCCAAAAGGGGACATTACAGAAACACAGCAGATAAGAGCTGATATATACATCACAATATTTGAACTACCATAACAAAAAGTTATTAGAACAATGCCAATGAGCCATAGATCAGCTTCAGCCTCTTTCAACACACCCTTAGATTCTGTTTTATATTCACTATAGAGATTATTTTTTCGATATCAAGGGCTGTTTGTTTGAACTTTGTTCAAAAATATAGCATCAATGCCAAGGTCAGAGTGTAACCATTTTAGTAGCCATTCTCACCACTTTTTAGTACCTATGTGCAAAGTCAGATTGCCCTTGCCCTGCCAATTATAACTGGTAGATTGGTTGTCTCTAATTCTTCAAAACAAATCAACACCTTTTCTTGGTGGTTATGTAAGGTACCCTCTTATCATCTTTTCTAGCATTAAGATCTAGATACTTCTGCAGAAGCACTTCAGTAACTTACAGGTGCTGTGTTTAGAAAAAGAATGCATTTGATCACCTGTGGTCAAACTCAAGCAATGCATTTGCAATGCTTGATGACCTTGACTAGTAGAAAATAGATCAGCATTGACTTCAGAAAATCAGTTGTTATGCTTGGATCAAGACAGAAGAGCAAAAACTCCAAGAGAGCAATATCTTTTAAGGCATAGAGAAAGCTTGGGAGCTAAGTAAGATTAACTTATATGGACAACTACATGGTATATCTAGAGACAAAACCCTCTCTTTTCATCTGCATGTGTCATGCTGGCCATCAAAGCCTTTATTATGTTTCTCTTGAAAGTTTAAAACTACTGCAAGCTCATATTTTTCTTCATCTTCACCTAAACACAGGGCAACTTCATTACACTGAAATGACAATAGAGATTTGAAGCAATGTGCAAGTGACATGATCAAAAAATAAAACTATGGAATCATAAATTCTAGGTCTTAGTTGGAAACCATATAAACAAAAATAAGAAATAAAATCACCATTTAGTATTTAATGATGGCCATCACATTACTACAGACAACAATGAACTTCAAGCTTCTGTGCAATCTCACAGACCCTGACTGTATGTTCAATGTTGTATCAAAAGCAAGCAGACCAAGAAATAAAGAGTGCCAATTGTTGATGAATAATAGCTCAGGTCTGATATATAACAATGATTGCTATAAGCATCATCATTGTTTCTGTTAGATCTGCCTCTCATTAATATTTCTAGAAATAAGTATTCGATTCAATAGATGTTGAACTAAATACGCATTGATAAACCTCTGAAATCTTTGTCACCTCGTATGGGCGCGTATTAGTTAGCACTGGTTATCTCGTATGATTCTGGAACTGCATGATGAAAGGAACACGTCCTTGAGCAGACGTGTCTCCAAGTGTGGAGACATGTCCTCTCAAGAGGCGTGTCCCTTTGGTTAGGAAACCCTGCGCTCAAAGGAACACGTCCCTTGAGTGGACGTGTCTCCAAGTATGGAGACACGTCCTCTCAAGAGACGTGTCTCTTGAAAACAGGTCTCTCCTTTATATATATGTGAAACCCTTCTCTTTTGCAGTCATCGAAATCTATCAATGTTCTGCACCCTGCACATTCTACACTCAGAGAAATATTCAGAAAACCGAATTTGCATCTGAAGTTCATAAATAAAATTTCTGACCTTAGTTCTTTCACTGTTTTAGAATCCTGTCAGTCACAGATTTGATCAAATTTAACATGGTATCAGAGCCACGTTGAGTAAATACAAATCAAATCTGAATTCAAATCTGCTCAAGAAAAATTCGCATTCTTCAGAATCGAAATTTCTTCACATTCTTCACAATGTCAAGTGTGATCAGATTTGAAGATCACCTTGCAGGAGCAGACAATTTCACATCATGGAAATTTAGAATCATGATGATCCTTAGAGAGAATAAGTTAGATTCATTTGTGAAAGAAAACCAGTTAGAGCCTAAGGATGATCTGGAGAAATCTCAATGGATTGAGAACAATGAGAAAACCATGAAAATTATAGTAGATGCTGTGAGGGACCATATAGTACCTATTATGTCTAAGCATGAGACTGCATACCTTATGTTTAAAGCTCTTGAAAGCACCTTTGAAATAAACAACACCAGTAGGACCCTTGCTCTAAAGAGGCAAATTAATCATATTCAAATAAACAAGGGAGAATCTGTTAATTCATATTTCATGAGAATCACTGAATTAAGAGATCAACTGTCAACAATTGGTCATCAAATTGACAGTAAGGAGTTAACTCTAATAGCTCTAGATGGTCTACCAAACTCATGGGAGTCTTTTGTCCAAGGTATAAGTGCTAGATCTAAGCTCCCTAAATTTGATAGGCTGAGAACAGATTGCCTACAGGAAGAAACAAGACTGATGTCAAAAGGAAAACTTCAGAAACCTATAGATGAGGATATCCATGTACTAAACACAAATTCTCATAAGAAAGGCAAGAAGAAAGATTTCAAGAGAAAGAAGAATTCGTATGGAAAGGGATCTTCCAAGAAAAGGAAAGACATATCCCAAATACAATGTTTCAGATGTGATCAGTTCGGACACTTTGCTATCAAGTGCCCTGATAGAACAAAACAACAGGCTTCCTTTGCTAAAGTGGAAAAGACAAATACAGAACATGATTCTGAGAAATTTGTTTTCTACTCAGCATTATCAAGTCAAGTATCAAACATAGTCAATAATTGGGTAATTGATAGCGGTTCTTCAAGGCACATCACAGGATTCCGAGAACACCTAGATACTATGATAGAAGAAACCACAGAAGAAGTAACTATTGGGGATGATTCTGCACATTCAGTTAAGGGGGTTGGAACTTGCACCATAAATCTGAATTCTGGCCTCTCTCTTCAACTCACTGGAGTATTATTACTTGTACCAGGAATAAAGAGGAACCTCATATCCATTTCTGCTCTTGAAGACAACGGATATAGGGTCACCTTTATGGATGGAAAAGTCCTAGTGTGGCCAAAGAACTCCACCATAAAGAAAGCTCAAACTATAGGGATAAGACAAGGATATCTCTACAAGCTGTGCACTAACATAAATCATGCCCTTATTCATGAGACCTCTGATTCAAATGAAATTTGGCATCGAAGACTAGGACATATTCATTTTCGTGCCCTACCTTCTGTGGAAAAATTAGTAACAGGATTACCCAAACTGAATCCTATTCATGAAGGAGCATGCAAAGGGTGTGCCCTAGGGAAGAATACAAAGGGGTCCTTCCAAAACAGTTTGAGTAAAACCAAAAACATTTTAGAACTGGTTCATTCTGACTTATGTGGACCTATGTGGTACCTTCTTGGCAGGTTTTTTATATTAAATTTTTAGGATTCTAGAAAAACTCTTGGATATATTTTCTAAAATGTAAAGTCTATAGAAGTCCTTAAAAGATTTGGTTTCAAAGCTTTTTCAGAAAAACTTTTCAGGGAAGAGAATCAAAAACTAAGAACATAATGGGAAGGAATACACTTCAGAAATTTGGAATTTTGTGTAAATGCTGGGATTAAGAGGGACTGTAGTCTTCAACAAAAGTTTGAAGAAAGAACTATTGTAGAAGCTGCTAGAGCAATGTTGTTTGATCAAAATTTAGAAACTTCATTTTGGGCAGAAGCCTCTAGGACAGCTGTCTACATTCAAAATAGATGTCCCCATTCTCATCTAGACAACAAAACTCCTGAAGAAGCATTTACTGGTATAAAACCTAACATAAGTCACCTCAGGATCTTTGGTTGCCCTGTCTACATTCATGTACCAAAAGAAAGGAGATCTAAATTAGAACCTAATGGAAAGAAAGGGATATTCGTGGGCTATAGTGAAACCTCAAAAGCTTACAGAATTTACATCTCAGGTCAGAATCAAATTGAACTAAGTAGAGATGTCATTTTTGAGGAAGACATTGCTTTCAAAAGGGCAAAGAGTTCTAATGACATAGAAATTCAAGATTCTACTAAAGTTATGGAAGAGGATCTTGCTCCTGAGATTCAGAGGGAGCATTCTGAAGAAATCTTAAATGAAAACCAATCTATCCCAGAAGTGAATCTTTATGACAACAACAAGAAAAGACCACTTTGGGCTAGAAAGATGATTAAGGAAGCTGAGAATTACACAGCACCCAAAGGAACTTTTAGAGAAAGTAAGATACCCAAAAGATTCTCAAGCTATGTTGCCTTAATGAATGAGATCATTAGTTCAGAACCAACCAGCATTATGGAAGCCTTGAAGTGTCAAGTATGGAAAAATGCCATGACAGAGGAGTATCAATCTATTTTAAAAAATGATGTATGGGATATTGTACCTAGACCTAAAGGCAAATCTATTGTCTCTTCCAAATGGCTCTTCAAAATCAAACATGCTGCTGATGGCAGTATCGAGAAACACAAAGCACGCTTTGTTGCTAGAGGTTTCTCTCAAAAAGAAGGTATTGATTACGAAGAAACTTTTGCACCTGTTGCCCGGTACACCTCTGTGAGAGCAGTAATAGCTATTGCTGCAGCTAAAGGCTGGAAGATCCATCAAATGGATGTGAAAACTGCCTTCCTGAATGGGTCCATTGAAGAAGAAGTCTTTTTAGAGCAACCTGAAGGCTTTGTGATACATAATGCAGACTCACATGTATGCAGATTGAAGAAAGCTCTATATGGACTTAAACAGGCTCCCAGAGCCTGGTATGAAAGAATTGACAAATATCTTCTAAGACTAGGATTTTCAAAGAATGATGCAGATCCAAATCTCTATTTTAAGGTAATTAAAGGTGATATGTTAATTCTAATTTTATATGTTGATGACCTTCTAATAACAGGAGAAGATCACCTTATTACTCAATGTAAGGAAGACCTGACTTCAGAATTTGATATGAAAGACTTGGGCATTTTACATTACTTCTTGGGGTTGGAAGTCTGGCAGAAATCTGATGGTATCATTTTAAATCAAGGAAAGTATACTGTTGATATTCTAAAGAGATTTGGGATGTTAGACTGTAGACCCATGTCTACACCTATGGAAACTAACCTACACAAGTTGAAAGAAGCAGCAGCAGAATCCAAGTATGCAGATCCAACTCTATATAGACAAATGATTGGATCCTTGATGTATCTGGTCAACACCCGACCTGATATTTGCTATGCAGTAAATGTTCTCAGTCAGTTCATGTGTGAACCTAAGGAAATTCACTTAATGGCTGTGAAACATATTTTGAGATATCTTCAAGGCACTATTGAATATGGTCTTCTTTACAAGAAGAATCAACTAGATCTACATGGGTACTCTGATTCAGATTGGGCTGGAAATGTAACTGATCGAAAAAGAACATCAGGATGTTGCTTCAATTTAGGATCAGCTATGATCTCCTGGATTTGCAGAAAACAATCTTCAGTTGCACAGAGTTCAACAGAAGCCGAATACATTGCGGCCTCAATGGGAGCAAGAGAAGCAGTTTGGCTTCGTAAATTGATTGTGGGACTTTTTGGTGAGCCCTTGAATCCTACAATTATTCATTGTGATAATCAGAGTTGTATCAAACTCTCTATAAATCCTGTCTTTCATGATAGATCTAAACACATTGAGATCCCCTATCATTATGTAAGAGACATGGTGGAAAGAAAAGTAATTCAGTTGGAGTATATTAGTACAAATGATCAAACTGCAGACATTCTCACCAAGCCTCTCTCCCGAATCAAGGTAGAGCACTTCAGGAAGAAACTTGGTATGGTTGAAATGTAATTTGTTAATTATGTTTGAAATTCAAATTGTTTATCAAATTGTACTAATATATATATAAAGATGTTTAAATGTGTAAACTCTTTTGTCATGTGTGTGACTCCATGACTTTATGGGCCTACTCCCCCTGTGTACATTATTGAAAGGTGACGATCTTTTAATAGTGAACACTTGTATTTGACATTGTAAAGTGACGACTCTACAATGATAATCTATCATGATAAGATATCATGTGACTTGATATCTATGGACATGTCATGATAGTATCTCTTGGACACCTTGGTTGATATCATGGGACTTGATATCATTTGTAGATCATTGTGATCCTTAAGAGATAATCATGGTGGATATTTATATCCATGGATATGCCATGAATTATGGTAGACATCATGTGACTTGATGTTAGTGCACATACCATAATGAAGATGTGTTGTGTCATGAGACTTGACAACTTTGATAAAACATGTCTTTGATATCACGTGTAAAGGTGATATCTTCACTTATTTGAGTTGAAATATCTTCCCTAAGCTAAGAGGGAGTGTTGATGAATAATAGCTCAAGTCTGATATATAACAATGATTGCTATAAGCATCATCATTGTTTCTGTTAGATCTGTCTCTCATTAATATTTCTAGAAATAAGTATTCGATTCAATAGATGTTGAACTAAATACGCATTGATAAACCTCTGAAATCTTTGTCACCTCGTATGGGCGCGTATTAGTTAGCACTGGTTATCTCGTATGATTCTGGAACTGCATGATGAAAGGAACACGTCCTTGAGCAGACGTGTCTCCAAGTGTGGAGACACGTCCTCTCAAGAGGCGTGTCCCTTTGGTTAGGAAACCCTGCGCTCAAAGGAACACGTCCCTTGAGTGGACGTGTCTCCAAGTATGGAGACACGTCCTCTCAAGAGACGTGTCTCTTGAAAACAGGTCTCTCCTTTATATATATGTGAAACCCTTCTCTTTTGCAGTCATCGAAATCTATCAATGTTCTGCACCCTGCACATTCTACACGCAGAGAAATATTCAGAAAAACGAATTTGCATCTGAAGTTCATAAATAAAATTTCTGACCTTAGTTCTTTCACTGTTTTAGAATCCTGTCAGTCACAGATTTGATCGAATTTAACACCAATGAACTGGATAACAAATTCCAAAATATTATGTACTTAAAGTAGAAAGAGAACAACAAAATATTAAAATCCAGAAGTTCGAGGAGGAAATATAGGACATCAAGGTTGACACAAGTAAAGCTACTATTAATTCCAGAATTGACAGCTTGAAATTTCTGAAAGATTAGCTTCAGAGGGCTAAAGGGAAAGCACAGGGGGAGGCTTTTGAGCAGCAAAAAGTTTCCAGGTATCCAACAAGGGGTAACATAACTAAAGCAAAAAAAGGGAAAGCTGAGATAAGTGCCAGGAAAGTCCAATATATGTGTGAAGAGTTGGAGGCAGCTGAGGCCCTGAACAAACTGTAATGGGCCTGAAATTTCTTGTTCTTTTTGGTCTGTTGGTGCCTTTGGAATTTTTTGTTTTGTATCGTTCTATTGTTAGTGGTGGTTTTGTGTCTCCTTTTGACAATCTTGGGGTTCTTGTTTTTTGTTCTTTTGGTGCTGGATCATGTTTAATCTTGCTAAAGTGTACCTGTAGTTTGGTTGTTTTTAGCTGAAAGGTTGCTGTAATGTTACCATAATGTCTGATGTACAGAGTTTATGGTCCCTTAAAAAACAACTTATCTTAATCAAAACAAGTTCCAGAGCCAGAAAACACTCATCTACAACTTCTGTTGTCTTAACAACACATACAATCTCAATCAGTACAGTTGCCAAGTGTTCACCATCAGATCTTGTGAACTTCACAATGACAATACAAGTTTTCATAATCCATGAATGGATGCTTCTTTAGCCTCTTTCGGGCTCCATTTATTTCCTCTAGGGTTGAATCATTGCCTAGCAATAAAAATGCTAAACCTACTCTTTTCATTAGAGCTTCCAGTCTCTGCATTTCACGATTCTTGTAACTTCTACTGTTATCAAAATCTACAATTCTTTTATTGTATATTACAATTTCCATGACAAGGGTAGCCATAGAACATTCCCTTACTACAGATGTTTAGCCAAAAATATGTCTTGTAACTCATGGTAAAGTATGAGCAATGGTATTAAGATGACTGCTACATGCCTGTACAACAAAACCAAGCAGCATTGTTACCAGGTTTGAAAATTGAAATATATGATTTGTTTGGGAGTTCAAAACAAATCAGAATTCCAGATTTATTTTTTTCTTAACCGGTAAATTTCTAGAGCAATTGAAAAAGCTGGACCAAAACAGACAAATCCAGACAAAACTGGATTTGAAACAAATCCAACCAGATTTCTTGGATGACAAATTTCTTCACTATAAAAACAGCTGAACCTTCAAGCGATCTCTCTGTAATGCCCCCTTTTTTATTTCTTTAGTTTCAAACTGTAGCACACAGAATATAAAACTTGCACTATAGATTATTAATAAGAATTCTTGATATTTAACTTGCTGATCTAATAATTACTATTAAAATTAAATTTATTAAATTGCTTTGGATTCTCAGAAATCTGCTCAAATTTATATCAAGTATTATTTTCTGTGGTACTGTCGATTTCTTTTAGGTCTGCAGCAGTTCATTATAATGGGTGCCTTTGGTAAATAACTTCTAATCTGCTTGAGTCAAAGGTTTTCGTCCACAAACTCAGCAAGGGATAGAAAAGGGTTTTCATCGTTTATTTTCTAACTTGGAGAGGTTTCCTCCTCAGGTTGGTTGAACAGTAGTTCTTGCTCCACAAGGAGTAGTAATCAAATATAAAATGATTTCTAAATGATATCCTCCTCCTTTGCTTGGTTTTCTTTAAATAACTTTTTCCCTCCAAGAGTCACAACTATACAGACGTCCATTGATAACCATTAATTATAATTCCTTTTTATTATATTACTTATTCTTTTTGGAGGCAGCTTTAATTCCTTCAATTTCTGCAATTACTTTCACCCTTTGAAGTGAGACAATGTGGCTAGTTGCGCATTTCTTCTTCTGTGATTGCGGATGATCTAGATTGGGTGATGGTCCTGATTGTTATTCATACGATATTAATTTCATTCACAAATGCTATAATGATTGATATCCATCCATATCTTGGGCCAAGTTGCCTCTGTTACTGTGTATCATTGGCAATGATATACCTTAAAATTGCTCCTAGGAATGATGCAATAGGCCCAACTCAGATTGCAACCACTCTCTGTATTGAATGGTTCACTTTCTCAACAATCTAGGGATTTATCGTAATGGGCAGTGTTTCTACCACTTATTTCAACTTTCTTTCATTCTCTATTATCTGCCCGATCTTTTTTAGAATAGAATAGTAAGTACGAAAGGCCTCGCGTATACACCAAAATCGTCAGGGATATTGTAATGGGCAGTGTTTCTACCATTTCTTTCAACTTTCTTTCATTCTCTATTGTCTGCCTAATCTTTTTAAGAATAGAATAGTAAGTATGAAAGGCCTCACATATACACCAAAATCGTCAGGGAATTCATCCTCATGAAGTTCAAAACAACGAAACCCAAGAAGTAAAGAATCGTGACAGATGTTAAGCTGTTGCAGAGGACAAGGCAGAGCTTCACAGTTCATATAACTATTTGGCTGCATAAATACCCTTTTGGCTTTGTTCCATAAATCCCCCAATTGGCAATTGACGCTTTTTGCACCAGTCTGCTAGCCACTCTCTTCTCATTCTCCTCACAACCCATCTGCTTCTCCTCCTACAGAAGCATTGCTTTAGTTCACTGTTTTCTTCCAAATATGTGCAACAATTTAATGGAGTGAAAAGATTTTCATGTCTGTAGGCTACATAATCATCAGGTCAAATTATCTCTTATCATTGGCAACTCCATTTTGAAAAAGGGGATATTACACTTTCTTCCCAAAGTTGGCTGTGCATTGAAACTTAAGATGCATTCTTCAACATTCTAGGCATATTCATGCAGTTCAGGATCATTGCAATTTATATTGAAGAGTACCAATGCATTCCAAGCCTCTAGAAACAATACTTTGATTTGTTGTAATAAGATTTCTGGATTAAAACTGTGTTGTAATTTTTACATCAACATTTCGGATCATTTTCGGATCATACTCCATGATCCGAAACTGACGTAAAAATTACAACACAGTTTTAATCCAGAAATCTTATTACAACATTGTCATGGACTGTGGAAACTTCATGATTTTAATACTTTGATTTCTTTATCATTTGAACCATCCTTTATTTCACAGCTGCAAGAGTGTAGTTAATGCCGACAGATATTTCGCCCTTACTACCAAGCCTTTGACAACATCATCAACTTTCCTTCAAACATATATTGCAGCTTCACCTGCTTATAGATGTTTTCTGATTCCCTCCAACTTGTGTTCCTTAAACAAAGCACAAAAATCTCCCAAATTTCTAAATTTGGCTAAAATATCTTCTGATAATCATTGTTAGTAATATCCTTACAACTGAGGTAGGCATATCACAAATATAAATCATCTGCTTCAATAACCCTACTAAGACCCTCTTGTGAACTGTATTCAGCCAGTTCAACTAGCATGGAGCTGCTATGGAGCATGAACATTCTTTGATTTTACCCATACCACTTATAGTATTCATCTTCTAGTTTAAGTATTGACCTTCAAAACGTATATTCTTCTCATTTACTGTGAAGCAATGCGTAAGTTTGATTTGAGCTTTCCATGAAAGAAACTCTGCTTGAATCTATCAAATATGAAATTTCTTTTAGTATGCCTTCTTAGCCATAACACTAGATTTTCCCGTGTGGCCAAGTAGGTAGCCCTCATGATGCTGTTGTAATAATCATCCATAATATGTATTGTAGCTAAAAACAACTAGTTGCAAAACTAAAAATATTCTGAGTTTCAGATTGTCACATGAGTTTAAAAATAACACAAAGCTGTTCTTGAGAAGAAGCCGATATCAATTCAAGCTTGAAACACACCAAGGTCAGCATGGACGCTGCACTTGGCTAAATTTTGAAAGACAGCACGGACACTGCACTTATCCAAGGAAAAGTTTTTTGTGGATTGTGTGCACAACACTAGAAAAACGTCCTCTATCCTGGAGGTTAAGAGACTATTTAAAGTCACTTCTCTTTCCCTCTTTTCCTTTTACAGATAGTAACATTATGGTACTTTCTTTTTTTTTTGTTATTTACTCAACTTGGTAACTTTATTATATTAAATATAATAGTTAATATCATAATTTCACTGAATTGCATCCCTCCTCAAAAAGCCATGTTTCTGAAACCAGAATGTCCCTGCCACACGAGAATGAGGACAAAACATCCCCCAGCCATCCCCCCACTGCCACCACCTAGGTGCGGATGTTTCCAGGATGCCCTGCAGAAGCAGGGGGCATCTCCGGGATGCACACCCCCCCCTGTTGGGGACGTCGAAGGGACGCAACAGCAACCCCATGACCGTCAGGGAACTTCAAGAAATCCCTTGACCATCTTGACGACTCTGGGATGCTCCCACATCCTGAGCAGCATAAAAGTTAAAAAAAACAAAAGCATTTAAAAATAATCAACGTTTCTCTATTCATGATAATGATTTTAATTTGTATCAAACCTTTTAATAGACAGAAAGTATGATGGCATGTACAAATCCCCCTCCTATTGGGGATGTTGAATGAACACTCCAGCATCCCCAGGACAATTAGGGGACTTCAAGAAATCCCTTGACCATCTTAAAGAGTGCTCCACATCCTGGACAGCATAAAAGTCACATTTATTTTAAAAAGCAGTTAAAAATGATCAAGTTTCTCTATTCATGATAACGATTTTGATTGTATCAAAGCTCTGAATAGACAGACAGTATGATGGCATGTACAAATGATTGACCTTGGAAGAAGAAAGGAATTATTGGAATATTTACACAGTATTGGAGGTAAAATAAACAAATAACTGATACTGTTACAGATACTTGGATAGACACTCTCTTAGCTGTTACCATTTTTGTTTCCATGAGTGCTGTAAGAAGTTCCTAATTTTTGTTTCCACTGAGCACAGTAAGAAGCTCCTAAGAACAGAAAAGAAATAAATAAAAAGATTCAAAAACAACAATATTCATGTCTTCAACTGCACAGCCCTCGTCATTTAGAATAGTCAGAATCCCCAGCTTCACCATTAGTTGTCTGAAGAACAAAAATTTGGTCAGAAATAATGAGGATTTGATGTTGATAAAACATAGTGTTAAAATATTGAAAAAAGGAATGTGCCATGAAGGTCCATTCAGTCTTGAAGGCCTTAGTTTGGTCTTGATGGCAGGGGCTCTGGACCTCAAACCCACCCTGTATTACAATAGGGAACACACCAGGGGCACTGCCCCCGGACCCTGCGAGGCATACTGCCCCTCAACCCCATTGGGAGCCCCACCAGCTGCCATACCCCTGCCATCCCCAAACTTGGGTCCATGGTCCTCCTGCCCTCAAAATCCATCTGCAACATCCCATGAAACAATGCTTGATATGTAATAATAACGTCTTCCCCTAAGTTTTCTATTCGAAGATTACCACAGAATTATTAATGTCACATACTACCATCCTAGCCATTCAAACATAAAACTGGGCTTTTCCATGGCACTTCATTTATTGCCGCCATTTCTTATTAGCTAAGAATAGAATACCATCCACATGCTTTGCCAGAAGCTAATAGATAGAGCACAACAATGCAGTTTCAAAAGCATCAGGTATTATAATTTATCAGTACTCAATGTTCGTAGAAAAGGAAAGTGTGATTCAATTGACAAATAAAATAGTAATACAATTTGAAAGTATAGTGAATTTCACAAAAAACATTCAATCAAGACTAAACACAGAAATGGAGACTAGAACTCATTCAAATAATTATGAGAACCAACTGTCAGGACATCTTTTTTCATAACAGTAAACTTAAAGAGTTTAAAATATTAGAAAAAATGTATCCTGATCAGTCAATTTTGTGATCCATCTAAAGAAGTGTATAAACCTCTGGCATATTCAAATCATTGTGAATGGTATCTGAATGATTTGTTGTCAGTTTACACTAAAACTCATGAATTAGCAAGATTCATAGTTTACAGGTGTGATTATAGTAATGCCATTTTCAAAATAAGAGTGTGTATGAATGTGCACATGTGCACATATAAAAGAGAAGATATTGTTCTTTGAAAGAGCCCAATCATTTCTCATTCACCCATTTGGAGTGATATTTGGCATTCATATATCCACAACAAGATGTCTCATTTCAGTGAATAATAAATATGTATTGTCTAGCTTTTGCTCAAGAAGAATATAAACCATTTATCTTCTTATAATTTTTTTGCCCTATTCAATTGTGCAAGGAAAAACTTGTATCTGAATCAAGAAACTTATATCCTATGTTCCACAGCATTTCGGGGACGGGGACGGGGGGAAGGTAGGGGACGTGTTTCCAGGACGTTTCCTAAGGGGCAATTTTTAGGGGACGGCAGGGGACGGATGGCAACATACAAAATATATATATTTTTTCAAAATTTATTAATATATTAGAGAGAGAGAGAGAGGGAAAGAGAGAGATATGTCAACAAATTAATAATTGATAACAACAATATAAATATGTAAATAAATCGCGAACAGTACTATAACAGCATAAGAAATGTCATTAAAGCATTATAAAATTTATCACAGCAGTATCAAACATCAATAAAACCATGGTCTATCAATATCCAAATGTCTCAAACATGTATCCAAATGTCTAAAACTATTTGTAGTTCTTCTAATTTACTTGTATCTAGATCATCTAATATGGATGGTGACAATATTTTTGAACCCATATGATAATGCTTGATCGGTGATGACTGCTTGTTGACACTCGACATTATTATTTTTTAATTTTAATTTACAATATATATCATGACATTCAAGTTTGACTAATTGATACTTTTAATATTTTTATTTTTATGGTGGTGTTGTTTACTATACAATATATGATGCTATGTGTGGTATTTTGAACTAACTACTGCTGCAAATATGTATATATTTCTGATTTTTATATGTTTTCATATGGATGAACCCAAACCCAAAAATAAATTTGACCAAACACAAACCAATACCAAGACTGGTAACTTGGGACAACAAGGTTTGGATCATAAATAATTAGTGTTAAATTTATGTAGTGTCTTTTTGTCACAGTCTAGTCATAGAGGCAATAGGTATCTTTCTTTTTGAAGTATTTACCTCAACTTTTGATACACTATATCTGATTCATCTCTATTCTTCTAAAACCATAATATTTACTGAACAATCAAGTGATTGCAAAAGGTTTCTATGAGGCATGTTAGAAGTTTTCCTCTACTGCATTTTAAAGAACTATTAAAAAATAAAATGAGACTTAGTAATACTAATGACAAAATGTTAATATTTTGTCTCCATCAAACTTTAGCCAAAAAAAATATTAAATTAATCCTGTGAGAGATGGTGGGCCCCAAGTGACCTTGGGAAGTAGAAATAAACTTTAAAAAAATCGAATTTTTTATTGTTTTTTAATGTTTGAAGCTCTCAGCATGCAGGGGACAGCTAGCCATCCCCGGTACGATTGGGGACGTTTCCAACGTCCCCAATCCGTACTGGGGACGGGGAACCATCCCCAAACTGCTGGAAACGTTTCTTGGCGTTTCCTATGAATTTTGCTGTTTCGGGGACAGCAGGGGGACGTCCCCTTTGCGTCCACCCATCCCGGGGACAGCAGGGGACAGGGATAGGGGGTTTTGGGGCAGTGGACGCATCCCTGTGTAACCCTACTTATATCCTTTTTCTGTTTGTAGAACATGCTTTTCACACTATAATAGTTCAAGCTAGGGGGAGAAAAGGATGCATAGAATTTTAATATTCCTTATCTGTAATGCAAACTGGGATTAAATTTTCAATAGATATACAGAATATGCATCCTTGCTGGAGTTGAAAATTGGATGTAGGGTGATTAGTAAGAGAATCTGTTAGAAACGGCGTGACCCATGTTCAAGACACCACAATGCCCTCTTGCTATGTGAAAACGTGGAAGTCCTTTGTTGTGATTGTAGAAAGGCCTGCTGAGGACATCCCCAGATTGTGTGTATCAAAATCAATCATCCTTTCTAGAGTTGATCAGCAAACATTTGGAATACAAGAATATTTCATATATGTTTTGGTTTTTACTTTATTATATTTTTAGTTTATTATAATGTTTGGATATGTTGTTATGTTTATACTTGTGTCTTTGTAATTTAAATTTAATAATAATTATAAATATGTGAACACTTTATTTTAAATGTTTACTTCTTTTCTTTTCTTTTTTGCAATTTTTGAATTTTTTTACTTTCATAATCCTAAACTGGATATAGCACTAGTTAGTCAGGTACCTTAGCCAGAATTATTAAAAACAGCTCAAATATGGACTTGTATATTAATGCATCTGGATACAGATATGGTATCCACACCATATTCAAGAGTATCATATTCATATCATGTCTGATATGCAGATACACATATCTGGTAACAAAAGGGGAAAATATCCTACAACTTTGATGCGATATTAATATTTTTTACTTCTTCTTTATTTCCAATTTCCATTCAAGTGAGATTGGGTGATGGTCACTTTTCAACTTTCAAAATATGCAACTCTAGTGTCTTTGTTTAAGAAACTTGTGACAAATACTTTTTCAGAGGCTTTTCTTTTATTTTCCTTCAGTAGTGAAAGTAACCACAGGAGATGCCAGCAGACATTCCTGACATCAAGCATCCTCGAAGGTAACAGTTTGCTTCGCTGGTGCAGGGACATGTACCATTAGAAAATGCCCATTCAATACCCAAGTTATAAGTAACCCAGATTAGCAAGCAAGCATCATCTCTCATAGTAATCAATCATCCAAATGGTCAAAAAAGGATCCAATAATGTGGGTTTAAGTTTAATTTCCTTCTTGCAAAACTTCAATGTATCCTAAAACCCATTTGTCACCAAGAGATCAAGTTTGAAAAATAAACTGCCAAAATTATAATAACTGAGGGTTTCAAAAGCAATCCATCAAGCAGATATTTGACTCATTTGAATTTTGCCCAACTGTTACCAGCTAATCCACAAAAATTCATTGAAATTATTTACTTTGTATTAGCATATCAAACCTAATTAAAAATCTCATATACCACCAAACATATTAGGAAGAAATGTTTAATCATAATGCTTCTAATCTGCTCTGCTCTAGAAGAAAACTTTAACACTTAATGAAACCTCCACAACCATTGGAGCTCAGAAAAGAAAGAAAGAATTCATATCAATGTGCACATATGATGAAATTAGTATTTTGGTGAAACACTAAAACAAAAAATATCAGAGTAAATTTGATAAACAAATTTGAAATTAAACTTGTAAAAAAGGGTATATGCTTCAGAGTTCATACATCAATTTTATCTCTCTTGGCAATCTTTGTCCAGTCCTTTGCAAAAACACCAGTCTTCCATTCAATCTCAACAGTTGCCTTAATGACTGGTTGGACAGGAGGTATCCAGAAACAAGCCAGGTAATCCCCTGCTTCAGTGGTGGTGAAGGCAAATTGTCCTGATTCCACCTTTTCAGCAAAATGCACGCTATTTCCATAAGGAGAAGTCACCTATACCAAAAAACACAACAAATCAATGAAAATATGAACCCTTAAACAATGACCACGTCTCCCTTTTGACAATCCCAAATCCCCAAAAAGATAACCCCACCCTAAAATTTATGGGCAAAATTCTTTGAGGTAAAACATCTACTTGGGCAATAACAACCTGAAAAAGAGAAATGAATCGAAGTAATTGTTTTTTAAGTTTTAACAGTAACCAGAGACACTCATAAGAGTGTAGCCTAGATTTAAATTCCACGGCTTAATAACTCAGCCCATAAGTCCAGCACACATGTGGTAAGCCGAAAAATCAAATTAGACCCTGCCAATAACACAAAAACCCATGAAAAATATTACGACACTGGCAGTAGCCACATCATTTTTCTGCCGATCCAAATCCCAGAAAAGTGAATCCAGCCCTAAAAAATTAAAAGGGAAACTAGGAGTAAAAATTCCCAAAATTATAAAATTGGACGTAGGGCTTGTTTTGTAAATTTGTAATGTTCAAGGGGACACTGTCAATGCCTAAAATTCCTTTTCATAATAAAATGGTACATAACTTCTGGAAACATATGGCAAACATATAAATCTAATCAAGTCCCCTAGACAAAATAAATAAAGCTTGAATTGGCTGAAAGGATTGTGGTGTAATTGTAATGGAGGACACAACTAAGAATAAAACCCAGGTTCACATCTGCCCACCATAATTACAGAGCCCATAACTTCAGTGAACATGTGGTGAGGCTATAGAGTAACACTCATAGGGTTTATATAAGTATGACCCCTATTTATAAATATTAAATATGCAGTCCAAGCTTATCCTACATCAAACTGAAAAAGCAAGCAATTTCCCTCACCCAAAAGTTATGAAGTAAACCAACCAAAGTTATGAATTTGAAACCTAATAGGCCCACTGAAAAAATATGAAGAATGAAATATTATTTACCCTAGCAGGATTCAAATCCCACTGTCCCTACTACAGTGAACACGTGGCGCGGTTGTAATCAATGATTAAATGTCATAAGTCTTAAGAGTCTAACCCAGGCACACCCTAACCATCTCCATATTTAAGGCACCAATTAGCCCTTACCAAAGATTTATGTAATCTACTGCAACGATTAGCCCTTACCCAAGATTAATCTAATCTACTGGCAACAATTAGGCCTTCTGTCACACGTAAACCTCCCATCAAAAAAGGAAAAAGTTTTGTTTAACTTACCCTGACGTGAACCTACCCCAAAATTTATAAGTAATCTCCTGCCCACAATTAGCCCTTATGTCACATCTAAATCTCAAAACAGAAATAATTTTCAAAAAAAAAAAAGAGTTTGAGTAACTTACCCTGACAGTGAGTTTGTGATCATCTGGCACAGGTTGTGCAGTGATAGTCCCAAAACGATGTTCGTCTGAACCAGGCGCTACAACATGATAATTCCCCAGCACCATGACATTGTTCTGAATCTCCTCTGCTATGCATTTGGTCTGTCCTGATGGCAGATCAAAACGAATGCACTGCACACCCCCAACACTCAAACATAACAAAACCGAAACAAAAAGCCCAAATCGCCCCATTCTATAAAAACTATTTAGTAAGCCAAGTGATGCCTCTGAGTAGGTACAGATCCGCTCAAACCAATGCCATTCAATAGTCCAACGAGCAACGCATATGAAGATTTGCTAGCACAAATCTTTCGTGGCTCTATTGCCAAACAAGTCAAAAAAAATATTTAGACACGTCAAGGGCAATTTAGTAATAAGGGCGCGTTATGTCATGCAGGTGTGCAGGATTTTAAAAATTGACAGATTTTGTCTAGTCGGCAATGTGGTTGATTTCTATTGGGGGAGAGACTGGGTTGTTTAATTTTGATTGGTCTCAACACGCCATTGTTTCTTAGTGCTGCCTGTATTTTTATTACTATATAAATCAATATAACTACCTATAGTTCCGTCCTTGTTCATTAAAATAGTTTTTAAAAAGAATTATATTAGAACAGGGATTTTCTAGTGCAGGATCTAAAGTCAACTAGTTAATTGTAGCATTTTTTTAAAGTATTAATAGTATCTTTTAATATTAATATTTTTTATTAAATTACTAATATGAATTATTTGTCTTTATTCTTTATCTATGAAAAGTTTTTTTTTTTTTCTCTACGTTATTATATAATTATGATTTTTACATGTATATTCAAAATGATATTGATAAAAAAATTATATAATTATAATTTTTTATATCATATATATTTAAAATGAACTTAACAATTATTATAATCATTATTATTTTTTGTCTTGTGAGGTTGTAGGATAAATTAATATGAATGAAAAATACTTCTCCCATCAAAAGAATTATATTGTGTGAAATTTTACTTATAGTTGTTATGATTTTCTATTATATGTCTAGTATATGACAAATATTGATTTTATATTGTCATATACACACATCTTATTCAAATATTAATTTAAAACTAAAATTTCAACTCTATTAATAATCCATAATTATTTTTTTAATCTTATAGTATGCAAATCATAGAATCTTATGCATGTTTCAGATTCAAAAAATGTGATATTGTTTGAAAGCTATAGATGTTTTTCAATCAATCTATCAATCAAGACTTTAATTGTAATTCAAATAGAAAATGAATAATAATTATTTATTAAATTCAAAGTAAAGCATAATTTATATTGGTGGAAAGCTGAGAATCTCTTTTAAAAACTCTTTTTGTTTCATCAATTTTGGGTAAAAAAAAGTCCCCAGCCACATACCCATCATATTGCCACTTTTTAGTTCATCATGATCTTGCACATACCTGTAAAAGAAATATATACAAATCGTTATTTATACATAAAAGCAATTCCAACCAATCAGATCATTCCCTTGAACCATGCTTTTTTTTCATGTCCTTCCCTCCCAATTTAAGTGTTTGTGTAAGAAAGAGAAGGAAAAAAAAAATATATTAAAAAGAAAAAACCAAATCTGATTCACAAAAATCTAGCATCTCTAGTTTTACATAATTTTTGAATCTTGTTACTGACACACTACTCTAATAATGGATTATTTGTCCAAATCATAAGATTTATATTAATCTCATTTCCTAGGATTACATCAATGTGTTATTCTTTATTGCATCAAACGGATGGAATTCTAAGAGTTTTGGGAAATTGGGAATTAATGCAATAAACGGAAGTCAATGAAACTGCCCTTTCATAGTAATGGTAGGTTCATTTACATCCTCGTGGATTCTAATTGACACTCAATTAAGAAGCTTTATGTATATTTTCAAATGAACAAGTAAGAGGTCACAAGGTCTAATCTCCATCCATGGTATCAAAAGACATGTCGCGTCAGTATCATCGATCACATGAAAAAAGTTTATGAGATGCATGCTAACGAAAGTCTAAAAAAAATATTGTCAAATGAAAGCAATATGATCAAACATTGTAATTATAAGAAAACCGTAATTAATATGATTTATGATGTTTTTTTATCATTTCCATACGATTTGACTTGGTAGTGCATATCACAACTACAATCACAATTAATAAGCAATACAGGCCAAGCTGATGGCCCTCCATATGTAGCAGGTCAATCTTCCATCTTTAAGTTTTACTATGCTACATATATATTATTTGTATTCAATTATGGGTTTCCAAGAGAATATTTCAACTATTAGTTCTTGTGTTTGATGTTAGGTAATGATTTTTTGTAGGGAAATTACTATTAAAGCTCCCTTTTCCTGTGGTCTTTTTAATTGCACTTGGTTTTGTAATTCAATTTGAATTTGGTGGGCATTAGTTGCAGAGAGAAATGGTGTATAGTTTTGTAAATTCAAAATGGAATTCCTTCTTGAAATTCAATGACATATCACATAGTTCATCATATTAATACCTGTATTCAAATCAAGCATATTGAGAAAAAACAATCCCCTGACGTAAACTAATGCATAAGGATAGGGATCTTTTAAACTGCATCCATACTCATTCAAAGGTCAAAACTCATTTTAATGGAAGAGGAAGACAACGCATCTAGAGTTAACATTGCAATTTGGGTGTGAATAGTGTGAAAATTCTATTGTAGTTACTGATTATTAATGACCTATTTAAATAGATTATTTGACTGCGAAAAATTAATTCATAGCAAATATTGAAAAATAACGCAACTACAACTTCACAAATAAAACCACAGGAATAGAGAAGAAAACATGCAAAATAATGAACACAATATTTTTGGACAAATTGTCCTTGGAAAAACCCCGAAGAGAAAACTAGTACTGTAGATGAGGAATTTTATTAAACTTCAGCAAATTAAGAGATACATAAACTACTTGCCTCTTACTAGCAGAGCTCCGACAATATTCTTTTCCAAAAATTCTTCCCTCAATTTCTCCTATTGAAATTTCACTGTTGTTGTCTTCAACGCTATCATTGCACCCTTGCTATCACTGCAAAACTATTTGCTCTCACTGCAAATCTACTTGCTATCACTACAAGTCTTTCTCAAGTGTGTTCTCCAAATGCCCATTGATCCCCTTTTATACTTTTCTCATTGAAAAACCAATGGCCATGATTTAATCTCAATCAATGGATAAGATTAATTAGACTCTAACAAACCCTAACTAACTGGATTCTAGAAGTCTCTAGAGGAATCAATTAATTAGTTAAATAATTATCTGGACAACTAACTCCTTTCTAGAAGTCTCTAGAAAAAATAATTAAACAATTAAATTTCTTGGGAATGGAGATACCTATCCAAGCCACTAAAATTAACACTCCCTCTTAGCGAGGAAGGTGTTCTGCATGACACCCAACCTATCTCTGAAGAAGATGAATTTTTCCTTCCCCAATGCCTTTGTCAAAATGTCTTCTACCTGCTAATATGTAGGTATATACTATAGATGAACAATCCCCCAATGTACACAATCCTTGATGAAGTGATACCTAATATCTATATGCTTAGACCTATCATGAAACACTAGAGTCTCAGACAATTTGATGCAACTCTGATTGCTGCAGTGTATCACTGTAGTCTCAACCCTTTAACCAAACAAGGCTTCTAGGAACTTCTGAAGCCATATTGTCTCATACGTCACCATGCTAGTTGCTATGTATTCTTCCTCTGTAAAACTTAAAGCCATGGACTTCTGCTTCATGTTGTACCAAGAGACAACTCCTTATCCCAAACTAAAGCAGCACCCTGAAGTGTTTTTCTTGTTTGTTGTACTGCCTGCCCAATCTATGTCAGTATAGCCTATCAACTTGATACCATCACCTCGAGCATATCTAATCCCATACTCGATTGTACCACGCAAATATCGCAACACATGCTTTGTTGTTGTCCAATGCACTCTCTTCGACTCAACCATGAACTGACTAAGAGAGTTTACTGCAAAGGATATTTATGGCCTAGTGTTGACCAAATACATGAGAGATCCAATCAACTGCCTGTATAAGGTGGGGTCTCCATCCTTCTCCCTAGATGAGTCTACCTTCTTCCAATTCATGATCATAGGAGGAGACATGGCTTTGCAATCTTCCATCTCAAATCTCCTCAAGATTTTGATGCAGTATGTCCCTTGTCCAAGGGAAATCTCTCCATTTGTCTGTCATACCTCCATGCCTAGAAAGTAGTGGATAAGCCCCAAATCCTTCATCTTGAACTTTGTTGCAAGGTCCCTCTTACACTCCTCTATGAGCCCCAATGAACCTATTAAAAACAATTCATCCACATATAGAACAAGAATGAGAACCTCACCCCCAACCACCAAGTAGTAGAGGTTAGTATCTGCTTCACTCTTCACAAAGCTCATTCCTTGCAAGTATCTATCAATGTGCTCATACCACACCCTGGGAGCCTACTTGAGTCTGTACAAAGCTCTCTTCAATCTACACACGTGGGTTTCACTATTGTGTGTTGCAAATCCCTCTGGTTATTCTATGTATACCTCCTCTTTCAATTCACCATTAAGAAACGTTGTCTTGACATCCATCTGATGGAAGATCTACCATCCCATTTGTGCTACAAGTGAGATCACGGCTCATATAGAAGTATACCTAGCCACTGGAGCAAATGTCTCCTCATAGTCTATTCCCTCCTTTTGAGAGAAACCCTTGGCCATGAACCTTGCCTTGTATTTCTCGATGCTACCATCTACACCGTGCTTAATCTTATAGATCCAGTACGATACAACCACTACCATATATGTTGGTTTAGGCACAAGCTCCCACACATCATTATGCACTATTAAGGTATATTCCTTAACCATCGCATCTTTCCACACCTGCTACTATGTGGCCTCCTGATAGTTGGAAGGCTCACTATCTGCCAACTGACTAACTAATGCCATATAGCCATTATACCTAGCTAGTTGTCTCTATTGTCTACTACTCATCCTAGGAGCTCCCACAAACTCCTAAGTATCCCTATGTGACTGTTAGTTCCTGCTACCAACTGTAGAGGATGAAGTATCAACCTCCATGTCTTCCTGATGCATCTCTTGGATTTCCTGCATCTATTGCTCCATACTCTACGAACTCTCAACACTTGAGTCTGTGCTTGTACTAGTAATTGTACTTGAGCTTCGTTGTCCCTAATCCGGTTGCACGATCCTTGGACTTTCTGTTGGTTGCTCACTCTAAACATCTGCTAGAAAATCTCTGGACTTCCTAAATGCCTTGTCCTCCATTAAATTGACATCATGCCTGACTATAATCCTCCTAGCCCCTGGAATAAATATTCAATATGCATTTGAGGTTTCACTGTACCCAACAAAGTACCCTCTCTCTAAGTTTGATCTAACTTGGAACATGTAGGTGTTGGATTTTGTGGTTGTGTTGCTGATATGTGGTCGTCATTGATGTCAACACTATTGGCATCAATGTCTTCAAGACTGTATATGTCGAGGATATTGAGAAAATTGTAATAAAATAAGTTGCAGATTGTCAATGGTGAAGTGAAGTTTAGTCTGTTGGTTAGCTTAGTACGTTGATGATCAGAGGTTGTGGATTAAAGGGTTTTTTGTCGAGTATATCTAGTTTATCCATGTTAAGTTTCAAAGATTTGTATGAAGATTTGATTGAGTTATGAGCAGTTGTGTTTTGGCAATCATTATGTTGCTTCAGTTGGTGTTCCTGAATGAAGATGATGTCATTCTAGTAAGTTCAGTTGTTGCGGATGCATCTCTAGTGATTCATGATGTTTGTGGATGTTTTTAGATCGTGCTATATCTGTGTTGCACTTCTGCATTGATTATCGTGAATGTGATTAGAGATTTTCTCTTGCGTGTTCATGTTTTTCATGTTCTTGGCCGACAGGGTGTTGTAGCGTGTTGTGGATCTTCAAGGAATAGTTTTCAAAGTGTTTTCATGTTTGAGTATTTTGTTTTGGGTCTTGATTATGTTATGGCTGACATTAGTAAATTCACATTGAGAATTATTTATTGTTTTGGGCAGACAGTTTGCATATGTTTTATTATTTTATTGAGTCTGACATGTAGTGATGTAATCTCTTGTTGTGGATATATATGAGTGATTGTCTATTCCATTTGAAGGTGTGTGCATGTGTGAATAATGTCCTAATCATTCAAAGGTAGATGAAAAGTGTGAAGAAGTGTTCATGTGCTTAACTAGAACTATAATCAAGCATTAGCAAATGCTATTTTCTCAGTTCAAAATCTTGTGGATGTAATCCAAATGTTTCTATAAGACAATGTGTCTTCTTTTGGGTAGTAAGCCTTTATGTATTTGAGCAATGAGCTCTAGGAAATGTGTCTAAATTCAAGTGCATTCCCCATTTATTTTTCTTCGTACTTTTAATAGGGTATAATCTTGTGGACTAACCTCCATCGTGGTTTTTCCCTAACAGGGTTTCCACATAAAAAAAAATCTTGTTGTTATGTGTATTTCTGATGTGTTGACGATTTATGCTTTCATGGTTATTTATCAGATATGAGAATAAGGTTAATAAGTTTGATAAGTTTAAATTTCTAAGACAACTGATTCACCCCCCCTCTTAGTTGTCTACCCTTGTGTTGCCAACAATTGGTATCAGAGAAGGTTTCTCAGAAGAAGTTTGATAACTTGAGGTGATCCGGGATGGTGACATACAAGAAGGATAGTCCAAGATTTGATGGAAAAAATTATTCTCTGTGGAAGGCTCAAATGGAGTGTCATTTGAGATGCATTGGTGAACCCTTCTGGAATATTACAAGGAATAGGTATGTTATCCTATAGAATGGTCCTTCTACTGCTGTTGAGATTAAGGATGTCAAGTACAATATTAGGGCTAAGGAAGCATTGTTAAGTGCTTTGACTAATTTCGAGATGACAAATGTTATGGATCTGTAGACTACTTATGAGATCTGGAAAAAGTTGGAAACTTTGTATAAAGGTGATGCACATGTGAAGGTTGGTAAGCTACAAAGCCTGAAAGGGAAATATGAAATGTTGAGAATGGGTGATGATAAGAACATTACGTCTTTCATGTAGAGAGCGAATGAACTTAAGTGTAGTATAAGATGTGTTGGTGGAACATTGGATGAATCAGAAATTGTTGCCAAAGTGCTTAGATCCTTTCCTACTACATACAAAGCCAAAGCTACTGCTATTAAGGATATCCAAACTATGACAAATGCAACCAGAGACATGTTGATTGGTAAACTTACAACTTTTGAGTTAAGTGAGTTTGTTGATGCTCTTCCTAAGATAGAATCTGAATTCAAAGCTACTACCTTCGGAAAGGATAAGCAAAGATATGATCCGGGAGAAATTTATTCTAGAAAGATATTCAAGTATGAGAAGGAAATGAGAGAGATTGAAGAAGAGGAGAGAAAACTAGACTAGCTTGAAGCATTTATTGTCAAAAGGGAAGCCAGAGGAGAAGGTAATTATAAAGGGGAATTACCTTTTAAATGTTTTTCTTGCAATAAGATAGGTCATTTTGCATCAAGGTGTCTGGAAAGAGTTCCTAAGCCAAGACCTAATAAGCCAAGATTCCAAAGAAAGTGTTATTATGTTGCTAATGAAGGTGTGATAGATGATGAATCTAATAAAGGGAATGTAAGTGAAGATGAATGGGTATTTATTTCTATCAAGGAAAATGATCATGTACTTATTGAATCTTCTAGTTGTTCAAATGTGGAGAAAGCTCTAGTAGCCAGAGTTGAAGAAAAAGATGAATGGGTGATTGACAGTGGATGCTCTCATCACATGACAGGTGATAAAAGCAAATTTGTGAGCCTGGAAAAGTATGATGGTGGTGTTGTAAGATTTGGTGATGAAAAATCTGGTGTTATCCATGGTAGAGAATCCATTTCTCTTGATGGTAAGAATAATACTGATGATGTTCTATATGTGGAAGGTTTGAAGCACAATATCTTAAGTGTTGGACAGATGGTTGACAAGGGATACAATCTTCAATTCAGGAGTGGAAAGTGTAGAATATTGGGGAGTTCCAAAAATGTGATTGCTTCAGGTACAAAAACAAAAGGTAACATCTTTCACCTGAATGCTACTGGTAAAAGTTGTATGATTTCTTAAGTTGATGAAAGTTGGTTGTGGCATAGGAGAATGTGTCATATAAACTTTGACAATATTATCAAGATAAGTTCTACTCAGGCAGTGAGAGATCTTCCTAAGTTGGTAAAGCCTACTAATATTGTATGCAAGGAGTGTTAGTTAGGGAAGCAAACTAGAATTTCATTTTAGAGAAAACAACATTATTCCAATAAAGTGTTGAAGCTTGTTCACACTAATTTGTGTGGTCCTTCTAGAGTCAAAAGTTTACAAGGAGACAGGCACTTCATGTTACTTATTAATGATTACTCTAGATTGATGTGGGTTACTTTCTTAAGGGAAAAATCTTAAGCTCTCGAGAAATTCAAGATTTTTAAGGCTATGGTTGAGATAGAGACAGGTCTGAAGATTAAATGTCTGAGATCAGATAGAGGTGGTGAATTAACTTCCCATGAGTTTAATTATTTTTGTGAAGAACATGGGATAAAGAGACAATTATCTGCCCCGCGAACCCCTCAGCAAAATGGAGTTGTGGAAAGGAAGAACAGGATAATTCAAGATGTTGCTAGGACTATGATGCTAGAAGGAAACGTTTTGCATATCTATTGGAGAGAAGTTGTTATTACTGCTATTTACACCCTCAATTGAGTACAAGTCAAAGGTGATATTGGTAAGACCCCTTTTGAGCTATGGTCTAGTCATAAGCCTACTATTAGATATTTCAAAATCTTTGGGAGTAAATGCTATATCAAAAGAGATGAAGATATAGGAAAGTTTTATGCTAGAAGTGATGAAGGAATCTTTCTTGGTTATTCTACTAAGGGTAAGGTCTACTAGTACTACAATAAAAGAGTGAGGAAAATGGTTGAAAGTGTTAATGTCAAGGTTGATGAAGACATAGCTAGACCATCCAAAACCTACAGATATGATTCAGATGATTAGAATAATAGTTCAATTATAGGAAAGGAAGTTCAAATCATTCTGGTGAATCAAGAAAATCAAGAGGAAGGAACTAGTGGAAGTGAAAAGGAGAGATCACAAGAGGCAGAAGTTCAAGAACATCCTAAGACTCCAAGGTATGTAAGACTAAATCATTCAGAAGATCAGATTATAGGTGATAAGAACAAAGGTGTTCAGACTAGGAGAAAAATTACAGAAGAATACTATTTGATTTCAAAGACTGAGCCTAATAGTGTTAATGAAGCATGCAAAGATGAACATTATGGAAGCAATGAAAAAAGAACTACAAAAAATTAAGAAGAATAATACATGGATTCTTGTTCCTAGGACAAAAATGTAATTGGAACCAAATGAGTCTTTAGAAACAAGTTGAATGAGCAAGCTGAAGTTTTTAGAAACAAAGCAAGACTTGTGTGCAAAGGATATTCTTAGATGGAAGGAATTGACTTTGAAGAAAATTTTGCCCCTGTTGCTAGGATTGGAGCTGTGAGACTATTTATTGCTTATGCTACTTACAAAAAATACAAGGTTTATCATATGGATGTCAAGTCAACGTTTCTATATGGCGAATTGGAAGAAGAAGTGTATGTTGATCAACTTGATGGATTTCAATTAACTGATCAGGGAGATATGGTTTACCAATTGAAGAAATAATTATATGGACTTAAGCAAGCCCCAAGAGCATGGTATGCTAGATTGGACAAGTATTTTTTGAAGCTTGGATTTAATAAAGGTATTGTTGATAGTAATATGTATTTCAAGATTGATGATGATAAAGATTTGATTGTTAAAGTATTTGTTGATGATATCATTTTTGGAGGAGATGATAGTTTGAGCATAAAGTTTGTTGATGAGATGCATAATGAGTTTGAGATGTCTATGATTGGTGAGATGAAATTCTTTTTGGGATTGCAAATTACTCAGCTAGATAAAGGGATCTTTATATCTCAATCCAAGTATGTGAAAGAATTGCTAAAGAAGTTTGGTATGGAAGATTCAAAGCTAGTTGGAACACCTATGGTAACCGAATGCAAGTTGACACAAGATGATGATTCTCTAAAAGCAAATCAGACTAGATACATATCGATGATTGGTGGATTGCTCTATGTGACTCAAACTAGACCTAATATCATGAATGTTGTATGCATTGTTGTAAGATTTCAAGCCGATCCTAAGGAATCTCATGTGACTGCTGTGAAGAGGATTTTTAGATACTTGAAGGGGATAGTTGATTTTGGGTTGTGGTATCCTAAAGATGATGATCTTACTTTGAGTGTTTTTACTGATGCTGATTGGGCAGGTGATGTGAATGATATAAAGAGTACTAGTGGTGGTGCATTTTTCTTGGGTAAGAAGTCAATTTCATGGTTAAGTAAGAAGAAAAATGCCATTTCTTTATCTACTACAAAGGAAAAATATATTGTTGCTACTAATAATTATACTCAAGTATTGTGGATGAAGCAGATGTTAAAAGATATCAAATTTGTCTATGATGAACCTATTACTATATTTTGTGATAATTCAAGTGCAATTAACACTTCTAAGAATTCGGTGCTACATTAAAAAACCAAGCATATATTGATGGGGAGTGAGGGGTTGGAGGAATCAATCTCAGATTCCTGCTCTAGGTCTTGCTTGCAAGACCTTCTTGGTGTCTTACTCCACCACCTAAACCTATAGACTCCTTTGCTTGTTAGGTAATCCTGGTTCTTCTATCCAACCCCACTTCCATCACCATTCAACCACCCAAGTTTCCCTTGGTGCAACAACTCTCACTCTTCCTTATTCTTTTAGTCTACCCTAAAGACTAACCATACCTCCAACGTTGCATTTTTACTTGCAGGGGTGTGGAGGTGTTTTAAAACATTGCAATCAATCAATTTTTGGTTATTTTTTACCCTTCTTACACCAATTCCTGGTCGCTTTCATCAAAACCCTCTTTTAGGGTTAAAAAGGGCTACTAGCCAAGAGCCCCTATTAGGCCTCCAACTCCTAGTAATCTGGCCTTTGTTCTAAAATATTACAAGAACACCCCATTCTTTCTCTGAGGTCCTTGGTTCATTTGCATAACTCTCAAATATTCTTGGGGTTTTGGCCCTTTACCAATCGTACAAAGCTAATTCTAGAAAATGACCCTAAACTAGGGTTTATAAGCCTTTTCTAGGTTGCTTCTAAACTGTTAGAGTTTTCTCACACCAAAAGGATTGATGGAGCCTCCTCCTGACCACCAAGCCTTTCCAAGACTCACAACTGAATTCTCAAAAAGGAAATTTAACGAAACCTTGTCACCCTTGCAAGCTATGTGCTCTGCACCCTATGACTTCCCTAGCCGGACTCTGCCTGGCTCGCCTAGGGAAAGTCTTTGCTAGCAATTCCTGCACACAAAAAACCTCTAAAACCTACCATATGTACAAGCATGGAGTCTAGGCACTAATACCAAAGGGTCGTACAATTTGTATGGTGGGAAAGTGGTCTAGAACCCCATTTTCTCAAGACTGTCTGGTTTAGGCCAGAAAAAGAAAGAAATCAAACTATTTACAAACAAATGATGGAAACGAATCATGAAGGAAAATGGATGGCACAAAAATATTGTATTCTATTAGCACTACATTCTACTTACATGACAGTAATTATTTCAATCCATTAAAAGCTCTGTTATGAAGCAAAACCCAGAAATTGCCTCACAAAATGCTGTCTTATTCCAATTTCACAAAATGTCACACAACATCAGTGCTTCCAACCCTACTCCATGGTCGAAGCATACCTTAAATAGACTCCAAAAATAGTTAAGCTCTTTTAGTCGAACCTATAGATGACCTAATGGCAAAAAGTATAAAATCCACTATGTTTTTCAACCCAACTTTTGAAAACTGAGCAAGATGAGCTTCTAAACTTATTCATCTCTTCACAACTTCTTTCCTAGAGATCAAAAACACCTCTAAGCTAACTTCACAATGGTCAACATGACCTTTAAGAAAACAAAACAAAATTATCCTTCTAGATTTCCTATTTACCTAATGAAACTGCTTGTTGTTCCTTAAGTGCTCCTACACCATTCTCCCCCTCTCTACCCAAACACTAATGAATGGAAGGAGAAATCAATGACACGTCAATACCAAACTTCTTGAACTGATATTCTTGTACCCATGTGGCTTCGGATTCATGCTTGTTCTTCCACTTGATAAGGTGCTCCATGTAGACTTTATGTCTTGTAGCTTTCTTCACTCTTGACTCCAAGATCTTCTCTGCTTGAGGCTTGTCTTGATTAGGTAAGGATACATTACTTATGTCCTTGAAGATCTCCTTACTGTTATGTTCCACATCATTGACTGATCCCTTGTACTTAATCAAGTCAGCTATATTGAGAACTAGTGAGATTCCCATATTGGTAGGTAACTCCACCTTGTATGCATTCTTGCCATACTTGGCCAATACCTTGCATGGACCCACTCTCTTCATTTGCAACTTGGTTGACATTCCCTTCTACAACTTTGATTTGTTAAGGTGGAACAAGACATAGTCTCCTACTTGAAATTGCACATCTTTTCTTGACATATCGTCCTTCTCCTTCAATTTTTGTGTAGCCTCAGTGACTGTCCTCTTTACCTACTCCTGAATCTCTTTCATGGTTTAACTAAAGTCCTCGGCATGTCCACTTCTTTGTTCCATAGCTCCAAGATCTTTGAGCTCACATATGCCTCTTGGGTGCATCCCATACACAACTTCAAAAGGACTCTTCCCTGTGGTCTGGTTCACACTATCATTGTAAGCATACTCAGCTTGTGAGATAACCATATCCCATGTTTGTCCATACTCCTTAGTTAGGCACCTTAGAAGATTACCTAGCACCCTGTTAATCACCTCTATTTGATCATCAGTTTGAGGATGGTAAGCTAATCCAAATGACAGGTTGGTACCCAATCTGCTCCATAGAGTCTTCCAAAAGTGACTCATGAACTTCACATCTCTATCTGAAACAATGCTCAAAGGAAATCCATGGATCCTTACAACTTCCTTGAAGAAAAGATGAGCTATGTAACTTGCATCATGAGTAGTTTTGCAGGGAATAAAATGACTCATTTTGCTAAATCTGTCCACCACTACATAAAAACTGTCAAAACCAGTCTTGGTCTTAGGAAGGCCTACCACAAAATCCATGCTCACACAATCCCATGGTTTGTTAGGAATGGGTAGGGGTTGATATAGACCAGCATTACTAGCTCCTCCCTTAGCTTTCATACACGCAACACATTGTTCCACATACTTCCTAACATCTCTTGCCAACTTAGGCCAGTAATAAAATCTTTGCACTAGTTCTAAAGTCTTGTTGATGCCAAAATGTCCACTAAGACTTCCATTATGCTTTTCCTGAATGAGATTTTCCCTCATTGACCCTCTTGGAACACATAACTGATTTCCCTTAAACAATAACCCACTTTGCAATGTATACTCTGAATATTGGCTATGGAAATGATTCTCAAAGCTAGAACATACCTTATAGACCTCTGAAAAGTCTTCATCTTCCCCATAGAGATCTTTAAAATTGTCAATCCCTATGCTCTTCATTTGTATCTCCTGCACTATCAACAACCTCCTGCTCAATGAATCTGCTACTTTGTTTAGTTGTCCCTTCTTGTGCTTGATGGTGAAGGTAAAAGCTTGGATGTATTCCATCCATTTCAAATGCCTATTACTCAACTTCTCTTGAGTGTTGATAAAGCTAAGTGCCTGATTGTCAGTAAAGACTACAAACTCCTTGGGTAGAAGGTAATGCCTCCATTTCCTAAGTGAACCAAAGCATAAAGTTCTAAGTCATAGGTTGAATACTTCTTCTTTGCTTCATTGAGCTTCTCACTAAAGAAGGCTATAGGCTTGCCCTCTTGACTTAGCACTCCTCCTACTGCCACTCCACTTGCATCACATTCAACAGTGAACAATTTGTCAAAACTAGGTAACAAAAGAATAGGTTGAGTTGCCACTTCTTGTTTCAGTTTCTCAAACCCTTTCTCAGCTTCTTGAGTCCACACAAACTTAAATTTTAAACCACCCTTGATTGTGTCTAGAACTGGTGCACATATGCCACTAAAGTTCCTTATGAATTTTCTATAAAATTGAGCCAATCCATGAAAACTTCTTACCTCTGTCCCTGTGGTTGGAGTAGGCCAGTTTAGGATGGCTTCCACCTTGCTTGGATCCATCTTCAATGATCCTTTGGACACTACAAAAACCAAATATACAAGCTCTTGCTTAAAGAACTCACACTTCTCTAGATTGATTGCCAACTTCTCCTCTTGCAACCTTCTAAGAACCAACTCCACATGTTTTAAATGCTCTTCTGCTATCTTGCTGAATATGAGGATGTCATCAAGGTATACCACCACAAATATCCTTGTAAAGTCTTTAAGCACTTCATTCATGAGCCTCATGAATGTGCTAGGGGCATTAGAGAGGCCAAATGGCATCACTCTCCACTCATATAACCCATCATTTGTCTTAAATGTTGTCTTCCACTCATCACCATCCTTGATTCTGATTTGATGGTATCCACTCTTGGGATCCAACCTGGTGAAGTACTGAGCTCCTCCAAGACAATCCATTAAGTCTTCAATTCTAGGAATAGGGAACCTATACCTAATGGTGATCCTATTTATTGCTCTAGAATTAGTGCATAACCTCTATTTACCTCCCTTCTTGGTTGCTAAGACCACTGGTACTGCACATGGGTTGATGCTCTTTTGAATCAATCCTTGATCCAACAACTCTTGCACTTGCCTAGCTACCTCTAGATTCTGATCTGGTGTAAGCTTATAAGCTGCTTTGTTTGGTAATGATGCCCCTGGTATGAAGTCAATCTGATGACTAATGGCTCTTTGTGGAGGTAGGGTTGTTGGTGTTCCATCACTTACAATATCCTTGAACTAATCCAATAACTTTAGGACTACTCCGGGTATGACTGTCTTTTCAGCCTTGTCTTCTTCTTTAGGTTGTAACATAACCACATATCCTACACCCCATTGATGTAGGTTGTTAAGGAACTCCTTCCCACTACTCAACATGATGCTTGGTGTCTTTGACTATCCCTCTTCTTCTTCTGACAGTGACTGCAACTTGAAAGTCTTCCCATCCTTCTTGAATGAGATGGTGTTCTCTTTCCCATCATATATGGCACCTCTGTCATATTACCATGGTCTGCCCAATAGTAGATGGCAGGCGTCCATGGGTAAAACATCACAAACTAACTTATCCTTGTACCCTCCAATGGAAAACTCCACTGTTACTTGCTCATTCACTAGAACACTATGCCCTTTGTTGAGCCATGTTACCTTGTAAGGGTTAGTGTGGGGTACCTTCTCCAATTTCAGTTTCATTACTGCCTCTTCTGAGATTATATTGTTTGTTGAACTTGAATCTACTATGACCTTGCATACTTTACCAAGTATCTTGCACCTTACTCTAAATAAGGCCCTTCTCTGTTTTGGTTCTTCCTTGACCGGTTGTCTGATCAAAACTCTACTGAACATCAGATTCTCTCCTACCTCAAATTCAATGTGACTGACCTTAGATGATTTAGGACTCATGGTGTCCTCTTGTGCATAAGCCACTCTCTTCTCATTGCTTGATGAAGATGCTTTCTCCGGGCACCTATAAGCAGGATGACCTACTTGTCCACAATGGTAACACTTCATATTAGCAAAGTATGAATTGCTCCTTCTTGCTCCTCTTCCTCTATTTGAACCTCCTTGGGGTCCTCTACCTCTTTTATATCCTCCTCTAGAAGATGTTTCTCCTCCATGCTCTGTGAGTTTAGACTCTCCTTGGTTTCTTGGCTCAGTTCCTCTACCTTGGTAGCCACCTCGCTGTCCTCTTTGATCTCTTTGATCTATGCCTTTGCCTCTACCCTTAGAAGCCTGGTCTTGCTTCCTATTGCTTCTTTCCTCAATCTTTATGGCCAATTGATAGCATTGGTGCACTGTCTTAGGACTTAGAAGAGTCTTCTCCTCTTGAATTTTCCACTTCAAACCGTTAAGGTATCTAGCCACCTTAAGACTTTCATCCTCTGTCACATTAGACCTCATGCAAAGTTTTTGAAACTCCTCAGTGTAAGTGTTTACATCTTGGTCTCTTTCCCTCAAGCTCTGTCTTTTATTGTGTAATTGAATCTCATAGTCATCTGGCATGTATGCTTCCATCACTTTGGCTACCATTTCTTTCCAAGTAGTTATAGGCTGCTTACCTTCTTTTTCCCTCTTTGTCTGAATGAACTTCCACCATGTCAAGGAAGAACCTCTTAGTCTTGACTTAGCCACCTTTACCTTTTGTGCCTCAGTGACTCCATCACATTCAAAATGGTTTTCCATTCCCTCTATCCAGTCCATGACTAGATCAGCTTCCATTTTTCCACTAAATAGTGGTATGCCTTCAAGTGCTTTTCCACTCAAAGCCTTCAATGCCTTCAAGAAAGGATCCTCTTTCAAAACAAAGTCAGGTTGAGGGGTCTTTTCTTCCTCTGTAACCTCTTCTTCCTTTGGTATCCTTCCTTCTAACTGTGCACTCCTCATTACTTGCTCAAGTTGGGCTATTCTTTCCCTCATTAGCCTATTTTCTTCCTCCTGTTCTTCAACCATCTTAGCCAATTCAAAATTTGTCACCATGATGGTAGAACCACTAGATTCAAGGTCTGACATGCAAGATTCTATCTCAAATCTTTTACTTGCTATGATACCAATCTGATGGGAAGTGAGGGGTTGGAGGAATCAATCTCAAATTCCTGCTCTAGGTCTTGCTTGCAAGACCTTCTTGGTGTCTTACTCCACCACATGAACCTATAGACTCCTTTGCTTGTTAGGTAATCCTGGTTCTTCTGGCCAACCCCACTTCCATCACCATTCAACCTCCCAAGTTTCCCTTGGTGCAACAACTCTCACTCTTCCTTATTCTTTTAGTCTACCCTAAAGACTAACCATACCTCCAACGTTGCATTTTTACTTGCAGGGGTGTGGAGGTGTTTTAAAACATTGCAATCAATCAATTTTTGGTTCTTGTTTACCCTTCTTACACCAATTCCTGGTCGCTTTCATCAAAACCCTCTTTTAGGGTTAAAAAGGGCTACTAGCCAAGAGCCCCTATTAGGCCTCCAACTCTGAGTAATCTGGCCTTTGTTCTAAAATCTTACAAGAAAACCCCATTCTTTCTTTGAGGTCCTTGGTTCATTTGCATAACTCTCAAAGATTCTTGGGGTTTTGGCCCTTTACCAACCGTACAAAGCCAATTCTTGAAAATGACCCTAAACTAGGGTTTATAAGCCTTTTCCAGGCTGCTTCCAAAATGTTAGAGTTTTCTCACACCAAAAGGATTGATGGAGCCTCCTCCTAACCACCAAGCCTTGCCAAGAATCACAGATGAATTCTCAAAAAGGAAATTTAACGAAACCTTGTCACCCCTGCAAGCTATGTGCTCTGCACCCTATGACTTCCCTAGTTGGACTCTGCCTGGCTTACCTAGGGAAAGTCTTTGCTAGCAACTCCTGCACACACAAAACCTCTAAAACCTACCATATGTACAAGAATGGAGTCTAGGCACTAATCCCAAAGGGTCGTACAATTTGTACGGTGGGAAAGTGGTCTAGAAACCCATTTTCTCAAGACTGCCTGGTTCAGGCCAGAAAAAGGAAGAAATCAAACTATTTACAAACAAATGATGGAAACGAATCACAAAGGAAAATGGATGGCACACAAAGCTTTTATTCTATTATCACTACATTCTACTTACATGACAGTAATTATTTCAATCCATTAAAAGCTCTGTTATGAAGCAAAAGCCATAAATTGCCTCACAGAACGTTGTCTTATTCCAATTTCACAAAATGTCACACAACATCAGTGCTTCCAACCCTACTCCATGGTCGAAGCATACCTTAAATAGACTCCAAAAATAGTTAAGCTCTTTTAGTCGAACCTATAGATGACCTAATGGCAAAAAGTATAAAATCCACTATGTTTTTCAACCTTTGCCAACTTTTGAAAACTGAGCAAGATGAGCTTCTAAACTTATTCATCTCTTCACAACTTCTTTCCTAGAGATCAAAAACACCTCTAAGCTAACTTCACAATGGTCAACATGACCTTTAAGAAAACAAAACAAAATTATCCTTCTAGATTTCCTATTTACCTAATGAAACTGCCTGTTGTTCCTTAAGTGCTCCTGCACCATATATCTATCAAGTTTCACTTTTTGAGAGAGAAGGTGAGTGGAAAGGAAGTTAGATTGGAGTATGTACCTACTAAGGAATAGATTTCAAATCTCTTTACCAAACCATTTCCTAAGGATACTTTTGAACTATATCTCAGAGGGAAGCTAGGGGTGATTACCCCTCTTAATTGGAACTATGATGCATTGAATTGCATCACTTTATGCATTTCATAGTCATATCTTGATCATAATTGAGGTTGTGGTGGTTGCTACTTAGGGGGAGTAGTCAGATGTTCAGATATGTGGTTCAAAGCTTGTGTGAAGAAAATAGATCTTTTTCATTGATTTCAAAGGGGGAGAAGAGTCATGTGAAAAAATATGAATTATCTGGGGAGAAGAGTCATGTGGGGAGAAGATTCGTGTGAAATATTTGAGGAGAAAAGAGTCAAAACCTAAGGGGGAGTAAGTGTTAAAGATAGTTGTGTTGATGGTGTTTTTCACATCATGTGTTGCCATCAATTCCAAAGGGGGAGATTGTTGGATGTTGTGGTTGTGTTGTTGATATGTGGTTGTCATTGATGTCAACACTATTGGCATTGATGTCTTCAAGATTGTATATGTCAAGGATATTGATAAAATTGTAATAAAATAAGTTGTAGGTTGTCAGTGGTGAAGTGAAGTTCATTCTTTTGGTTAGCTCAGTACGTTGATGATCAGAGGTTGTGGATGAAAGGGTTTTTTTTCAAGTATATCTAATTTATCCATGTTAAGTTTTTGAGATCCACATGAAGATTTGATCAAGTTATGAGCAGTTGTGTTCTGACAATCATTCTATTACTTCAATTAGTGTTCCTGAATGAAGATGATGTGATTATAGTAAGTTCAGTTGTTGTAGATGCTTCTCTGGTGATTCATGATGTTTTTGGATGTTTCTAGATCATGCTCTACCTTTTGTTGCACATCCGCATTGATCGTTATTCTCACGATTAGATATTTTCTCTTGCATGTTCATGTTTTTCATGTTCTTGGCCGATAGGGTGTTGTAGCGTGTTGTGGATCTTTGAGGAATAGTTTTTGAAGTGTTTTCATGTTTGAGTATTCATTATTTTGTGGTGGACATTTGTCGATTCACATTGAGAATTATTTATTATTTTGGGTTGACAGTTTACATATGTTTTAGTATTTTGTTGAGGTCGACATGTAGCGATGTAATCTCTTATTGCGGATATGTATGAGTGATTTTTTATTCCATTTAAAGGTGTGTGCATTTGTGAAATGTGAAAATAATGTCCTAATCATTCGAAGGCAAATCCAAAGTGTGAAGAAGTGTTCATGTGCTTAACTGAAACTGTAATCAGGCATTAGCATATGCTATTTTCTCAGTTCAAAATCATGTGGATGTAATCCAAATGTTTCTATAAGACAGTGTGTCTTCTTTTGGGCAGTAAACCTATTTGTATTTGAGTAGTGAGCTCTAGGAAGTGTGCTTGAATGCAAGTGCATTCCCCATTTATTTTTCTTTATACTTTTAACATGGTATAATCTTGTGGACTAACCTCCACTATGGTTTTTCCCTAACAAGGTTTCCACATAAAAAAAAATCTTGGTGTTATGTGTATTTTCTAATGTGTTGATGGTTTATGTTTTCATGGTTATTTATCAGATTTGAGAATAAGGTTAATAAGTTTGATAAGTTTAAATTTTTGAGACAAATGATTCACCCCCCTCTTAGTTGTCTACCCTTGTGTTGCCAACAATAGGCCTTGGAATGTGGCAATATGCCAAACTCCCAAATATCCTGAAGTGGTTGACATCTGGCTTCTTCCCTGAGAATGCCTCCTCTAGTGTCATCTTTCCCAATACCTTATGTGGAACCCTATTCTAAATGTATACTAATGTACTGCATGCCTCACCCCATAAGTAACATGGCATATCCTAGTCATACAACATATCCCTTGCTTCCTCCAGTATAGAATGGTTCTTCCTCTCAACAACCCCATTTTGCTATAGGTTGTAAGGAACAACCCACTCTCTCTTGATTCCTTCCCTGGTACAAAAATCTTGGAACTCTTTCCCTTTGTACTCGCCTCCATTGTCTGACTGAAGAACCTTTATCTTCCTACCTATCAAATTCTCCACAAGAGCTTTGAATTCTTGGAAGTGACTGAAGACCTCATCCTTGGTCTTCAAGAAGTATATCTAGGTTTTCCTAGAGAAATCATTAATAAAAGTAACAAAGTAATTGTATCCTCTGAGAGACTTCATCGACATTGGTCCACATATGTTTGAATGTACTAGATCAAGAACACCCTTGGATCTAGTGTCACTCCTTGGAAAAGTTGCATTCACAAACTTCCCCAACACACATCCCTTACATACATCATCATGCTCTGTGCTCACCTCTAGAACACCTATCATTGTCTCACGAAGCAATTTAAGTGCTCCATGATGTATATGGCCCATCCTCCTATCCCATAGCTCTCCTTGATCTCTAGAATTATTGTTGCTCATAAGTTCCTTATGAGTATCAAACTACAACCTGTAAAGACGACCACTCCTAACTCCAATAGTTATGGGTGATTTCCAATCCTTATTCTTGATTAACACATTCGCCCCTCTAAAGAGTACATTGTAGCCTTTATCCTAAAGGACAGATACAAAAATCAGATTCATACCCAAGCCTGACACATGCAACACATTATGAATGGGAATCAACTTGCCATTCTCCCCTTGAAATAGAACAGTTCCTTTCCCAACTGGATTGAGTTTGGACATGTTCCCCATAGAAATCTAGATTCTGATGTCCTCCTCCTTATAATTGGAGAAGTACTCTCTAACTCCTGTCATATGAAATGATTCCCTACTGTCTATATACCAAACACCCTGTGAGGTTGAGCTAACCATACAAGCTATGAGTGCAAACTCATCCTCCATTCTACTAGAGAGCTCATTTGCACTTGTTGAAGCTATCGTCTACTCCTTGCCTTCCTTTTCGTTCTTCTTCCTTTGTGGGAAATCATTGACATAGTGGCCAAACTCATGACAACCATAACACTTGATTTTAGACAAGTCTTTTTTCTTCTTCTCACTTTTTGGATTTGATCCTATGCTAGATCCCTTCTTCACTTTCTTTTCCTACTAGGGAAACATTTTTCTATTCTGCCTATCTTTTCTGACTCTTACTATTGGTTCCATTAAAAAGACTTAGTCTAAGATCCTCTTAAGTAAAGTCACTCCATAGTTGATCCCAACTCGGTAAGGTGTCTCATCCATTGATAATTTGAACAAAGACATCCCATTGCTTAGTAAACCCATTTAGGGCTATCCGTACTAACTCGTCATCATCTAGTTTATCTCCAACAACTCCCAACTCATCCTTGACTATTCTGAGTCTGGTGAGGTAACTTGTAACATCTTCTCCCTCGTTCATTTTGGTATTCCTCAAATTTTCTTTGAGAATCAACTTCCAATTAGTGGTAACATTATGGTACAAATTGAGAATGGCATCCCACATCTTCTTCATTGTATCTAACTTTGTGATATACAAAACAATATGGTCCTTGACACCATCAAGAATAAACCTCCTCACCTTGTTGAGATGATGGATTGCACAGCCCCTGAAGCTCCGGAATCTTCAATGAAGTACTTTAGCCATGAAATATAATCAACCACAAAGAGAAGTGTTGCAACAATGGAATGCTGATTAAAGATTCTATTGATAATATGATTGATATGATATAATATTGATATGTTACAAATGAACAAGATGCCTGATTATATAGGCAAGAATGAAAACCTAATATGCATGAGATGTTGCCATGTGTCTTGATCTAACAACATGTGACAACATGTGAACCCTATGGTGATGATCATTAAATGATGAGATAAGTTCTAGAAGGAATCTTATCCCACAAACTAGGAAGGGAATATTATCCCATTTATTAAATGATTTATCTAATAATGCAACCTAGGACTTAATTAATTAAATGCAAGACCTAAGTTAACTTATGCTAGTGTAATAATTAATTAATTAATTAATTACACCAACACCCCCCATAAGTGCAACTTAGGGAGGAAAATGCAATGATTATGCAAGATGATGATGGGTCCCGGCTACAAGGCCATGTTAGGTACCCATGTACATGAAGATGCAGAAGATCTCCCACAACCAGAGAAAAGGGGAAAACCCAGTAGGAACAAAACCCCTCTCCAAAAGAGAGATGAAAATGCAAAAAGATGTGAGATAGGATGGGAAGGATGGAGGACTCCCAAATACCCCCCAAGTACACCATCCATCACATGGATACAAAACAATCAATGCCCCCCATAGGAGGGAAAGAGAGAGACTATATAGCCTCCCCAAAAGATGAGATCACCTGCAAGAAAGGTAAGTGTCTTAAGACAGAAAAAGATCCAATGTCGACAAACAACTTGTCTCCCTTTCGGAAGAAAAAAAACCAACTGCAAGTGCAAAGATGCTTCCCATTCTGGATAGGAATTGAAGGAAGAAAAGATGAAAAAGGATGATGATGTCTCTGAACTCTGATCAAGTGTCTCCTTGCCTGATGATGAAAATGCCATAGTCCCAAACAATGAAGAGGGTGACAAACTGGGATGATGCAGAAACTGATGTCAAACAATATCCAAAGACAAAGATAGAATGGATATGATGGATGTGATGGAGACTTGATAGCCCCCCCTGAATGAAATGTCCTCAAAACAACTGAAAAAAGTCTGAAGCAAATCCAATGGTAGATGCTGAAGAAACCTCAAATCCTGAATGGAATGACAGGGAAGAAGTCTCAGATATGAAATATCTGAAGAGAAACCAAGCACCTCCAAGATAGTCTCTAGATTCCCAATCAAGGTTGAGATAAAGGAATGTGGATATTCAAGAAAAATCTCCAAGGTGTGATCTGAATAGAGGAGTGATATCCCCTCAAGAATGTTCTCCAAACCTGTAGAAGTAGCCAAGTCAGTGATGCCTGAAACAAAGCCATCATGTGAAGCCAAGTCTGAAAAACAGAATGTGTCCTGATGGATAGAGATGATGGTGGAAGCCTCAATCAATGATTCTAGACAAGGAATCACTAAACATGAAGGGATACCAACTGTCTCTGATGAAGAAGAAGAATTGAAAGGAACCTTGTCAACCTCTTTGGAAAGATCATGGTAATCAACTTCCTGCATAACAATAACATCATGGAGTACTTGATCTGAAGAATGACATTCTGAAGCATGATCATTGGGGAATGGTGGAGTATCTGAATCTCCATATAGCTCCCAAATCTTTGTCCAAAGAAGGTGAGGACAATCACAATGATCAATAGATCTCAAAACATCGCAATCAACTTGCATCTCAAGGATCTCCAAAATAGTGTACCTGCCGCAACTCCAAGCAAGTTCATGAATACCTTCACTCGGACAAGGAACTATACCAAATAGATATGGTAACAAATCAAGTGATTGAAGATGGTGGCAGATCCCATCTCGCCATTGCTGATAGTTACCCTTGTGCAACAAAACTAAAGGAGAATAATATGCAAGCCCCATAACGAAACTTCTCCACAAAAATCAAAGACACTGACCTTCAACAAAAAATAGAAGACTTCCAAAAAGATATGCAACTGAAAAAATGCCTCTGAGATCAAGAAATTCTTCTTCAATCTTTAGGATGTCTCAAGAATCAAAAAAGAAAAAAAAAAGATACCTGGAGCTGAAACCAAAGAAGATGACTAGAATGATGAAAAAATGCACTGAAATATCTCTCGAATGTCGCTGGAATCTCTGAAATTCGACAATCTGATGTGAAGATATGTGCTTTTGAGTCCATAATGGAGGGTTGACTTCAGTTGAATTGAATATTGAATAGCAGAAAAACATTGCAAAATAAATGGCACCACTAGATAGTGCTCTGAATTCTCTTTCCGTCGATATCTCATTTGCGAATTTTTGATATTGTGGTGCGAAGATATGGCCCTCGGAAAAAAAACTACAATTTGAATGTAACTGGCTAAACAGGCGCAAAAATGTAGCACCCTAGGGAAAAAAATTTCAGCCCTTAGTCGCTGATGTGACCATGGGCGGCGTCAACAGTTTTTTAAAAAAATAACCGCTGGGAGGGCATCGTCGGAGCGGAGGACCGGTGGCAGAGATGGTGGCGGGGCTGGGAGGATGCACTGCTCAGAGTTCCGTGGAGCTCTCGGTTCCTCACACAACCGGGTACTAGTGGCAGGGGAAATGGTCTTCGGTGGTCAGAGTCTGCGGTTGGCGGTCAGTGATCGATGGAGGCCGGAGATGGTAGTCAAAGCCAATGCTGGGAAAACATAGAACAGCCGCCGGGGAAAAACGATCGGTGAAGTCAGCAGATGACGCAAGATCTGGTCAGTGGGGCAGACTGTCGGCGAAAGCCGACAAAAAATTTAAATATTGCAAATTTGCAATTTAAATTTTATTAAAATGCCGATAGAATATTTTGAATGCCGACGGTAAAACTATACCCTGCGAAAAAAATAATTTTGTCGACTGACAATTTAAATACTAGGTCGCCCTGCTCCAGATTAATTTTTGCCGATACTATAGAAAATTTTTGCCCAAAAAAGCCAAATATTTTTTTGATTTTTCTAAAAAAAATTTGCCTTGATGGAGGACTTATAGGGATGATTTTTTCTGCAAATGTGTACAAATTTGTACAAAAAATGCAAACCCTAGATTATACCTCAAGGCTCCTTGGTTGAATCTACTCCAATTTTGGAAAATGAACAGGTGATCTATGGGTTTTGAGGCCTTCTAGACGCAATGGAGAGGTCGGAGAGAACTTGATCTGCACCAGAAATTAGCTTGGCTCCCGGGTAGAGCCAACTAGCCTGCAACATAAAACTCCAAGCCTGCTTGAATCTTGCACTCCAAACTTCCTGGATCTAGGGTTGATGTTTCAATGGACTAGCTCTGATACCATGTTGAGATGATGGATTGCACAACCCCTGAAGCTCCAATCTTCAATGAAGGACTTTAGCCATGAAAGATAATCAACCACAAAGGGAAGTGTTGCAACAATGGAATGCTGATTAAAGATTCTATTGATACTATGATTGATATGATATAATATTGATATGTTACAAATGAACAAGATGCCTGATTATATAGGCAAGAATGAAAACCTAATATGCATGAGATGTTGCCATGTGTCTTGATCTAACAACATGTGACAACATGTGAACCCTATGGTGATGATCATTAAATGATGAGATAAGTTCTAGAAGGAATCTTATCCCACAAACTAGGAAGGGAATATTATCCCATTTATTAAATGATTTATCTAATAATGCAACCTAGGACTTAATTAATTAAATGCAAGACCTAAGTTAACTTATGCTAGTGTAATAATTAATTAATTAATTACACCAACATGCCTTGGCATCCTCCTTCTTATATGCTAAGATCTATGTTGGATTTGTAGGTACAACTACAACATTGGGCACATATTCCTTAATACCATTCTCTTCTAGCAATAAAGAAATTTTGACTTTCTAGACACCAAAATTTGAGGTTCCATCCAATCTGTCCTGATCTCTTAAACCTATTGAGGCCATCTCAAAATAATAATAATAAAAATAATTCTGAAGAGGTAGAACTAGGTTTTATAAACCTTCAATTTTCCTTCTTGTGCCTGTGCTGAGCTTTTTCTGCCCTTAGATTAGCTCCGATACCATATGAAAATTCTATTGTAGTTATTGATTATTAATCTCCTATCTAAATAGATTATTTGATTGCGAAAAATTAATTCACTACAAATATTAAAAAAAACACAATTACAACTTCACAAATAAAACCACAAGAATAGAGAAGAAAACATGCAAAATAATGAACACAATATTTTTTGGACAAATTGTCCCTAAAAAAACCCCAAAGGGAAAACTAGTATTGCAGATGAGGAATTTTATTAAACTTAAGCAAATTAAGAGATACATAAACTACTTGCCTCTTACTAGCAGAGCTTCGACAATATTCTTCTCCGAAAATTCTTCCCCCAATTTCTCCTGCTGAAATTCCATTGTTGTTGTCTTCAATGCTATCATTGCACCCTTGCTATCATTGCAAATCTACTTGCTATCACTACAATTCTTTCTCAAGTGTGTTCTCCAAATGCCCATTGATCCCCTTTTATACTTTTCTCATTGAAAAACCAATGGCCATGATTTAATCTCAATCAATGGCTAAGATTAATTAGACTCTAACAAACCCTAACTAACTGGATTCTAGAAGTCTCTAGAGGAATCAATTAATTAGTTAAATAATTATCTAGACAACTAACTCCTTTCTAGAAGTCTCTAGAAAAATTAATTAAATAATTAAATTTCTTGGGAATGGAGACACCTGTCCAAACTAATAAAATTAACAAATGGGTTAGACAAATCAACCCCATACTTTCAACGGGCTATGTAGAATCATAAACAAGATGCATAGGTACACATCAAATATTGTTTCATTTCATGCATAATATGAATTGATATATCAACCCTATATATTCTTTCACTGTTATTTTTATATTTTAGTACTTTTTAATCATTAAAAAGGACAAAAATGAAATTGTAAGGCTATGGTTTCATAGGGTTTGCTAAAATATTTAATTTCTCACCATTTAATTTGTTCTTAATTTATTTTGTATTTGTATTGCAGTGAGAGCAATAGATATGGATATATTGGAAGTATTACTAGCATATATATATCTTAAATTTAATCTATATAAATTAGAGGTGTTTAACCCTAAATGAATACTAATCCTAATTGAATGCTAACCCTAACCCTAATATAACCTTAATGTTAACCCCTATTAAACCTAAACCCTAACCCTAATGTTATTTGAAGTGTAATCATAATTTAATTATAACCTTAACTTGAAGATTTTTCCTATAATCCTAATTGAACCTTAACCCTAACTCTAATTTAACCTTAACTTTAGTTCCCTAACCCTAACTAAACCTTGATCTTAATTAAATCCTAACCTTGATATAATTGAACCCTAATTTAACCCTAAATGAACCCTAACTCTAATCCTAACCCTAATTGAACTTTAATCCTAATTAAATTTTCATTCTAACCTAATTAAATGTTGACTCTAACCCTAATTTTGACAATAATTGAACTATAATCCTTCCTAGGTTTATTTAAACCCTAAATCTAATTAAACAATTACCCCTACTAAACCTACCCTACATTTACTTTGAACCTTAATTGAACCTAAACCTAACCCTATTAGGCTAATTTTTGAAAATTTTGATTGATTTTGAAATTAGTTATTTAAAAGAAAAATACAGAAGAGGATTGGGATGTTGCATAAAGCCTTAGCGATTTAGTTATATGTAGGCCTAATGCCTCTTTATATGTCCTTTGATTATTTTCTAAATTAGAATTTATTATTTTCTAATTGTCTTTTGATTATACTTTTGTTAACTTTTTCTTTGTCTCTATTGACTTTATTAAAGATTATAACACCCTTTCAAAATCTTTGCTTAAATATACTTACCAAATTTTATATTAACAAAAACTTGAAAGTATATTAATGTGTAGTATAATTATATATTCATAACTTATTTGATAATAGATATCAATTCAAAATTTAAATCAAATATCATTATATTATTAAAATAATCTTTGATAAATATGAAGGATAAAATGGTGAGAGTGGTCTGCAATGGTCATGGTGGACTACAATGGTTAGGTGCAAGGCATCGAGTTGGAAGAAGATAGGATGGGCCCAGAGATACCCATCATACGAATGTGGATGGAATTTGGCATGCAGAGAGATGGGAAATACCTCAAATTAATAATTGACAACCTTTGGAGGAGGTGGGCAGAGGGGTTGGTGTGCATGGGCAACAATGTGGTAGACCCATATTTTGGGGTCGTCAAGAAAGAGGTGCTTATAGAAACGAAGAGTTCAGAAGACCTAGACAACAAGATAGAGGTTATAATGGAAATGGTGGGAGTACAAGGCAAGAGGGTCACGGTTGGGGTCGTAACCCTAGTCGCAGACCAATTAACACTAAGTCAGTTTGGTGTAGGAAACAACCTCATTCAGAATGGGAGGAGGTGAGGGAATATTGTGAGGTGAAGAACTCTCATGTCACAAGCTCTATGGGAGGACAAAAGATTTTGGGCAGAAGGGCTACTTTGGTAGTAAGCTCAGTTAAGCTACAAGTAGAGGTTTTGTGTTTGGAGAATCTGGGGCTTCTTGCAAAATTCTATGGGACATCTTTAAACTGGGAGTATTTGATGAAATGGTGGAAAGACCGATGGGGTTTGAATCTCTAGTTTAAAACTCTTCAAAATGGTTTTTTTATGGTATTTTTCTCAACCAAAGAATTGAGATATGATATTGTAGATGGGGTTTGGGTCCTTGACGGGTGTGGATTTTATCTGCGTCTTGGGTTGTTGGTTTTAATCCATCAACACATGTAGTGGAGACAGTCCAGGATTGGTACAAACTTTTAAACCTCCCCTCAGAATACTAGGAGTCAAGCATTCTTGAAGAAATTGGTAATTGCTTGGGAACCTTTATATGTGCAAAAGAAAGGAAAGATGCAAAGGAAGATTCTTCCTATGTGAGGATATGTGCTGAAAATAACCTGGTGTGACACATTTGGGAAGAGATTGAGTTAATAGCTGAATACAAAAGTTGGGTCCAAAAGCTCTGTGTTGATTCTCACACTAATCACTGTTTGGTCTTACCTTTGATATGCAAAACCTGGAACAAAACTATAGGGAAAGCTAGGGAGGTGGGATCATGTTTGTCTTTAGTGATTAAGGAGCCTACAACAAATGGTTTAGTTAAGTCAGTGCCTTTAGAGCATGGCAGGGTTCCTGGGTTAGTGGTGATTCGAAGCCCTCCTTTTCCTAAAAGAGTTGAGGGTCAAGATTTGAATGCTCCTCCATCACTATCGGTGGAGAAGGTAAATATTCTGACATTACCAATGCAAGAGGATGTTATGGATCAAGACTTTGAATAAAACATGGCTCTAGGTGACAAAATTTTAGAGGTTCTGGAAATCTTGGGGGAAGACTGTCAAAATGTGGAGCTGAACTCTTTGATTGAAGTTGGTAAGGAACTAGCGGAGATGGCAGAAGTAGCGAAGAATAATTCTTGGGTTGTGGAAGATGGGGAAATGAGGGAAGACACTCCCAATCCTCAGGTGCCTAAGATTGATGGCGGTGTCAAGGGTCTCGACTCTCAGTCTAGTAAAAAGAGGAAATAACCTCTTGGTCTAGAATTTGTTCATAATAAGCTGGGCATTTGTCAGAATGAATTTTTTAAAACCTCACTGAATTTTGGAGAGAATAAGAAATGGGCAAGAATCTCAAATCATGAAAAGCTCAAATGGGATGGAGAAGCTAATGGTCAAAAGAAGTTTGAAAACATGATGAAAGTAGGTAGAGCGAGACTCTTCCCGAACAACAATGAAGCTCCTTACTTGGAATGTTAGGGGTCTCAATGCCCCTAACAAATGGAGCCTAATCAGGCACCACATAAAAGCTTCACAAGTTGAATTAGTCTGCCTACAAGAAACAAAGCTAGGGGATTAGGATTTGGTAAAGTTCATTAGTAAATTGAAATTTTGGAAATGGTTAGGAGTTGGAGCCAAAGGGGCTTCAGGTGGTTTGTTAACAATCTAGAAGTTGCAATTGGTGCTATTGGAAGAGGTTGAATCAAATCATAATTTAATCGCTTGTTGGGTATGAAGTTTACTTTCAAGTCTTCATTTTCTGCTCATTAATGTTTATGGCCCATCTTCTTGTGTGTAAAAAAGACAAGTTTGGATAGAGTTGGATCAAATCTTAAGTCATCCAGGGTGGGACTTCTGCATTTTGGGGGGTGATTTTAACACTATTTTAAGACCCTCAGACAAAAGTGGTGGGGTGAGTAGGGTTCTTCAATATTAAACAAAATTTTAGCATTTTGTGGATAGGAACTCTTTGGTTGAATTGTAAACGGGGAATGGTAACTTTACATGGACCAATAGAAAGAAGGAATTTCACAGAATTGTGGAAAAGCTTGATAGATTATTTTTTAAAGGGAATTTTGGATTCTTCCCTTTCACTATGGAATGAAAAATTAATACAGGAGTGGGCACTAATCATTACCTAGTTTAGCTGCTTATTGAAGGCGAGAGAGGCCCTATTTGTTGTTTGTTCAAGTTCAAAATGATGTGGTTTAAGGATCAATTTTTTTTGGGTTCGATTAAACAATGGTGGTTAGATTGCAATCCAAGAGAGATGAAGATGTTTAATATTGTCTCCAAGCTAAAATATGTTAAGCAACAAATAAGGCAATGGAATAAGGATAGATTCAAAAATATTTTTGAAGAAAGGCTTAAGGTTGAATCCAATTTGGAAAAACTAGCTGAAGTGATAATTAGCCAAGGGATGGATAATGGAAGTTTTGAATAGGAGAAAGTCTTGAATTCAAAATTGAATGATCTTCTGTCCAAGGAGGAACTGTTCTAGAGACAAAAATCTAGGGAGGTTTGGCTTAAGGCGGGCGACATAAATAATAAATTTTTCCATAACTCAATAAAGGTCCAGAGGGAAATAAATAGGATTGCTAGCATCAAAGCAGCAAATGGCAACCTTTTGGAGGATCTTCAGGAAATCAGGGATTCAATGGTAGGTTATTTTTGCAATCTCCTAAATGACTGGAAGGGTTCAAATTTGGAAGGTCAAAGGACAATAGTGAGAAATATTCCAACTTTGATCACTGGTGCTCAAATGGAGGCTTTGAATGCCAAATTCACTAAAGATGAGATTAAATTAGCAGTCTTTGATCTACATCCGGAGAAGGCTCCTGGGCCAAAAGGCTTTCCAGTGGCTTTTTCCCAAAAATGTTAGGATATTGTGGGGACAAAAATTTTAGAGGCAATTGAGAACTCAAGATATTCAGGGAAGGTTAATAACACCTTTATAGCTCTCATTCAAAAGAAAGAGAAACCTGAATATTGGGATGAATTTTGACCTATTTCTCTTTGTAATACTCTATAAGATTTTAGCCAAGGTTGTGGCTAATCACCTTAAGAAAATTTTACCCTTTATCATTTCAAAAGAACAAACAAGATTTGTGCTTGAGAGATCAATCCTAGATGGGGTAATCATAGCTCAAGAAGTAATTCATTCAGTTCAAAAAATGAAGAAACCAACTATGTTATTAAAATTGGACATAAAGAAGGTGTATGATAGGGTGAACTGGCATTTTCTATTTAAGGTGTTGGAGGCTTTTGGATTTCATAGAAATTGGTTTGATTGGCTCTTTGGTTGGGTGGCTAGCCCGCAGTACTCAGTTTTATTGAATGGTTCAACTGAAGGATTGTTTTCAAGTTCAAGAGGCTTAAGGCAAGGTGATCCTCTTTCCCCTTTCTTGTTCATAATTATGGCTAAAGCTTTAGGTCATTGGATTGACAGAGAAAGAAGCACTGGTTGGGTGGAAGGTCTCCAAGTCACAAGTAACTTACCTTCAATAACTCACCAGTAGTTTGCAGATGATACTATGCTTTTTGGGGTGGCTTCACTTAGAGAACCTCAAAGGCTTAAGGGTATTTTGGATAAGTATTCATTGGCATTAGGATAGGATATTAATTTGGTAAAGTCAAAAGCTTTTTTCTTCAATACGTGGGAAGTGCTTTAGAAATTCAAATTTTGAGATGTTTGGGTTTCAGGAGGGGACAACTGCCTTGTAAGTATTTGGCCCTCCCTTTGGTTAAAGGCATGTTGCATGGGGTCACATGGAATGCATTACTAAAAAAGGTTAAAGATAAAATTGCTTCTTGGAAGAGTCGGTGGTTGTCTTGGGAAGGAAGATTGCCATTATTAAAGTCTATCATTGTTGCTCTCCCAATTTACTTGATTTCATGTCTTCCTTTATTGGTGAGAGTGAGTAAATCATTAAATAGGTCCATGAAGGATTTCTTTTGGAATGGGCATGGAGACCAGAAGAATTTCCCATTAATCAAGTGGTAGAAGGTGTGTGAAAGAAGAGAAGAAGATGGTGTGGGGTTAAAAAATTTGCTCTTGCAAAACAAGGCTCTAGGGGAAAAATTGGCATGGACTATACATTCTCATCCGGAGCTTAAGTGGGTTAAAATTGTGTGAGCCAAATATCTAGATAATGAAGAAAATTGTTTTTTGATGGCTAAATCTCTTCCCCAAGGCTCACACAATTGGAATTTTATCAAAAATTCTAGAGATCTAATTTTGGATTATTTGATTTGGGAGATCAAGGATGAAAATGAGGCTCTTTTTTGGGAAGACTCTTGGGAAGGGTTTCCCATTCTAGCTACAAAACCTTCGTTAGTTAGGATCAAAGAAAAGGCTAAAAAAATCTAGGGGGTCAAAGTAAGAGATTATTTTGAGAATCCGACCATCCTAAAGGATGGTTGTTATCGCTAGAAATTTCCAAGGAGCTGGGTTTAGAACCATAGGAAGTGGAAGTATTCGAGAGAATCTTGAAAGAGCGTAGCATTTGGGGAAGACTTGGTAGAGATAAACTCCATTGGAATGCTTTGGCTAATGGGGTTTACTCCGCAAAGATGGGCTATGCAATTCTTGCATCTTTAGGGGAAATGGAGTCAAGTCTCCCAATCAAATTATGTTGGAATAAAGCCTACCTTCCTAGGGTGGGAATTTACACATGGGTAAAAACTCAAGGTAGGGTCTTGACAAGTGACAAATTTGCAAAGTTGGGCTTCTATGGGCCATCCAGATGCTCTTTATGTAAAAATACAAAGGAATCAATGGATCACTTATTGCTAAACTATCAATTTTCTCAGGCTATGTGGGAATGGTTATGTTTGAAGCTTTAGTGGAAATCTTCCTTTCTTGCTTCTTTGCTTGCCTTTTTGAATTCATGGTCATCTCCATTAAGGCTTTCGTTGTTTAGTGATCTTTGGTTAATGAGCCCTTCGATTGTTTTGTGGGAAGAATGGAAGGAAAGAAACAGAAGAATCTTTCAGGAAAAAGAAATGTATATTCCTTGGCTACAAAGTAAAATTGAGACTACTATAGTGGAATGTTTTAATGCTAGCTAGATTGGAGGAGATGAATTCCAAAGGTCGCAACTTTAATTTTTGGGATTCTTTGATGTTGAAGAATTGGTTTAGTATTAAGACCCCTGCGTTTAAGGGGTCTGGTGGTGTGACTACTGTAGAAGAGCATAGCATGGTGGTATGGGTTCCCCTAGAGTCAGGGTGGGAAAAATTGAATTTTGATGGAGCCTCAAAGGGAAATATTGGTCCATCTGGTGTTGGATGCATAGTAAAGAATAGTAAAGGTGAGGTCATGGGTTCAATTTTTGCTAGGCTACTGGAGGAGACAAATAATGTAGCTAAATTTCAAGCGTTACTTCTTGGTCTAAATCTATGTAGGGAATTGAAAGTGAGAAATCTTGTCATTGAGGGGGACTCCTCTTTAGTCATCAATGCTTTGAGGACAAAACAAATTTGGAATTGGAAGTTGAGTGAGAAGTTTGATGTTGCATTGGGCTAGTTGGAAGAGTTTGATTAAGTAATGATAAACCATATTTTGAGGGAAGGGAATATTGAGGTAGATCTTCTTTCTAACTTGGGAGTAGTAGGCCTTGATAGCAAGGTGGTTGGAAGCTATGAAGTTTAAATTTTGTGGAAGGGTGGGTGGCCCTCCAAGCTGGTAGAGGGAAATGGCTATCCTGTTGGTTGGCATCCACGTAAGGTGGATGGACGCTAATGTGGCCAATAAAAATCAAAGGTTGTGGTTGGTGGAAGAGGAAAGTACAATTTTAAATGCAAATATTTATACGCTCATCCCTTTATGATAGCCTCGCTATCGGAGACAGGGATGCAGGACGAAATCCCTGATGGCATGACAACTTGATAAGCTTAGAAAATATGTTTGGCTCGTGTGGCAGTGTCATCGCTTGGATTGTGGTCATTATTAATCTACATGGTATCAAATGTTTAACATTTCAAAGTTATTTAGGTTTGTAGCTTGTTCATGGTGCCAGTCTGGTTGGCTTTCTTTGCCTAGTTTTTTTGGTTTTGAAGGTGGCAACTAATGGCTAAGCAGTCAAAGTTTGTCATTGAAATTTCGATGGAGGGATTGGTTTAGTTTGGTGTAGACACGTCAGCATCTGTTTTGGCTATGAAGTGACAAGTTGCTTTTAGAGAGGTGACAGACCAAAGGCTCAAAATGATTGTAGTTAATAGTGATTCGCTTATAGTGGCAGCGGTAAAAATGGTGTTGGATTGAGGGCATTTGGAGAGGAAGGAGTATGGGTGCAATAATGCACACATTTCATCACGTTTCCTGACCTCTTTGTTAGATAGTAGAGCTCCAAAGGAAATGGCAAAGGAGTTGCTTGTTCAGCTATTTAGGGAGGACCTAGTTGGAGGTTTGGATGTGGTGCTTAAGTCAATGTTAATCAAAATTGGGGTTCTGTGGCCATCAGACTTGGAGCTACTGGACAAAATGGATGAATCAGTCAAGTTCTACCAATTTCTACTAGATTTAAGAGGGTTAGCCCTCATGCGCCATAGGATGATCGTTGCAGTGGCCATGGAGTATCTAAAGAAGGTGTTGGGTTTGATGGAAGTAGGTGGTATTGACTGGGTTAAATATTTTGAATCCTTTGCAAAATTGAATGGGTTTCTGTAATTGTCGGTATGAGGTTAAATTTTTTGGCTATTTAGTAAGTTGGTTAATGATGGTCATTTATAGTTGGGGCTTTTTGTGGTTCGGGTATGCACTGTAATTTTGGAATTCCTTTCTATTGCTATGATGGCCATTTTTGGTTTAAAACTAAGTGTATATAGTAGGTTGATGCTATGCTCTGTAATGGGTGAATATAGATGGTTTTGTCGGGTCTAGTTCAAAGTGAATATCCTGCCTAGTAGAAACATGTAAATTTCTTTAATATTGAATAAAAATACCGCCTTACGTATCAAAAAAAAACTTTGATAAATAAAATATTTCAACTATATTATATTAATTAAATTGATTTTTAAGAAATAAATTGATAAAACAATTTTTTTTAATAATATATATATTCTTGTTTCATTTAAAAAATATTTACAATGAGATAACACAATCATAAATTTGATTAGTTACATTTATTATATCCAAAACTTGTATAATCAATTTCATATGTAAAATAGATCTATTTAATTTAAAAAAAATAGATTTTAAGATATTTTTAATGAAAAATTAAAAAAAAATTGTACATGCAAATAAATATTTTCATAGACATTAAAACCAAAAGAAGAAGAACAAATGCATTTGAGAAAAGAAAAAAAAGAAAAATAAAATGAAAGAAAATAGAATAATTCTTTATATGTGGGTTTTTTCCTTTTGCATAACTCTAGTTTCTTTTTAGTAATTACTTTTTTTTTTTTATGTAAGCACTACCAAAGGGGGTAGCTCCCAGAATTAATTAGAAAAATAGATTACAAGGCCATACAACATCAAAGAAACAAAAAACTTATGCCAACGACTGAAACATCAAATCTAGCCAATACAATCTCAAACATCAAACCTAGGATGGTCTCAACAAACAACATAAATTCCCTTATGATGATCTTCTACCCTCACCATTATTAAACAGTCTCCAAGCCTCGCACAACATAACCATTTTGTTATCATGTTTGAGGCTGAGAAAGCCACAATGTGGCCAAATCTGGGATCAACAGGCATAAAACGAATTGCAAAGCTAACCAACAAGGAAGTCTTATCCCAACTGTAACACAATGCAACACAGAAACCCCACAAACAAACCCCCAAACTTGTGAATAATTATTGAAGAAAAATCTCCAAAACTAGACCAACTAGTGTATACGGCCCACTCTGGACCACATCACCAACCACCTTATAAAAAGCACCAAACCCTTTGACTTGGGCAATTGGGAAACAACACGCAGTTGCTCGCAAAAGAAAAATAGTAGTCGCCTCAATCGATATTGGGCTATCTCACCCAATGAAGACACCAACCACACAACAACTTGTAGCGAGAGTAAACATGCTTTAATATAATATAACATCTGACCAGTCAAGGAGCCATCCTACCCAGAATCAGTAGGGTCCAAAGGGCCGCCTTCACTTGTGAACAAGTGAATGAGCCAACATCAAGGACAAGGCCAACATCAAGAGCCAACCATCCCAAGGTCAGAGCAAATAGCAACCTGATCATACCATCTTGTCAACTATTAACTTTTCAAGTCATTGGGAAGGGAAGAAGCATTGAAAATAGTTTCCATTTAGGCCAGGTCCAATCCTAGATTCGCTAGTCGGTCTGCCAGTACATTGGCCTCACAGAACACATGCTTGATTGAGAAATATTTGAGTTTGTCCAGAGCCTCCATGATCCTATTTACCCATTGGTCAAACTTCTAGTTAATTGAGCTTCTTTTCATAACTGCCAAGATGCAAACCATGGAATTCTCTTCCACCTCCACCTTTGCAATGCCTTTCAAGAGACATAGATGTAAATTGCATGCCAAAGCCTCCAACTCAACCTCATTATTTGTTTCATAATCAATACGATGTGAAAGGGCATATATGCATTTCCCCGTGTTGTCTCTAATTATACAACCCACCCCAGAATGACCTTGGTTACCCTTAGAAGAGTCATCAAAATTGAGCTTGTACACCCCCTCCACCGGGGGAACCCATTTGGTGAATCTCCTTCACATGGACTTACTTGCAAGAGTCACACAAAAAATTCACACTCCTCTAGAGCCCTCTTAATTACCTTTGCTTCTTCACAATGGGAGGAAGGTCGTTCCAAGAGTCACACAAAAAATTCACACTCCTCCCATCCCCAATTTTCCACGTCAAGTGATTCACAATTATAAGATGACTATCCCAATGAAATTCCATATAGGGGAACCACTAGGTGAGTTGGCCATAGTAAGAATTCATCTTGGATCATTGAAGTCAAGGTACTTCCTTTGGATTATTTTACACCATAATCTATTTGGTTTAGAGTACAACTTCCACCTGAGTTTCACACCCAATGCATGATTTTGAAGCTCCATTCAACACAACCTCACTCCCCAAGGACTTACTATAACAAACGGTTTCCCAACTAAGTAGCGAAATCCTCCTGCCATCCTTAGCATCGTCCTACAAGAATTTTTTCAGGAAACCTTCTAGGTCCATTGTGACTTTATGAGTCAGTTTGAAACAAGACATGACAAAGATTGGAATGGTTGACAAAATAGGTCTAATCATTTGGATTCTACCAGGAAAGGAAACCCAATTATTTTTCCAAGCCATAGCCTTTCCACAACACCCATCAAGAACTTCCTGCTAGTGGTATGATTTGCAAGCACCTTGGAATAGAGGCTCACACCAAGATACTTCGAAAGAAAACACCCAATCAAGAAGTTGGTAGTAGGTTTGGTATTGAAGAAAAAGTTTTGTGATTTTCTATGTTTATTATCTGCCCCGAAGATGAGACATACTCCTCCAGAGCCCTCTTAATTACCTTTGCTTCTTCCATCAATGAGATTCCAAATATCATTGTATGATCCGCAACTGGGAGTGAGTCATGGGATCTAAATCCATTGCAGTTTTTATGCCCCTCCAAAGCCCCAAGCTTCTTAATTTGCTTATGTGTCTACTGAGAGCTTCCACCATTATTGCAAACAAAAAGGGAGACAAGGGATCCCCTTGTCAGAGACCATTTGTGGCCTAAAAAAAACCACAGAGGGAACCATTTACCAATATTGAGAAGTGCAGGGAAGTAATGCACATTTCAATCATTTCCAACCAATCTTTTGAAAACCCAAATTTATTCATTACAACTAAAAGAAAGTGCCAATTAACATGATCATAAGCTTTACTAATGTCCAATTTAATCAACATGCCTTTCATACACTCTAAGACTATTGTGTGCATCATTTCTAAGGAAGCGATGATGTTGTATAGGATCTCTCTATCGGGTGTGAATCCACTCTATTCCTGAGAAATCACCTTGCCCATTATTTCCTTCAGTCTGTTCACCAAAACCTTAGCCACAATCTTATACACAATATTGCATAGGGATATTGGACGAAAGTCAACAAAGGATTCACACACCTCCTTCTTAGGGATCAAAGTTATGATCATGTTGTTCAAGTCCTCAATGAAACATTTCTTCTTCTGAAAGTATTCTAGGAGTTGCAACAAATCCTGGCCCAAAAAGTGCCAACAATTTTGGAAAAGCTTGGCCGACATACCATTTGGCCCTAGAGCTTTTTTGGGATGCAGATTGAACACCACAAACTTAACTTCATCCAAGGAGAAAGAGCCAACTAACATCTTATTCTGATCGACATCAATGCACTATGGAATGTAGTCTAGGATCATCCAATCACTAATGCCCTTGGATAAATCTTTAGCCGCCAAAAGAGACTTAAAGAATCTCACCGCTTCAACCTGAATGATTTCTTGATGGGTAGCCACAATACCATTTGGGCCACAAATTTTGTCAATCTTATTGCATTCCCTCTTGGCCTTGGACGAATTATGGAAATTTTTTGTATTTGCGTCACCTTCTTTCAACCACAATTCACATGCCTTGTCTCTCAAATAAACTTCTTCCCATGCCAAGAGTTCCATATGCCTGGTCATCAACTCTTTTTATTTAAGATATTCTTCACTTGTCATCCCCTTACACAAAACCAACTTGTTGAGATCCTACAACTCACATTCAACCGTGGATTTTTTTAGCAAAAAATGTTTTTGAAAGATTTAAGGTTCCATTGTTTCAATTTCTCTTTGATGAAGGCAATTCTACACACAAAGCATAAACTAACTGTTCTTTCAAATATATCCCCTTCCCACCACCATTTTTTGAGATTTTTCACAAGCTTCGGGTCACACCACTACATTGACTCCATCTTGAAGTAGCCCTTTGATGGTTTCACACTCAGACCAAGATCCAATTGCACTGGAAAATGGTCGGAGATCGAGATAGGAAAAATATTAGAGTAGGAAATAGATTTGTTCAGCCATCCATCACCAGCCAAAAATGGTTAAGCCATTTTGATATGTTTGTGAATGCTTGACGACAATTAGTCCAAGTAAACGAGCCATTCTTGGGCCAACAGTCCACCACCCCCAGGGCAGAGATGAAATTTCAAAAATCCACCATGGACTTGTTCTCCTTAGATAGTCCTCTCCTCTTTTCTTTTAGGTCAAGGAGCGCATTAAATTTTCCTCCTAGAATAATTATATTGTTGTTTAAATTTGTAGCACTTGACCGAATTTGATCCTAGATAGTCACTTTTTCCACAGATCTTACCGGCCCATATATATTGAACATTAGAAAATTGAGTTTCAATAGTTGGGAGCAAACACACCATTACATCCAATGAGCCATTTTGAAAACCAAATCTATCTCCAAGAACCCAACATGCCAAAGGACATCCAATCCCTCAATTGAGCCACAAGCACCTACAAAATCACTTGACCACCTTTTGCAGTAGTTTAGAAATTTGAACCCCTCCTCATTGATCTTTGTTTCTTGAAGCATAATTATGTCTGTATCTATTTTTTCTAGGTGGCACTTAACTAAGCGTCTCTTCTTAGGGGTCATTAGGCCCCTAACATTCCACGTTATAACCTTCATGAATTCCCAAGGGAGGCCTTGGATCCCTTGGTTTCAAAGAAGTTTTTGATACTTAGCAATGCCAAGTCCTCTGCCACCTCAACCCTCTTCTACTCCAATGATTTCCTATCCCTCCCCTTCTTGAGTCTACTCAAGAAACAAGCTTCGGTTTGGCAGATGTAGCTCTCCTCGATTATGTCCAAAGCGTCGACCTCAGAAGCCTCAGCCTTAGAATCCAAGTCCTCGGCCATGCCCGAGTCTAGAGCAGGGCCATCGTGAGTCTTTGATTGCATAACCAACTCCACATCCACAGTCAAATCATCCTTAGGTAGAGCTTCAAGGGAAAAAGGGGAGACCGTAGGAATGGGAGTTGTCGAAAGCTTCTCCTAATACGACACCAAAGCTAACATCCCCACCATTGGGGATAACTCCCTCTCATCCTATGTAGGCTTCGCCAACTTTGATTCTAGCATCACCATTGAAGGATTTAGCCACCAAACATTCTTTGTTTTTGGATTCTATTTATAGGCCCCTAATGTGTGTGCTCTACTGCCACAACGGAGAATTTTTTTTGTTGTCTTCCTCAATTTTTGCTTCAATCATCCTATGTTCCCCATCAACACAGATTAGGATTTCTTTTGGAATTTTACAGATCATGCCTATCTAGATCCAAAGGTATAAGTAGGATTCTTCGTCAATTATATCTTCATCTACATTAATTAGGGTGCCAAGGGATCTACTCAGCTTGTCAATGCATTCATCTACCCAATATTCCAATGGTAGGTTGTAAAGCCGAATCCAAACCGGTTGTAGGGATCCAAAATAATAGAGGCAAAATTCAAAACCCATTTTTGCATGTAAATCGAATGTCCCTCCAACTTCCAGAGGCTTGCCTTCAAAAATTTGTCTTTCTCCACCACAGACCTAAAGATTTCACGAAAAAACCTTTTGGAAGGAATTTCACAATTTCCATTTTGCTCCAATTATCTACTAGCCAACTCCTAATTGTCTCCCACCTAAATCTAGGGCCAACGATGTGACATATGATCACCAACTCCGAGAGCATTTTGAGGTCCATGTTGGCCTCCAAAGTCAGGTCAATTTCCAGATGATTTCCGTGGGTCAAGTTGTTGTAGTGGTTCCCTGGATTGCTTACATTTATCCTAGCTTCACTCGCCACCCTCCCACGCCATTTTTAGTAATTAATTTTATTTTTACTATTTTATTTTTATTTAACTTTAAATGAATTTTTGTAATGCTTTTAATTATTTATTCATGAGATTAGAATTCAATTAATTTAATTTAGAAAATTATGATCTAGTTTAATTTTAGAATATAGAATGATTTGCGTGCAAACAAAAAATAAATAGAATCCAAAGATTGCTTTTTTTTTTTTTGAGTAAAAGGCTAAAAGCCTATAGATATATTAATATAATATAATTTAATACATAAAGAGTTTAAACTTTGACAATTGGTTCAAAACTCAACTGATAACTGCTTTTTCTATACAAAATTACATATCAAACCCTACCACCTAGAAAAATACTATATTTTCTTGCAAAATTGATCTATACAGATCATTACATACTAGACCCTATCACCCTGGCTTCATATTTTATATATACTGTTGATTCCCAACAATAAAAAGATTACATAATTGATTGTTTAAACACCCCTATTTCCCAAATTAACCAAATTCTCTCCTTGGCCTTCAACAACTAACATTTGAATTTGACTTGCAGCCTAAGCTTGAGAATGAATTGTGATGTTTATGTCTAGAATCTGCACATTAACCTTGTTGGGCTGATAATTTGGCATAGGAACAATTTGTTGCAGACCTTGAACATAGTGATGAGATCAAAGAAATGAAAGTGCATGGTACTTCCTTTTAAAATTATCAATTTCTTCCTTATCAAAATCAAAGTGGAACCTGCTCAAAGCTTGATACAGATAAGCTGACGAGCCTTTGAGTAAAGAGAGCTTGAGGGCTTCATAGGTGTCAACATATCTCGGTTTGTGGTAGAGATAATGCCTATGAAAGAGACCACCAATAAACCCTTCACCATGTGTGAGATCATAGCCTTGAACACTCTGCAACAAAGCACCATCTTGCAAATATTATACCTTCAAAGTTTTTTTAGCAACATACTAAAGAAACTTGAAGTTTTGAAGCAATTCCATCGAGTTGGATAGGAAGATGGAAATAAGGTTTGCAGGAAAAAATATTCTTTGTGAACCAGTGTACAAAATTTCATCTCCTATCAATGTTTTAATGCAGCTTAGGATTGTTGGGTAGTTTACCTTAAACACCTATTGCTTCTATGCAATCAGAGAACAAAAGCCCCCATGGTTGAACCACCACCGCTATTCTGTAATTCCTAGGTCGAAACTATGAGTTGTTTGAAACCACTGCTCAATGTCCATTGTGTGCCATCTTGTGAACAAAAATTCAAGCGAACAAGCTTCACACTAGTAAGATAGAGAGATACCCACAAAGAACTGAACTCACAACAAACAAGAAAAATAGAGGAAGGATTTTAACTTTGCAGAGTGTTGATGAAAACAATCACATTTAAAGGTAGAAGTAAAAACCCAATCCTTTATTGGAAATAATATCGATTAGGTGTGGCAAGCTTGAAATCTTGCATTGTAATTTGAAAATAATTTTGATGTCTAATCAACTGAATGGTTTCCATTGTGCTTTCTTCTATTGTCACCACCTTTCCTTAAGCACATACAAATGTAAGGAGTTAATCAAGGTTAGTAGTAATAGCCTACAAACACAAAAAAATGGAGTTAGAGAAAAAATTGTATGGCAGAAGGTTGTAATCTCTCATTTCGTATTTCCATGCATAATGCGGTAGATGGTACTAGTAGCTTAGCTCAGGTTATTTGAGTAATGATGAGAGTTTAAATATGTCGTAATCATTCTTGGGTGACATCACATAGCCCTGCCTTAAAACTTGCATCAAAGCTCTTTAGAGAGAACATGTGGCAGCTAATTAGAGTGAAGCCTCTGAACAATAATTATTCTTTGGATACATTTAGGCCAACGACACCATGTAGACCTTAAACAAAATACCTTATCAATCATGTGATGTTTATGAACTATACCAACCTTCATTTTAATGAACATAAATTATTTGAATTACTTATTTTTAACTTATTGGAAATATTTCTAAGAACCCTTAGCGTCTTGATTTATTAGCTCAATCAATTGTGGAAAAATACTTAACTGGCTTGTATCATTGATAAGCCTAACCTCCTGAGCATCACTTCCTAAGCTTGCAAGAAAATATGCTACCTTGTTGCCTTCTCTATACGTATGAGATATTATGGAAGCCTTAAACTTGTCTAGGAGTACCCATGCTTTGTGTAATATATACCTTAAGTTCCAGTCTTCATCTTTATTTCTCTACATGTGTTAACAATTATCATTGAATCCCCTTCTATATGAAGGTTTGAAATTCCCAATTGCAATGCTAACTCCAAACCTGATAATAGAGCTTGAGCTTCTGCACTATTATTTGTGCCTTGTTGTAAATGGATTGAAGAAGCTGCCAAAAATTTCCCTGATGAATTTCTAATGCAAATGCCTGCCCTTGAATTTTGTGGGTTACCCTTTGATGCTCCGTCGAAGTTTAGTTTTGTGAAATTAGCTTGAGGAGGAGTCCATTTAATTGAACTTTTGTCAACTTTTGGAATACTACTTTTGAGAAGACTACCATCAAATGGTAACTTGTTTCCCTTCCAATTCTTCAATAAATAACTATCCCAATTCGCGAACAATGAATTGGTCATTTTTTAATTTTTGAACACATGAGTTGATCCCTTCTGAAATCACCTTTTCAATTTTCTTATTTGTCAGCTCAACTGAAGATTTTTTTTTTAAAGATTCTCATGTTACACTCCCACCAAATGCTCCATAGAACTAGCACAAGAATCACATACCAAATACATGCAAAGAATAAGGATTGGTAAAATATTGGCCAACTTTGAAATAGATCCCAAAGTGTATTTGGAAGGGGAACAAAAAGATCTAACTTAATTTTAATATAATTCCAACATTGATGGGAAAAATTACATTGCAAGAGAAAGTGATCTATTGTTTCTAACTCTTCTTCACATAACAAACACTTAAATGATATCTTCAATTTCACTAAACGGTCAGTTGTTAGACTTCTTTTTTGTATGGCAAGCCAAGTAAAACTTCCTGCGTTGGGTAAAACTTAATATTCCAACAAAAAGAAAATGCTCATTGCAATTGTGAATTATGTTTAGATTGATTTAAAACTGCATACCCTTCCTTTACTAAATATATCCCTACCCTTGAAGATGCCCATATTATTTTATTTGATTTTGCTGACTGTAGGCTATTCTTTCCTTCATCACATTGCATAAAAGTTATGACTGTTGATCATTGAGAAGGTTGTTTGAAGGATTTTTCTACACAACTTTCCCAGTTAACGATTTTGTAGATTACACATAGTCTATCAAATTTTCACCCCAAGTTGCAGATAGAATTGTTCTTATCTCTTGTAGATCTAGATTTTTTGACAATGGAGGTTTCCCATTCCATGAATCTGACCAGAACTTTATGCTTTGACCATCATTAACTTCCTAAGAAGAAAACTTAGTAATGAGGTTACTACTATTAAGAATAAAATTCCAAATAGCAGAACCCTTTGGAGGATCAACCATGGTTAAGAATCTTGACGGATTTTCGTTGTCTAAGTAATTGGCTTGTAATATTTTGGCCCATTTAGCATCTAGATTGGAATACATCTTCCATGCTAGTTTAGCTCCAAAGGCTTTATTTCTCCATAAGATATTATGAATTCCTGCCCCCCTTGATTCTTCCCTTTTTCAAAACCTTCTAGGGAAATGAGAGGTACTTTTTTCTGCTCATTGATATTACCTTTCCAAAGAAAGGATCTTATAATTTTTCAATTTCGGAAATTATAGATGAGGGAGCTTTAAGAACAACTAGAAAATAATTTGGAATTGGTGATACAACTAATTTTATGAGAAGAATTCTTCTAGAAAAAGATAACCACCTGGCTTTCCATATTAGGATTCTTGACTTAACTCTATCAATTACCTTTCCCCAATAATGAGCTTTATTTGAACCTTTAAAGAAAGGAATCCCTAAGTAGGTGCATGGCAATTCTGCTTCCTGAAAACCCAAAAGCTTCACTATTTTCTTCTTCACTTCGTCGGAAGTATTTAAAATATAAATTTTGGATTTTGCTACATTAATCTTTTGTCTAGAGGCTAATGAATATTTGTCGAAGACTTCTTTAAATTTTTTAGCTTTAGATAATGTAGATTTACCAAAAAGAAGAGTATCATCAACAAAAAGAGAGTGTGTGACTAAGATGCTAGAATTTGTTATCCTCACTCCATGCCATAAACCTTGATTGTGTTTTAGATGAATGAATCTACTTAGGGCATCTGCCATAATGATGAAAAGAAAAGGTGAAAATGGATCTCCTTTCCTAACATCTTGTGTGGCACTAAAGAAGCCCGTAGGACTCCCATTGATAATTACTAAAAACTTTTCTCTAGATAAGCAGGACATTATCCACCTACGCCATTGTGAACAAAAGCCAAACTTTTCCAATACTTTATTAAGGAACTTCCAATCTACCTTGTCATAGGATTTCATCATGTCTAGTTTCACAATAAACAAAGGAAACTTTGATGTTTGCAATTTGTTATTTCTGGATTTTGATTGTGTCTTAATTTTTTCATCAACGTTTCAGATCACACTCTGTGATCCATCATCAAGATGATAGCGAGCAAAGGAGATGAATAATGGTTAGATGTAGACCCAATTTGCTTAAAAGGAAGAGAGGGAAGAAGATGAGGAGGGAGTTGGACACAAAAACCAAGGAGAGAGAGATATAAGCAAAATGAATGATAATTGAAAAAATAGAAAGAGAGGAAGGGAATAAGAGAGTTAAAAACTTGAAAGAAAAAAAATAATTAAAAATTGAAATCTTAAGATAGAGAAGAACACCCAAAATATGAAAAATCTATATGAGAATTAAGGGAGAAATTTTTTAAGAGCAAAGGGATAAATAACCAAAATAATGGCTAAAATAGAAAGAAAGCTATACAAATACAAAGATTAATATCAAAAATTATTATAATACCACATATGTAAAACAAACTAAACATAGGCTAACTAATAAATTTATGCACTACCCTTACAACAATAAAAGTCTATATCAAATACAAAGAATATAAAGGACAACAAAAGAAAAGAATTGAAAATCCTATCATTATAAAAGAGCAAACAAGTTGAACCAAAGAATTAAATATAAGAGAGTGTGTTATTGTGTGAAGCACTTCATGTGCAAAAATTTCCCCTACATAAGTCTCCCTCCTTGGAACAAAACCTCCTTGCTCTTGAGAAATAATCTTTGGTATGACCAGCTACAATCTCAAATAGATTTCTTTAGTGAATATCTTGTAGATTGTGTTGCATAATGAAATAGGCCTATACTCTACAAATATTTTAGGCTCTTTAACCTTTGGTAGAATTGCAATATTAGTTACATTAAATTTCCTAAAAATTGTCCCAATTCTCTTAGATTCTTCCAATGCCCAAAGGAGCTCATAGCACAAGAAATCCCAACATTTTTGAAAGCATAGAGTCATTAATCTAATTGGACTAGGGACCTTGTTCAATGAAAATGAAAATACATGTTTTAGCTCCTCCATGGTGAAAGGTCTCATAAGAAAAGTATTATCCTCATTCCTAATAAGATGGGAGATTGTCTCTAGCAATTCATTTTCATCATTATTTCTATTGACATCTATAGTTTAAGGAGTTGATAGAAGTTCTGAGAAAAATTTGACTCCTTCCTTGTTGATGTCTTCTTCCCTTGTGAGCCAGTTTCCTATGGTAAATTCTTTAATTGCTTGAATTAATTTTGTTTCTTTCTTAATCTACGTGGAAGTGTGAAAAAACTTTGTATTATGATCTCCCTCCTTTAACCATAATTCATGAGACTTTTGTCTCTAGTAAACCTCTTCTCGAGCACATAACTCCTCCAATTCTTCTTGTAGCCTCTTTTGTTTATCATCAAGAGAAACATATAATCCATTTCAAATTATATTCTCATGGACTACTATTAATTCTTTAAACACTAAATATTTTTGCTGAAAAATGTTCTAAAAAATTTGTTTATTCTAGTTTCTTATTTTTTGCTTCACATACTTCAACTTTTTGCTAAACTGGAACATCATAGTACCTTGTTCATATGGAGCATTGGTCCATGACTGATTTAGAAGGTCCATAAAATGGGGGTGTCTCAACCACATAATTTCAAAATTGAAAGAAGATTTTGCTTTTGGAGTGGTAATATTCGAGATATTAAGGAAAATTGCATAGTGATCAGACCCATGATATGGCAAGATTTTAGAATTTATACTGTGTGATGAGGTGAGCCAATTAGGAGAGACCAAGAACCTATCCAATCTTTCAACTATTTGGAGAAAACCTTTCCTTTTATTGGTCCAGGTATATTTTCCCTTAACTAGTATAATATCTTTTCAATGCATTAGCCAAGATGAACATGCTAAAATCAGACATTACCCTTGGTGGTGGGATTATTCCTTCGCTCTTTTCTTGTAAAGAGGCTATTGCATTAAAATTCCCTGCTATCACAATTTTTAATGAACCTATTTTCCTTGTGATTTCATCCCAAAGATTTTTCTTATCTATAGTTGAAGTAGGACCATAAACATTTAGAAGCCAAAAATGTAGTTCAAACTTTGTCACCTCTACAAGCTGCCAGGAGTTCTCATTTTCATGAGTTTTTACATTTACATTCTTTGGATTCCATGAAGTCACTAGGCCTCCATATGCCCCTTGAGTTGGAGATTACATTGGGGCCCATCTTTCCCATTTCAGAATTGAAGATTCAAATACTTCTACTGAGGTCTTTGTTTCTTATAGAAGAAAAATGTCCACTCCGCAAGCATCTATTTGTTGCTTGATGTGAGTGCACTTATTAGGGGAATTGATGCCCCTGACATTCCATGAGGAAATATTCATTGTAGTTGAGGAGAGCAACATGCTCTCCTTGGGCTCTTGTTTGGCATAGAATCAAAGATTGTCTTTTGTACACCTGCCTCTATCTATTCTTTCAATTTGGTAAGATTAGATTTTCTGCCTCTCTTCCTAGGGGATTTCTTAACTAAGGGTTGAATCAAAGATTGATACAAGGAAAGGTTTTTGTTGGAATCTGTATCTTTAGACATCTCCCCATTTTTCTACCTTTCAACTGACTTAGATCCTATTGGGTTGTCCATTTGAACATCCTCATGAGTTACCTAGCCTACCATCTCCAACAAATATTGAGTGTTTGAAGCCTTTATAGCAATATCCTCTTGCCCTTTTACTTCCCTTTCTTGTTGTAATGCATCCACAATACTACCTAAACCCTTTAAATATGGTTGAGTCCTAATTTCCTAGAATTCCTATTCCATTGCAATTTCTTCAAAAAATTCTGAGCCAACTGAAAATAGTACTTTCTTTTCTAAAAGTTCTAATTCAACATCATTGATGCCTTTTTGAGTGCTTACTGAAAGCCATTGATTCCCCCCATCAAAGCTAGAAAGCTCTTGAGTGGCCACTTGGATGTCTTGTTCGTTATCATTGAGTGACCATGTAGCTAAGTGATCCATCATTTCTTGAAACATTAATGTTCTCACTATTTCCCCAAGTTGGTGATCAAAACTTAGCTTTACCATAGGAGAGTATAGACTGAGTGAAGAACCAAAAAATGTTTGTATGAGTCTCTCTATGGCTTTTGTTTGCATTTTTAACTCAAATGTGATTTGTTTATTTGCTCTAGGATTGATAAGAAAACCCAATTTTGTATCATCTTCTCCCCTTTTTCTCTTACCCATAGATTTTTTGAAAATAACATTAACTTGATTTGACAACACCTGATTCAATTGTATATTATGATTGCATACATCTAGTTTTTGAACAAATGTGGTAATCTTACTACATTCATGCACACCACCTTTATATCTATTCATATGCCTAACATTTGATGATGGGGATTCTACCATGCACTGGCTAGAAGAATGGCCTATGTCATGACATTGATCACAAGTAGTTTCAAGGGATTCAAAATGTATTTGTTGGTTCCAAATGCCAAACTTTGAGTTTTGTTAAATCTTCCTTGGAAACTCCTTGGTCGTATCAATGAGAGCACATGTTCTAATAGGTTTTGAAGAATTTTTTAAAAATTCCAAATCATGCATGAGAAAGATTCCTACATGATTAGCTATTATTTCAATCACATTCAGTTCCCTATATAAGTGATAAAGCAGACAATTGGAACCAAAAAGGAACAAATCTAAAGGAGAAATCTTGTGCTTTAAAATTTGGCATCCAGGATTGCATGCACAACCTTGATCCTTGGAAAATCCATGATTTAATTTTGAACACTATATCTTATGGGTTTTACTATTAAAAATGACTACACATATGTGCTTTTCATCACTCAAATAAAAAACTTGTTGAAACCCTTCCCAATCATCATAAATCATATCCTTTAATTCATCTAATGGCAAAGTTAGGTTCTAGAACTTACAAATTGGGGCTTTATCCAGGTAAGGTATTAGATTTGAGCTTGCAACATATTTTTTGGGAATGTGATCTTTAGTGTATCACAAGATCTTGAAAATGGAGTCTTGGTCTCCTGTTGGTTGATCTTGCTGGGAGAGACTTTTTCTTCTTTTTTGAGTCTTTATGCCTCCACACTTGTTTGATTGCTCCTTTTTTCTTTTACCACTTCTTCTTTATGTTCTTGTATCATTTCCCTTTATGAGCCCTTTGATTGATCTGCATTTGAGCATCCTCTTTGGATCCCTTTTGAATTTGAGTCCTTTTTTGAGATTTTGGATTGAAGGGAGCACCTTGTTGACCTTTAGTATTGTTTACATAGGAGTCTTTTTGTTGTACCCTATTATTCGACAGAGGAACTGTAAACCCTTGCCTGTTTGCTTTCAACTTAGAATGATTTGCATGTTCTCGTGCACTTTTTGTGTATGTTCCCGCCACATGTTGTTGAATCCATGTTCCTTTTACATGCAGCTCTTTGGAGTCCTTATTTCTTGAAGACCTCAACTCAGCCTCTACTTCCTAATATGAACGATTCCAAAAAATAGAGTTTTTCTCAAATCATTTGTTCTAGAAATCTCTATTGAACATAGTATCACCTTCACAAATGTTTATGATCGGCTATCCATTTCTATTAAAAAACCTATGGGTTGGAAATGGTGCCCAATTTGGTCACGAAAATCGATGTCTTCTTCCATATGTTTTATTTGCATTTTTCCCTCGTAGTTTGCTAGTGGGACCCAGGGGTCAAAATTGTTGGTTTTTGTGGGAAGGTTTGCCACGATGCCAAAGATTCTTGTCATTTTTTGCAAAATAGCCATTGGGCTGCCATTGCTACTTTTCCATCATTCCTCAAGAATGTGATTTTTTTAGAGATTGCTTTTATTATTAGATTGTTGTTCTTGATTTATTTTAGAATTGTAATTAATAATTGTGAAATTATTTTAAAATAAATAATTAGTTGAATTGTATAGTCAGTTTCATATGCAAAATAAATCCATTTAACTTAAAAAAATTATTTTAAGATATATTTAATAGAATTTAATTAAAAAGAAATTGTACATGCATTTCTTTAAAATTGGAACTGTCTGTACATGCATTCATTTAAGTTTCATCACTATAAAAAATAATTAGCACAAATGATAGAAAAATCAATCCAATAAATGCTTTATTCATAGTAGAAGAATGTCCCTACATAATTAACAAAATTATATTCAATTAAATTAGATTTTTGTTTTAGAATTCTAGTTTTGACAAAAGTATCTTCTTGCATACAAAATGTCATAATTTTAAAAACTAATATCTCTTCCTCAATAAAGTGTTTCTAGAAAGATTTAAAAATGTCTTCTTCTCACCAAATGATGTGCATGTTGTTGAAAATGAAGGTAATATTGTAGCTTAAAACTTGTAAAACTATGAGACTATAGATCTAATTAAGTGTTCTTTGTCACAATTCTTTGTGTATGATTAATCTGTTTAGATCAATTTTACCAATTGTAGAAAGAGATAGAAGATTGTAGAAGAATGGGACAAGGAGATAGAAGTGACATAGCATATACGTGGAGAAAACATTTCGGGAAAAAAATCCACTAGAATCAATAGTGCTTGTATTATTTAACCTTAGAAAAAGATTAAAATAATACTATATCAATCCTTGATTGATATGCTTCCTTACCTTCAACAATCCTTCTTCACAACCTACAATAAACTCTCATGGAACTCTCATACACTTGCTGCAATTAATAGACAATAATATGAGCATGTAAACTCATAAGAGTTGTACAATACAAGAGCATAAAGCTCCTCACAAAAATCTACACCTAGATTGGGCAAGTAGAGTTCCACAATGTAATATGAAGTCAAACTAAAGTCTTCCTCAATTTAGGTGCCCCAAACTAAACACTTAACTGGATTTTTTTCAAGAAGATATCATGCAAACTTCACCTCAAATTTGGCGTCCAAGAGTGGGCCCACTTGACCGTGCCTTGTAAAAATCTTCTCATGCAAAAGGTGTTAACTCAAAGGTGCCAACTTGGGCGCCCAAGGTGGTCCTAAGTCAATCTTAGTTAACTAAAACATATCTCTCCACCAATTCATGCAAACCTTATGCATGATTGATCATTGCCACTTGACTAAAAGTATCCACTTATTATCTGTCATGCAATTGAAGTCATTACTCATGCAACTCAAGTCAACTAGCATTCAACTCAAAATAACTACATGCAACTAAAGATAACTGAACCATAATTGAACTGAACTGAATTGAACTAAACTGAATTGATAGTAAACTGATACTGAACTGATAGTGCCACTCCACTCATGTAAATATCAATCCCTAATTTGTAGGATCAAAACATGCATTACTGAAGTGTTACCAATCCTCCAAATAGTTAACTGAAGCAAGGTGGGTTCCACCTTCCATGTGGGTGCCGCTTGTGCTCCTATCTTGTAGGAGCTCTTCTTAGAAATCCCCACATGTTCCTATCATTTAGGAATAATAAAAAATGTCAATTTACATGTTCATTTCATTCAAATTTAATCTCTTTTTAATCCTAGTGTTGGGGAACACTTTCCAAGGACTTAGGAGATACATGAAATATGTTTAGGATTGCAATTAAATGGGATCCTATTCCCAAAATATGCTATCAAGCTATGGAGTTGCAAAATATAGAGAAATGGATTAGGTATGGATCCGATGTGGCTCCAGGAAGTCTGGAAAATCAAACATGCAATCATAAATCAAACATACAAACATAAATCAAACATGCAATCAAATTGTTGACATACCTAATGCAATACTCTTGGGAAAAAGGGTCAATTGAAAACTTGAACTACATTTCCAATTGAAGAAGGTGAATAAATATATTTAACGAGCTCCAATATACTATTTTGTACTCTGCAAAAAATAGATCTCCTTATCAGCCAAATGTAAAGAAATCTCCAAGGAAGAGAGGAAGGAAGTCAAATCTAACAAAGTTAAGAGAGCAGATTGGGGCAGGTGTACAAAAAACTATTTTAGACTCTATTCCAAATAAAAGACCAAGGAGAGCTTGTTCCTCTCCTCATCCACAATAAAGATATTTTCTTGGCATGTCAAGGCCATTAATGCCCCTGAAAAAAGTGCTCATATTAAGCATCAAATTGATGCTCGTGGAGTGGATATTTTCCTCTTGCAAGAAAAAAAATCTTCAACTGTAACTTATTGAACTACGATCCAGAAGTGGAAAAAGTGGGCCTCAGCTCATTCTCCAACACAAGGGGCTTCAGGTGGTCTAGTAGTTCTTTGGATTCCAAAGGTTGTAAATGTCAAACCCTGTAGAATTGAGAACTACTGGCAGCTCTTGGAAGTGTCCAAATTTGATTTGTAGTTTTGGCTATTGAATGTCTATGGGCCAAATTCAACTACTAAAAAAAAGAACTTATGGGATGAACTCACATGTCAAATAAGTGGTCTTGGATATGGGAGAGTAGTGGTGGCTGGGGATTTTAATCAATAGCAGATTTACATGAAAAGAGTGGGGGTATCAACCCTTCAATTAAAGTATGACATACTTCAGTATGTTTATTCTCACTAATGCATTAAAAGATATCTTACCTCTTAAGGGTAAATATACTTGGACAAATAAAAGGAAAGTTTTCTTGCAAATAGCTAAACATTTGGATAGATTTTTAGTGACATCCAATTGGTTCTCATCACACAATAAGCTTGAATCTGAAATCCTACCTTTTCTAGGGTCTAACCATTATGTTATTTTCCTGAATGTCTCAAATGTGTCACTTCCAAAAGGAAAATCTTCATTCAAATTTGAAAGTATGTGGTTTAAGCATTCGTAGTTCATGGATTTATTGAGGGTTTGGTGGACTAATGCACCATATGAGCAAGTCACAATGATGTTTCAGTTGTGTAGAAAGCTAAGGTATATGAAGCAACAAATTATAAATTGGAATATACACATTTTTTAGAATATTTTCAAGCAGAAATATTTAGCTTTTCAGGAGCTTACAACTCTTCATGATCAAATAATTCAAAATGGGTTAGATACCTCTCTATTTGACCAAAAAAAAAGGTACAAGAGGATTGGGAAGATTTTGGTGCAAGGGAAGAAATTTATTGGACGTAAAAGTCTTGTGAACTATGGCTGAGAGAAGGAGATCACAATACAAAAAAATTTCATGCCTCTGTGTAGATTAAGAAGGCAACAAAAGCTATACAAGCAATTGAGGAAATTGGATTCATAAGGAAGAAGAAAATAACAAGGAAAGAGTTAATTTTTTTTTTCTGATCTCTTGTCTAACCCTCAAAATAGGAGTTATAAGAGAACAAGAGATGAATGTGAACTTCTTGATGCAATTCCTAGGCTCGTAAGTGAAGATGATAATGTTGGTTTAATGAAGTCATTTACTTTAGAAGAAGTAAAGAAGGTAGTTTTTTCCTTTCCACCAGATAAGGCTCTGAGGCTAGATGGGTTTACAATTCTTTTTTTCCATAAATGTTGGGATTTTCTGTGTTATGATCTTCTGTGGGCATTGGAAGAATCGAGGAGAATAGAGAAAATTATTAAGCAATTCAACATAACAAATATTGTAATTCTGCCCAAGGTGAAAGAGCCCAAAACATTTATAGAATTTAGACCTATATCATTGTGTAATACAATCTATAAAATATTTACTAAGGAAATATACTTAAGATTGCAACCTCTTATTCCAAAGATAATATATCAAGAACAAGGAGGTTTTTTCCTAAGGAGGGAAAATTTTGAAGGAGAAATAGTAGCACATGAGGCCCTTCACACGATAACCACTACGAATATGCCTTCAGTCATTGTTAAGTTTGACATGATGAAGGCATATTGTAAGGTAGATTGGAATTTCTTGATCAAAGTACTTCAAAAGTTTGAATTCTACTCAAAATGGCACAGATGGATAATGTCTTGCTTATTAGGGGAAAAATTCTTAGTCATCATCAATGGGAGCCCCATAGGTTTCTTTAGTACTTCATAAGGAGAAAGGTAGGGGGATCCTTTATCACTATTTCTTTTTATTATGTTGGTAGAGGCTTTAAGCAGATCTATCTTACTAAAGAACAATCAAGGTCTATGGCATGGGGTCAAGTTAGCAAATTCAAATGTATCAATCACTCACTCCCTTTTTGCAAATGATACTCTCCTCTTTGGTAAGGCAACAATTAGTGAAGCTAATCAATTCAAAGAAGTGTTAGATAAGTACTCCTCTACTTCAAGAAAAAAGATTAATGCAACAAAGTAAAAAATATATATTTTTAATACTAGTTCTAGTATAAAGACAAAGATTGTCCACTCACTGGGTTTCCAAGAAGTTGAGTTGCCTTGTTCTTATCTAGGAATTCCATTCTTCAAGGGCTTGAAGAAGGCTACATACTAGGACAAAGTGATTGATAGGATTAAATCAAGAATTATGTTGTGGAAAGCCAGGTGGTTGTGACTTTTAGGTAGAATAATTTTTTTGATAAAGGAAAAAATGGGTTTTACAGGGACCCAAAACCATAAAGATTACAAGTAAAATAAAGTTAATAATGTTAATAAAGTCAGTTTTAACTTCAATTCCTAATTATTTTCTGGCTATCCTTAAAGGCCCTTGTTTAGTGTTGTCAGAAATTGAGAAAATCATAAGAACCTTCCTTTGGAGAGGAAATTTAAATGACTAAAAGAAAGTACCTTTAATTTCATTACAAGGCCTGACAAAGGAAAAGAAGCAAGGAGGTGCAGGTATTCAAAATATTCTATGTAGGAACAAAGCTTTTGGGGCCAAGCTTGCATGGAAAATGTATTCAATGCCTAATGCGAAATGGTGCAAGGTAATGCAAACAAAATACTTAGACAATGAAAACCCGACAAGAATCTTGATAGTTGTTGATCCTCCTAAAGGATTTTCCACGTGGAAATTTCTAATCTCATGTAGGAAATTGATTACATCTTTCTCTACATGGGAAGTGAATAATGGAAGATGTGTAAAATTTTGGCTAGATTCATGGAATGAGAATCCTTTGTTGTCTAAAAACTTGGATCTACAAGATGTAAGAATAGTTGTGTCAGAGGCTTGGGCGGAAAGTTTCTTAGACTATGTGCAATCAATAGAAGATTTAATAGGAAAGGTTTTTTGGAAAGGTGCTCCAAGAAATTTGTTAACAATAGAAAAATGGGTCAAGTTAAATAATGTGCTTAAGGAAAGAGTGGTGTATCTCTCATGAAAACTAGATAAGATTATTTGGGCTACTTCAAAAGATGGGGTTTATTTGGTGAAGGAAGGATATGCAGTTCTAACTTGATCAGGTCAAAATATGCCTTCTCATTTTGTTGGAATAGTAGTATTCTTCCTAAGGCTAGAGCTTTTGCTTGGATTGCATTAAAAAAGAGAATTTTGACAAGTGAGTAATTAGTAAAATTAAAGATAACTGATCCTTTCAAATGTCCATTATGTGAAGAAGTCCTTGAAATGATAGATCACTTGCTTCTACAATGTAGTTTTGCTCAACAATGATAGGAATTTAGATTAAATAAGTTAAACTTGTATGTTCCTTTACCAAATTCAGTTTGGGATCTATTCCAAAGTTGACTTGTACTATACCAATCATCTTTATTTGCAAGTATTTGGCATGTGGTTCCTACACTACTTGTCTGGAACATATGGTGGGAATGAAACTTGAGGATCTTCAGAAAGGTCAAATCATCAATGGTTTCTATAAATGTGAAAATTGAAAAGGCTATAACTGAGGTGGTTAATTCAACTGTTCAAAGACAAATTACTACAAGCTCAACTTTCAAAAATTGGGATAGTGAGGTCTCTTAAAAAAATGGAGGGGTTTAAAATTTCCATTTGATGGAAGTCCACATAAAGGCATCAATAATAAATTGGATAGAAGTGTAATAAAATGGGAGACCCCATGAGAAGTATTTGCAAAATTGAACTTTGATGGAGCATTAAAGGGAAATTTGGGTAACTCTGGGGAAGGTATTTGAATAAGGGATTCTTCTGGGAGAATTTTAGTGGCATCTTCAGTTCATCTTCTCAAGGGAATGAATAATATTGCAAAAACTCAAGCCCTTCTAATTGGTTTGGAGATGGCTTTGAAAATGGTATTCTAAAGCTTACATGTGGAAGGGGATTCACTACTAATAATAAATGGTTGCAGAGAAAGAATATTTCTCAATTGGAGTCTAGGTTATATTCTACACAAAGCCTGATCAGTGCTAGATTCTTTTCAGGACTTCTTGTTAACACATACATATAGGGAAGGAAACATATTGGTATAATTTCTAGCAAGTTTGGGTTGTGATTCACAAGAAACACGTATGTTCAATAATCAAAGTCAATTAAATTTAATACCAGGGCTGGAAGAGTTAGCAATGCATGATGCAATTTCTATATAGTAAATAAGGTTAAGGTAGGTTGATACAAAATGAAAGTGGAAGTTGCATATGTCAAATTTATGGTCAATTTTAACGCACCTTATTATGTATGTATCATGCCTAGCTGTAATACAACCATTGTTTCATATAGCTGAAATCAAATGGCACTTCAAATTTTGAAAAGATCTTCACACAATCGTGCTTACAGATGTTGTCATGGAGGCACGAGTATGTTGGAAAACAAAACAAATTGTGATAGTAGGATAAAATTAAGGGACACAAATGTAATTGGTGATTTATTTCATTTAGTGATAGAAGAAGTAAATGCTAAGTTTGGACCATGGGTTGGCTATGGAGTTAGCAGAATTATGGACATCACATGTGGGAAGTACTATCATTTGTAGTAGATCCATGGGAAATTGAAATAGTGTAATGATGTTTGCTGGGTCAGTTATGATTATTCCTAACTATGTTTTGTGTGAATGCAGGGATCCTATACTAATGATTCTTTAAACATCATTAATCAATACATGTTAGGTTTTAGGTGGCAGCGGTTGAGTTCAAGCGAGGATGTAATATTAATTTGACATGATAATTAAATCTAGGTTCAAGAGGAGATTCAGATTTGAGGATTATTTTCCCATCATTTTCTTGGTGTGGATCTGATTTGAGGCATGCCATCTTTCATTTGCCATCATTTCCAAGAATGAATTGGGAAAGGCGAATTTGAGACTTTCCTTTAAAGTCACATTTCTAAAGGAAAAACTACATTAAGAAGGGCTTGTTTAATCAGATGAAGGACATTACAGAGTGCTCTAGGTGAAGCCTTTTTTGAATTAGTGATTTTATGCAAGTTTTGTTAGATGAGGATCTTCACTAGCTTTGCATGGTGACAAGGAGGCAAGTCTTCAAGCATTTGGAGGATGGCTTCAGGTGGCAGATGGGTTTCATACAACACCAACATGGCATATAGGCCTCGTAACTATCAAATCCCAATTGCAGTCTACCCCTGGGACTTTCCATTCTCAGGTTGCATTGAAAAGCAGCATCTTCAATAGTGCTTTAACGTAAATTGTCTGTCAATTCTTAACTCCATTAAGTCTGTGATTGGCGAAGAAATCCTGCACATGGATACTCAATGCATAATATTTCCAGCGAACATCCTTTCAATTTTTCTATCAAATGCAATGGATTTATTGCTGTAAGAGAGGGGGACCACCGCATGCAAGACCCTAGGTCATGGAGGATCAAGATGCAAGAGGCTGCCCTAACTTACCTCATCTAAGCGTATGTTTAGGGTATGAGGATGAGAATGATGAGGATTTTAGAGTCCTACGATCACTCTACAATCTGAGTTTCAATGTGGGGCTAGGCGAGTCGATCTTTAGGTCCAAATTTGTGCCTTAGGGAGCTCTCTTCCCAAGGATGTTAGTGTAGACTTTAGACAACAGTGTGAGGCGTTGGCGTCTCAGAAACGCATTGTAGTCTGTACGGCTAGAAAATAGCTAAGACAAGGTTAAACACCCTAAGACAACTTATCAACCTATCTTAACTACTTTTAGGAGGAAAAAATAACACTATGAAATATGAAAAGTATAAGTGAAGGTGATAGAACAAGTATACCAAAGCCAAGGTGATGAAGACGATCTCGTAGAAGACCTTGTTCACTAGCTAGCTCCTCAAAATACATCCACCTACACACAGTAAGAGAGAGAATGTTGAGGGTAGCTATATAGGGTTCTGCCTTAGTCAGACCCCCGTTTAGGTGTTCCCACCTCCACAGACATCCAATGGAAAGGAGATAAAGAAGTGATAAAACACAAGCACTACAAAAAGTAATACTATGCTACTCAACCAAATGATATAGGAGAGGAGAGGGAAGTTTACCACCTCCACCAAGAGCACTCAAGGCTGCTTGGGGGAGAAATGAGAGGAACTCAAGCCTCTGCTACAATGGCGTGGTCCCAAACTTGCTCTACAGATTTGATGGAGTGTGATATTGCTATTATGGAATGCTTGGAATGGTGGAATGTGAGTGAAAAATGAGCTTGGAGTGATGTAGAGTTCTTCCCAAGTTCATCCAACTTCTATCCAACCTTTTTCCAACCTCTAAAGCAAGTTCAAAGGCTTGAATATGAAGGAATGGGGAAAGAAATGACCATATTCGGGTCAGGTGGCCGAAGGAGGCATTACAACTTCACTGCCAATGGGAAGAGTAATGCCTCTGTTGGCTCAGCCGCAAGAATCTTCCAGGGACATAACTAACAAAAACACCTCCACCAACACACAAAATGGGTTCCAAGTGGACTACCATCAGTGGGCTTAAGTGAATTAAGCCTCTGACTTAGGTTTTCTAAAGTGTAATAAGGAAAAAAGGAGAATTTTTCCTAGGGTACAAACCCGCTCTTATACATTTTTCCCCCACTTTAGCGAGCATTAGTACTGATGAGTGCTCGGTAAAGTAGAGCAAGAAGAGAGTAAGGTTAGAAAAGTATACCTAAACTATCAAGGATGTAGATTGTGATCTGGTGAACCCGAAGATGTAGGGAAAACAAAGGACTCCATAGCTGCTTGGAACTATGAAGTTGGAACAACGAAGTACCTCAAGCAGGCCTGCAGACCTACAAGGAAGCAACCCCAAGATCTCTCGCATGGAGGAAGTCTCAAGGAAGTGGACTCCACAAAGTTAGGAAGTGGTGACATGTCTACCTGTAGATAGAATCATTTCAAAAGTGATGAAATGTCCACCCGCAGATAAAGCGTGTCTAAAGTGTCGATACGTCTACCCACAGATAGAATGTATCTAAAAGCGGCAACATGCCTACCTGCAGATAGGGCATATCTAAAGCGTCGATGTGTCTACCCATAGATAGAACACATCTGAAAGTAGCGACATGTCTACTCACAGATAAAACATGTCTAAAGCGTCGATGCATCTACCTATAGATAGAACACATCTAAAAGCGATGACATGTCTACTCGCAAATAAAACATGTCTAAAGTGGCCAGTCACGTAGACCAAGAAAATTTCAAAGGGGTCCCTCGAGAACCCTTCAAAAGGAGAGGGGTCCACTCAAGGGATGCATTGTTTGAAATAGCAAGGTCTAGTCAGGCTGCCCCCAAGCTAGACACAAAAGGATGAATAGGACGATTCTAGTCGGGCTACCCCTAGGCTAGACATGCAAGAGTCTATTCATTATGAAGGATTTTGAAGAAAGGGTCCTTGAGGAACTCGCTGTGAAAGAGGGGGGTCCAATCAAGGGACACATAGTTCAAAAGTCACCATCTCAAAGTGATTCATCATCAAGGGATCCTTTCAAAATATGTTCACTTCATCAAGGAATTCGAAAGGAAGGTCATGCCCCCATGTGAGGGGAAGTCAAAACAGTTCCCACTTTGGAGGAAGGTATTCAAGTCCTTTCTTTATGAACCCGTGATGAAGGAAACACATTTCGTTAGGATTCTATGTCGAGAATGCGCTTCCAAGGAAAAAGGTGTTGTGAGGACTTTCAAGAAAAGATTTGTTGGCAGTGAATTCATTTTCTGAAAGTCAAAGTGTTAAAGAACATTGTCACACATAAGAGAGACAACTCAAGCAAAGAAGAGAGGAAGATAAAGAGAAAACAAAAAGTACAAACAAAGGGCACAGGGGGATTTGGTTTAGCGGGGTCAAATCTATCTGATCTCATATAATAGTAGGTAACCGCAATGCAAGGTGAATGATCATCAATCTCCAACTAGATCAAGAGGAAAGCACAAAAAACAAAGTAAAAAATAAAAATTGGGTCAACATGGAAGGGAGGCCTAAATGTCCCTAACGCTTTGCATCGTCCCCAATTTACTAAAAATCAAGCACAAACATGGAAGAATGAAGGTACAAATAGAAGAAGGTTTATGACACAAAAATCATGCCTATATCCAAGCACCAACAAGAGTGACGAGGGTCATCCAGGCACACATAACACGGGTACAGGGCAACACATCACAAGACACACACACACACAAGATTAAGAAAAAGGGGGGCCTCCTCTTAACACTGCTCGACCAAGAGGTCATATGCTTCCCAATCCAACTCTTCGTAAGGAGCAGGATGAGCCTACAAAGGAAAAATGTTAAGAGGAGGGGCATTTGACCCTCCCGCAACAAGGGCCAAGGAAGAGGGCCCCTCAAGGTTCTCTCCATCAAGCTCTTGTGGAGTCAAAGTCAATGATTTTGTGAAGATTGCTGATAGGGTCGGGACTTCATCCACAGAGTTAAACATGCAGCCCATGGGAGCACCATGTCTTACTTCAGTGGATGAGATGGGTTGTGCCTAAGATCCACCGCTAGGCTTGCCGAGTGATTCAAGAGTGGTGACAAACTTAGGAGAGGCTAGGACTAGTTTTGTCACAAGGACATAACAAGTCATGATAGGGCCACTTTGTGAAGGTGGGTTCTTCCTATGTCTCTTATCGTGAGAAGGACTAGCTCCTGTCTTCTTCTTTGCAAGAGGGGATGAACTCCCCACAGATGAAGCTAGAGGTATAGAGGAGGAAGAGGACAAAAGCGCAATGGATATGACCAAAGTGTTAACCATATTCACGGGTTTTAGGAAGGGTTGAATATCTAGAATGGACATCAGCAAAGGCAGCTCCGTCGACAGAGTGATAAACACTTGTACCCGATTAGGGTTAGGTACTTTTGTGCTTGCAATGGGAGCCGAGAACATATTAGGCAGAAGGGACACAATAGGGGGAGAGGAAGATGATGCTACAGAGGGCCTTGAAGTGGGGTTGATTGCTTCTTCTTCCTTCTATTGTGAAGCAACCTGCTTGGCCAAGAGAGCCTTTTGCCGACACTTGCATTCTCATGCAAGGCGGTTCCTATGACTATTAGAGTTAGAAGCCACAACTTGTGAAGGGATAGGATTTCTTGCTCGACCATAGTGACATCCACTATGGCCATTTTAGGTGGAGGAACAGAGTCCTATGCAAGAGCAAGGGGAGCAGGCTGAGTAGTGACGGGAGGAGTCGACTCGAGAGCCTCAGTAGTGGGCCTCTTTCCGTTCATTGCCTTAGGAGTAGGAGTAGTAGGAGGCTGCGGCGATTGAGACAAGGAGTCCAATCAATTCGAGTGATCTTCTTCCTTTCATATTGAATGAGTCTAGGCTCTATCGGTAGAATAGGAAGCTCGAACGCAGGATGTTTGGGATTTCACCAAGCGGGCACTGAAGGGTTCTCTTGAAAACAAGGGTCAGAACTCGAGGGTACCACAGTTGAGTGAGAAGAAGCGTTAGGCTAGGTAGTGGAAGAGGGAGGAGGAGTATCATGAGACTGCTCCTCTTATTTCTTCTTTCGAGCCTTAATAGCATTGTTGTCATCCTTTAAGCAGGCCCTATGTGAAATAGAATAAGGTGAGGGAGGGTACCTCACCTTCGGTCTCAGATGTATTTTCTTATAATTTTGATATGTCTTATGTAAAAGGTCCATCCAAGGGGGAAGGGGACCCATAGATGCAGGCCATGGGTGATCTAGGGAGTAGCTACCATGTGCGACCGACGGTCAATAGCCAGTGTTGTGGATCACATGTACAGAACCTCAGTGGATAAATTTTAGATACTCATGCACAACAGAGGGTACCACATTCATCGCTACTAACCAGGCGATACCCAACTTCACATGGAAGAGTTCAGACCCAAGAATGATATCAAACAAGAGCTTCACGATCTTAGGTCTGACCAAGACTGATAGGGCAATGCTACCTAAAGGGTGGACAAAAAGGCCTTCATGTGTGCAAATGAAACTTTCAGGAGCATTATATCCATCCTTATGTAAAAAGTTTATAAGCATGATCTCCTCCATTATTATGTTCACCTATGATGTCGGATCAACAAGAACACCGACTACAATGTTTCCATTGATCTGCGCAGGAATATAGAGGGGAGATGGTTCCTTATTAAAGCCCATTGGCATGTCCTGTGAGGTGAAGGTTATACCAACACTTTTCTCTATAGGCTGCTCGAAGGGGATGGTTTGATGTAAGAATGAAGTCATGACGCACACTAGACAATGCTTTCACAGAATCCCTAAAGGTTAATGGACAAGATGGTGACTCAATTAAGGTTTCATCATGTAATACCTTTTGATCCTTCCAACTATGCCACCTAGGGGTTACAGGTTGGGTTGCAAGGCGACAACCTTGCAACACTCACAACTACAACACTCCTAGAGTACGAGGAAAGGGACTATTAGTATCACAAAAATGAAACCAAAATGGTTCACATTAGGTTCACCAAAAATGCAAGAGAGGGAGACCACTGCATGCAAGACCCTAGGTCATGAAGGGTCGAGATGCAAGAGGCTACCCTAACTTACCTTAGCTAAGCGTATGTTTAGGGTATGAGGAAGAGAATGATGAGGATTTTAGAGTCCTACGATCACTTTGCAATCTGAGTTTCAATATGAGGCTAGACGAGTTGATCTTCAGGTCTAACTCTACACCTCAAGGAGCTCTCTACCCGAGGATGTCAGCGCGGACTTCAAATGACAGCGCGACACACTGGTGTCTCAAAAACATGCTATAGTCTGTACGGCTAGACAACAACTAAGACGAGGTTAAACACCCTAAGATGACTTATTAGCTTATCTTAACTACTTTTAGTAGGAAAAAATAACACTATGAAATATGAAAAGTATAAGTGAAGCTGATAGAACAAGTCTACCAAAGCCAAGGTGATGAAAATGATCTTGTAGAAGACCTTGTTCACTGGCTAGCTCCTCGAAATGCATCCACCTACACACAAAAAAAGAGGAAATGTTGGGGGTGGCTATATAGGGGTCTGCCTCAGTCAGACCCCCGTTTAAGTGTTCCCACCTCCGCAAACAACCAATGGAAAGGAGATAAAGAAGTGACAAAACACAAGCACTACAAAAAAAATACTATGCTACTCAACCAAATGATAGAGGAGAGGAGAGGGAAGCTTACCACCTCCACCAAGAGCACTCAATTCTGCTTGGGGGAGAAATGAGAGGAATTCAAGCCTCTACTACAATGGCATGGTCCCAAACTTGCTCTATCGACGTGATGGAGCGTGATATTGCTGCTATGGAATGCTTGGAATGGTGGAATGTGAGTGCAAAATGAGCTTGGAGTGATGTAGAGTTCTTCCCAACTTCATCCAACTTCTATCCAACCTTTTTCCAACCTCTAAAGCAAGTTCAAAGGCTTGAATATGAAGGAATGGGGAAAGAAACGACCATATTCAGGTCGGGTGGCTGAAGGAGGCATTACAACTTCGCTGCCAATGGGAAGAGTAATGCCTCTACTAGCTCAGCCACAAGAATCTATCAGAGACGTAAGCGCGCCATGCGGGCGTCCTCGACAGAAACGCCTCCACCGACACACAAAACGGGTGCCAAGTGGACTGCCATCAGTGAGCTTAAGTGAATTAAGCCTCTGACTTAGGTTTTCTAAAGTGTAATAAGGAAAAAAGGGGAATTTCACCTAGGGTGCAAATTCGCTCTTATACAATTGCAAAATTGTAATTCCATTCAATTGGTGGAAAGCAAGGTTGTCAATGAACTCTATTTGCAAGATGGTGCTGTGCTAAGAGGTGTCTAGGCCTATGAATTCATTCATGGCGAAGGGTATGTGGGCAGACTATTCCCCAGGCACTATCTATTCTACAAGCAAAGGTACGGGGAAGCATATGAAGCATTAATGTTATCCCTGTTCAAAGACTCATCAAACTATTTGTATATAGCTTTGAATAGGCACCATTTCGAATTTGCAAGGGAAGAGATAAACAAATTCAAAGGAAAATATCATGCTCTCTCCTTCATTCTCCCACATGATTGTCCTCTTGGGCTACAAATGAGTGCTCATCTTCCAGGTCTTCAGGCAAATAGAGCCAATGTTGTCATACCTGATATCAACATAAGGATTCACTCCCAAGCTCAAGCTGCAAGTCAAGTTCAAATGTTGTTGGTGAGGGTCAAGGAGAAAATTCAGTGAATGAAACTTGTAGGGGTTAACTTGAAAATTGCTAACGTATATGTTTTATTCAATTTGTGTAGAAATCTGCTAGTAAGGTTTAGTAGTATTTTCAGATGTATGATTTTGGGTTCTCATCGTATAATTCTGGGAAGCATTATTCTATAAGGGGTCAAAGAATTTTGTCTGTTAGGGTAGTTGGTTTGTTCAGGTGGCATACACTTTCTCTGCCATATAGCTGATAAATTCTATATAATTATATATTATATGATATTAATATAATTAAAAACATTTGCCTTTGCTTAAAAAAAAAATCATTATTACAAATTTTATCAAGCTCCATCTAAATACATTTACTAGCCATTTAACACCAAATTCCAATCAAATAAAAAACATGAAAAAATCCAATGAAACTTTTCAAGAAAAAAAATCCAAATGACTCCCCCAAATATGCAAATACTGATCAATTTACACCGGCGTTGTGTTCAAAACTGTTCTGCTTTTTTTCTAAAATGGAAAGAACACACAATTATAATTATCAAGAATGCTTAAGAAGAGTACCTCCGTGTTTGTAAATGCTGCATTGGCATCAATCAAACTGTTGTCCTCCTCCATAAGTTTTGTAAGAGAATACCCTTGCTTGAACCACTCGTTTTCAATTATTTCTAGTATAGTTATTTTCTGTAGGAACCCATATAAATTATTCAGATGATTATGTCCAAGAATTTTATGGATATGTCATATCAGCGTTCAAGGGTCATAGAAACCATACCATTTTGGGATTAGGATCGAGTATTCTTTTGATCAAGTTGCGAGCACCAGGAGAAAGCCAATTAGGGCATTTGAAATCGCTTTTGAAAATCTGCACAACACGTCATCTTACTCAATTGCCTAATAATAACATTAAGAAATCTATTCGCCTCCAACATATGTACCTTTTAGTGGCTCACTGTTTCACCAAGTCAATGAATGGAATTTAAAAAATGGAAATTTTCCTATTTTTCCAGCATAAGGATGCAAAGCGAATCTTCCGTTTCTCATGCACTGCAATCACTTGCAGTCGTTACACATAGACGCTTTAACTTCATACATTATTTTAGCAACTGCCAACATTACTTTGCTTCAAACATTGTTTTAGTAATTGCCTACATTGCTTTGCTCATGTCAAGTTTCACATGAAGATTTTTTCTTGACAAAGGTTTTTGCTGTCACTGTAGAATGCCTCTCGACATCATTATAATATTTAGTTCTCGAAAGCATTTAATTCATAATTATCACTTGTCCTTAAAAGGAGGTTCAAGAATTGGGTGGATAGAAAACTATACGTATGTTAACGTGTTAGAGAGTATGTGTTTGCGCATCATTGCATTGAAAATTCTAGTTACATGTGGTTGGATTAAACAATTAATAATAAGTGCTAAATAATGGAATGGAATAAACCTAGACAAATCTAGATTTTTTCTTAAAGAACTTAAGTATTATTTGATTATGAAATATTTGTATACAAATTTAAAACATAAAACAATATAAATAAAAACGAAAATTTCCAACAAATTGACAAAAGACACTGCAAATGGAAATAGAGTGTTCTCATCTAGCTGTCAAATCAATATTTATCCAACTTTTATGTGATCAGTGAGATTTTGGAGGCTCTTACCTGATATTTTGGAGGCTTTTACCATTAAAGGACAACTGGTTGACCATTAAACAATAGCTTAAACTTGTTTCCAATTACTCAACAGTGGTTTGTAGGCGTGAGACTTGTTTCATGCTCAAATCTCACACTATATGTAGCCTATTGGCTAATATGCAATATTATCTTTACAAAAATGTTATTGTGGAAAATGTCATATTTATGCTTCTAAGGTATAAATAGAAATTGAAATAGATGAGAAGGAAATTTTATTAAAAGTGTCTTTAAGTATTTTCTAGTGACCATATCAATTATCTTTAAATTTTTTTCTTGCAAAACTTTTGAGGAAGAGCACTTAGATTGTTGAGAGAGGAATTGGAACACTGGTCACTAACAACATACATGTTGTAGTTGTCAAATTATAGTTGTTGTTGATTCAAGTACATATATCGATGATGTTAGTGTTTCAAGTTTTCTATTTCAATAGTGCAAAAATAATAGGTAATATTGTGATCACACTCAATGTTGTTGCAACTACTTTTGTTGTTGTTTTTTTGGGTTGGATTGAAGAAGGAAATTTTTGACTACTTGGTCCAACAAACCTAAATTTGTATCAAAATTATTAGAAATAATATTTTCAATAGGTATGTGCAGGATCATCATGGAAAAAATAGGCCCTTAAGTGGCAATGAAAATTCAGAAAAATCAGAGTTAGGCAACTTGACATAAAAATTTGAATAAGTTATTTATATTATTTCAAAAATATGTAAGAATAGAATCTGTAGAAAATTGAATGTAGTTTCTAAACTACTAAGTTTATTTTATTTTTTTAAAAGTCTATTTGGTGAAAATTTGAAATTTCAATGCAGTAGTACTTAAATTTCAAGGAAAAAATAAGAAGTAGGTGTCCCCTGACCACCCTAACACAATAAAATGATAATATTTTTTATAAGATTTTAGATATAAGTAGAGGACTCATGTCCTGGATGTAACACATATTTTTTGTAATTTTTTTCCAAGTAAATAATTAATTATGAATTTTTATTACAACTTTTAAAAAATATAAAAAACTGTGATGTCTAACCACCTTAACTTGATCAAAACTTCATGAAATTCTTTTTTAATCCTATAGTATGCAAGCATAGAATGTGACACATATTTTGGATTCAAAAATGTGATATCGTTTGAAAGCTATATTTTTTTTTCAATCACCTATCAATTAGGACTTTAGTTGTAATTTTAATAGAAAATGAATAATAATAATTTATTAAATTCAAAG
>VDFB02058242.1:339509633-339553529 GCA_007258455.2 Sequoia sempervirens | reverse complement strand
CTTCAATAACCCCTAAATGGTTACTTGAATTTGATGAGAACCTTATAAACAATTTTGAAGGCAAGAGGTCAACACGAACTATTCGGTTGTGGGCTAGAAGACTTTTCAACCAATATTTTAGTGATAAGCCACTGACCGAGCAATGCAAAATTTTTGTACAATTGCTAAAGATGCAAAAGATGAGACCTTTGCTAGCCAAATTGAAGATTTGTGTGAACAAGAAGGCCGAAAAAAATTCTATTATTGTCAAAAATATTTTTAATGCTCTCAAGTCTATTGGAAAAATTAACAAGGAAAAGGATAAGAGAGATGCTTAGAGAGTCATTACAACCACCCTAGTAAGCCATCAATTGAAAAAGGCTCCCTTTATGAGACAAACTTGTATTGATTTTGACATAAATTGTAAATTTTTTGATAGAGCACTTGCAAGAAGAGAAAGAATAGATGATCCTCTTCAAAATGATACATGGGATTTTGCTGGGAGCCTTCCACGTGTTGATAAGAAGCTAACTGATAATGTAGAGTAGTTAATTCAAAATTTTTGGCATGATAACTCTAGAGTATCACCCAATGCAAAGGATGTTTTAAAGTTAAGAATTGGAATTCAAGACCGTACACCACATCCTAAACATTTCTTGGAATCAAGCCAAACAATGTTGTTCAAATTTTTTATTGAAATACATAAAAATATGGAAATCTCGTAAAGGAATTTTGAGGGTTTGAAGCCATTTTATTGTGTGCCTCTTAAGATTCATAATACTTGTTGCAAATACCATGTGGAGTTTTCAATGTACCATGAGCTATTATTCTATATCCGTTCTACTTTGCATACTAATGAAATGTTGCAGGAGTGTGGTGCAATGCATTTTCCAAAATCATCAAGGGACTTGCTAGATATATTTTTATGTTCTAGAGACAATGGTTACTTTTTCTATAGAAATGATTGTTTAAATGCAAAGTTTTCACAATGTGGTGGCTTGTCAAAGTTTGTTCAATGTTTTCATGAGAGTTCCGAACATGAATTTGGAAAGAAGCTTGTTGAGAAAAAGAGATATGAGATAGTCAAATATACTTTGCAAAGTGGAGGTGAAGGTTCTAGATGTGAGTTGGTTACAAAAGAATCCAGTGTTGCTGATTTTATTTCAGATTTTAAGGACAATCTTTTCTACAAGTATGCAAGGCATAGTCATAGGTCTTAGTGGTTGGATCAACAATTTAGGATGTGTAAGGAATCTTTTCTGATTGGAACTATTATATCAGTGGTTGATTTTTCAGAAAACTACACATTGCAACCAGAAAATGAGGTACAATCTCAGTATTGCAATTCCATTCAGATTGCTATTTTTGTCCACATAACATTTAGACATGCACCTGATAGTACAAAGGAGGATCGAAAGATAATCAAAGAGTATCATTTTTATATGAGTGATGATAGATCTCACTCGTCTGAGTATGTCCAACATTGTTTCAAGATTTTTTTTGAGTTCTTGTAGGAGCATGATATAGCATTGGGCCGACATCTAATTTGGTTAGATAATTGCACAGGTCAATTCAAGAATGCTTGTATGTTTTATTGGTTGAGTAGAATGCATGTAGAGAGGGGTCTACCTCATATTTGGAGCTTTTTTGAAGCTGGACATGGGAAAGGGGAGCATGATGGAGCAGGTGCATGCGTAAAGAGAGCTCTAGTTAAGGAGTAATTGAAGATTTTAGGAACAAAATTCAGCGATGCACATTCTATAGTTGATTGGTGTAGTTCAACATTGTCACAGGGAGGGACACTTGATTCAACAATGCACAGATTCTTTTGGTTTGTTGAGGAGGGTACAATGGGAAGCATATTGGATTGTCATACAATTAAAGATTCTTCAAAGATGCATTCATTTCGAAGCTCAGATGCAGGCACATGGACCATTTGGACATGAGAGTTGGCTTGTTTTTGTTAGAGTTGTATTCAGTGCGAGTGGGATCAATGTGAGTCAAGTGAGTGGGTGGATACATGGGTACCACAATATCTAACTCCTTTATCTCAAACAATATCCATAACAAATGACACAATGGAAAGTTCAATTGATTACGACCTACTTTCAGATCTACTACAATTGGGACACATTTTTTTAGTTGTTGCACCACAGGGGAATGAAGAGAGATCAGACTAGTGGTTGGCTCGATGTGCGCGGGTAAAGAATAAGCTAACACAACCGATGGAAGATGATGATGGTTTCATGTAACCTACATGCTCAGTTGTGGTTGTAGGAACTTGGTTGCAAACATAGATGATTAGAAGGAATGTCATACCTGCATTTGAAGACTACGAGAAACACAAAACCATTCTCACATGTATTCACACCTTGTTATAGCAACAAATGTTAAGTTGTTGAAGCATCATGCCAGACCAAAGACAAAACAACTATGGACACTTAGTAATGTTGATCATGAAGCAATATTGGATACTCTTAAGCAAAGAGATGACCCTTCGTGCACACTTGAATAGCATTTTCAAGAATGGAAGGTAGAATGCTTATGTTCATTATGATTAAGTTCATTAGTGTTCTTTATTTAATACTGATATTTTATATACGATTGCAATGCATGTGTCTTTAATAGTGATATTTTGTATGCACTTTTGTGATATTTTTGGCAAGATTGATCATGGACCTGCTGCAACAATAGCCAGATCTAATCCTTTCAAAGAGGTATGCATCTTTTATAGTTTTCATCACCAACTCATCATCATTCAAGTTGTTTAGATTAATATAGATATGTTAGTCTAAGCATCTTTTCTATTGTGACAATATAGATTTCTCATTTTCCCACTTTTGCGATAGTCTTGTTATGGTGAGAGTTTTATTAGAGAATACATAATCATGTTTTCTTAAAGAAGAAGTATTAATAGGTATTAATTTTGAAGTAAATTTATAACATATGCAAAGCATTTGTAAATCAATATGTGTGTAATTGTAACAGTAAAATTTGTGCATACCATGTTATTTCCCACACAATTTTGTGTCTATTTTGAAGAAATGTCTTGATACATGTACGTAGTGACTCAACATGTAAATTCAAGCTCATCTTTCTAGCCTTTTATCAATTTGCATACTTAAATCACTATACAATTAGCCCTATCCTATTCTTATTCACACACATCTATACATTTAACTTATTTTCCCATTTATCACATTCACCAATGGGTATGCCATCATTTATCTATTAGCCACCTGGAATTGATTGTTTGCCACTTAGATTTAACTATTAACCCATTCTAGGACACTTCTTCAATTGCAAGGGTGACCTCATGGTCGCAAACCTATTCCCTTTCATTTTAAAATTCAAAATTCAAACTTTTGGCTAAGTGGCGTCATTCACCCACTTTGAGTTGACTAAACACATGTTTGGCATAATTTGATGATATACGCTAGCATTAATAACATACAATATATTCATTATAATCATGAAAACATTCATTTATCTTATAGCATTGGAGCAATTAATAGTGAGACATTTTGATTCAATGCAATAAAAATGAGTAACAAATTTGAACATCTAGAGTGCTTGCCAACTATTTTTAATCTTGTTTCACTTTTTGGGGATTGATCTAGGAGAACTTGCCTCCCCATGAGAAATCAACAACCCTTATGATATTTCTAAATACCACCAAGTCCCTAGATATTCAAGAGTAGATCAAAGATAAACATTCATACCCTTATCAACCCTTAATTATCAAATACCCCTATCAACCCTTAATTATGTTAGGTTGATTGTGTTTGATTGATTGCATTTACTTAATTATCCTAGGTTAACTTCATAAATAAACTTTTTTTTTTCTTTATATTTTGTTGAGCCCAACCAATCCTACACTTGATCCAACCTTCTTTTTAGGGTTTTACATTATTAAGGTTTTCAAATCTATAGTTTTCTAAGTTTACATTCTATTTTCAAATTTGAACTTTCTTATACATCCTTGTACATCATTGATACATTTTTCTATTAGGTTTTTCATTTTTTATGTTAAGATATAGTAAATTATATTCACTTGCAATTTGATGTGTAAATCTCTTGTATTGTTAGAATGAGTACTTGAATGATCATGAGGTGTTGAGGGAAATATTATTTTCATTAGTATTCTTTGGAATGCTTGGGATATTGTTGTAATGGAATTGAATAAAGAAGGTCATCAATGTGAGTCACACAATCATTGCCATCAATGAAATTGACCATCTCTCACATGTAATGCTTGGGAGTTACATTGGGAGAAGTGGATCATCTTTCCATAATGTTATGGGTTCATACTTAGTTGATATGTTCATAGTGGAGGGATAGTTTTGGGAATTTGTGCTCTTGATGAGTTATTGGTCAAATAAATTATCTATTCATGGATTCTATCTTGAGTGCTATCATAATTACACGCTGGGGTGGTTCGTGGTTTTAAACTATCAAGAATGGTTTTGATGGCAATTAGTTTGGGGAAACCACTTACATGGTTTTATCTTCCCATTGCTTTGTAAATTGGAGGAATTATATGGAGGTTTCATGGGTTATGCAGGTGTACTTAAGGCCTTCAAGGGCTCAAGACAGGTTTGGTTGAAGGATTTTTTTTCTTTGAATCAATAAAGTTTCAATTGCTTAGTTCATATTTTACTGTTTTTCTTGTGTTTTTTGCCTGTGCACAAGCCATTCAAGCATTTTTGTATAAATTTTTTATGTAGAAATGTTATTACATGTCTTGACATTATTTCAAGAGTGGAAGGTGTGGAGAACTGGGTTTTGAAATAAAATGAAGAGTTAAAGGTCTAAAAATGGTGGTTTTTTTCACTTGAAAATAGAGGTTTTACCCTAGGGTTTGCAAAAATCTCTGAGATACCAGAAGTTTCTTTTTTTTTTCTAAGCATATTGAGGCATAAATAAAGGTTTTTAAGGTGGCGGTAGAGTCTGAAAGGTTGTGGAAGTGCTACATCCAATAAACCCTCAAGAATTACACTAAAAACAAGGGTTTTTTGATTTGACGGTTACAAGTCCATACAAATGGAATCCAATTGAAAAATATTTGTTTTCTTGGGAATTTATTTGCTGCCCCAAGGTTTCAGGGGTCTTTGTGGTGTTTGAAGGTATGTTGCTTTGCATTTTTGGGCTAATTAAGTAGCCTGTTCAAGGGTGAATGTATAGGAAGTCAACGCTGGTCCAAAGGAGTCTATATTGTTTCTCATATATGTTGTGTAACTTGGATATGGATGTTTGAATCAGTCATGTTTTCATCTGGTGTTTTGGAAAATTTTGGAGTAATTGGACAAAAACTAGTTTCTCACTATTACAAGGGTTTAAGGGGTTAAAGAGGGAAATGTGTATTTAGTTGCTTGTAAAGTTTTAAGGGAGTTTTGGATTGTCTAAAGAGGTCAGAATAATCTTGTTACATGCCTCAAATAGGCAGGTTGCAAAGAGTTTGTGATTGTGCCCTTGTGTCTGCATCAATTTTTCACCTAATTTCACTTAGTCCAATGTAGCTCGGAGTGATTCAGTGCATTTCGTTGCAAAAGAGGACCATCCCTAGCATAAACGTACCCATCCAGACATGTTGGAATAGTCCATTTAGTTGTACGAGTTACAGAATGAAAGTTGCACCACTTTGCAACTTTACACTACTTGCATCTGGCAACTTTTTCCTCCATTGAAAAGTCATCACCACAGGAGAATTCCTTCGAGATAGCAAAAACTGAGAGAGGTTTTTGTAGAAGGTCTCAACACAATCCCATAGCCTCAAATGGAGAGTCTGTAAGCATCACGATCTTTGAGGAATAGCCCTTCAAAGATTGCTGTCTTTTAGCACTTTGGACTCTTAAGGGAAATTGCCGGTCCAATGTAGCTTAGAATGATTTGGCTTATTTGGGTGCAAGAGAGGACCATCCCTAGCATAAACGTACCCATACAGACATGTTGGAATAATCTGTTTGGTCGTACGAGTTGCAGAATGAAAGTTGCACCACTTTGCAACTTTACACTGCTTACATCTGACAATTTTTCCCTCCATTGAAAAGTCATCACCACAGAAAAATGTCTCCGAGATAGAAAAAACAGAGATAATTTTTTGTAGATGGTCCCAACACAATCCCATAGCCTTAGACGGAGAGTCTATAAGCATCAAGGTCTTCGAGAAATAACTCTTCAAAGATTGCTGCCTTTTAGCACTTTGGACTCTTAAGGGAAATCACGAGTCCAATGTAGCTCAGAGTGATTCAACGTATTTGGGTGCAAGAGAGGACCATCCCTAGTGTAAATGTACCCATCCAGACGTGTTGGAATAGTCCGTTTGGTCGTACGAGTTACGGAATGAAAGTTGCACCACTTTGCAACTTTACATTGCTTGCATCTGGCAATTTTTCCCTCCACAGGAAAACGCCTCTGAGATAGCAAAAACCGAGAGAGGTTTTTGTAGATGGTCCCAACATGATCCCATAGCCTCAGAAATTTTTTTTGTAAGCATCACGGTCTTTGAGAAATAGTCCTTCAAATATTGCTGCCTTTTAGCACTTTGGACTCTTAAGGGAAATCGCCGGTCCAATGTAGCTCAGAGTGATTTAGCGTATTTGGATGCAAGAGAGGACCATACATAGCATAAATGTACCTATCCAGACGCATTGGAATAGTTCGTTTGGTCGTACGAGTTGCGGAATGAAAGTTGCACCACTTTGCAACTTTACACTACTTGCATCTGACAATTTTTCCCTCCACTGAAAAGTCATCACCATAGGAAAATTACTTTGAGATAGAAAAAACTGAGAGAGGTTTTTGTAGATGGTCCCAACATGATCCCATAGCCTTAGACAGAGAGTTTGTAAACATCATAGTCTTCGAGAAATAGCTCTTCAAAGATTGCTGCCTTTTAGCACTTTGGACTCTTAAGGGAAATCATCGGTCCAATGTAGCTTAGAGTGATTTGGCATATTTGGGTGCAAGAGGGGACCATACACAACATAAACGTACCCATCCAGACGTGTTGGAACAGTCTGTTTGGTCGTACGAGTTGCGGAATGAAAGTTGCACCACTTTGCAACTTTACATTGCTTGCATCTGGAAACTTTTCCCTCCACTGAAAAGTCATCACCACAGGAAACGCCTCTGAGATAGCAAAGAATGAGAGGTTTTTGTAGATAGTCCCAACACGATCCTATAGCCTCAGATGAAGAGTCTGTAAGCATCATGGTCTTCGAGAAATAACCCTTCAAATATTGCTGCCTTTTAGCACTTTGGACTCTTAAGGGAAATCACCGGTCTAATGTAGCTCATAGTGACTCGGCGTATTTGGGTGCAAGAGAGGACCATCCTTAGTGTAAATGTACCCATCTGGATGTGTTGGAACAGTCTGTTTGGTCGTACGAGTTGCAGAATGAAAGTTGCACCACTTTGCAACTTTACACTGCTTGCATTTGGCAACTTTTCCCTCTACTGAAAAGTCATCACCACAGGAAAACGCCTCCAAGATAGTAAGAACTGAGAGAGGTTTTTGTAGATGGTCCCAACATGATCCCATAGCCTCAGATGGAGAGTCTGTAAGCATCACAGTCTCCGAGAAATAGCCCTTCAAAGATTTCTCTTGAGTGTACTAAAAGAATTCTTATGAGTTTTGAAGAATGCTAATAACTCTACTCAGTTGTCTTATTTTTTCAATATCATACAAATTGAACCCTGGCATCAATAGAATTTGTATATCAAGCTACCAAAATTCAAGTTTCAACAATGAATATTTATCATGCATGTTTTAAATGACATTCAAGTTTATGGTGGTTTTTTTGTTTATATGATGTTATGTGATATTTTATTCGTAATCCATGCTTCTAGGCTGCACATCTATATATATATTATTTTTACATGTTTTCTCCATTGTTTGACCCCTACACCGCAAGTAAATTGTTGCATAGCATGTGGAATGAGGGGGCAGTAGGCCTAGGATCCCTTTAAAGTTTGTTTGAGTGCATTTAAAATGAACTTTTAAGCCTTGCACCCTAAAAGTGACCTCTAAATAACTTCAAACACCGTAACTACCTCATTCTTATTCATTTGTTTTTCCAACAAGAATTTTCATTCCAAGAGGCTAAGCTTTCATTTTTTCTTGTTGGATTGAATGCGGACCATGACACAACTTTCTTTTTTCTAAAATTGTTCAGCATCATTGAACTAAGACCAATGTAACAATGATACAAAATAACGTTCGAGACTACAAGAAGACGTCAAAATGGCTAGTGTACTAAAAGAATTCTTATGATTTTTGAAGAATGCTGATAACTCTACTCAGTTAGCTTATTTTTTCAATATCATACAAATTGAACCCTAGGATCAATCGAATTTGTAAATCAAGCTACCACAATTCAAGTTTCAATGATGGATATTTATCATGCATGTTTTAAATGACATTCAAGTTTATAATGGTTTTTTTGTTTATATGATGTTATGTGATATTCTAATTGTAATTCATGCTTCTAGGCTGTATATATATATATATATATAAGTTTTACATGTTTTCTCCATTGTTTGGCCCCTACACTTCAAGTAAATGGCTGCATAGCATGTGGAATGAGGGGGCAACAAGCCTGAGACCCATTTAAAGTTTGTTTGAGTGCTTTCTTTTCATTTTTTGTGAGTTTTGTGCCAAGTTTCATCAAAGAAATGTGGTCTCATAGAATTCCATTACAAGCTAATGCAATTGATAGCTGCTCCTAGTTATTAGTTATGTAATGTGAAGTAATTGCTTATGCAATGTGAAGTAATGCTTTGAGTTTGAAAGATGTGCAATGCAATGTAATCAACAATATGAATATAAACTACATAATATTTAACCATTCTTTTTATGCTATTGTACATTGATATTTAGCCATTGCTCACTTGACTAAATTTTCAAAGAATTTAATCATGCACATGAGGAGGAAATTAAATTTCGATTATCAACTTCTATACATATCAAATTATCCAATAATCAAGTGTATGTCCATATACAAAAATGGAATCAATGCCAACTCAAACAAAGTTTTACAATATGTGGCATATGCCATCTCGGTATCTATTCAAAATTTACATGCCAAAATGTCTATCTCATCCTAAACTACTGGTGGATCATCAAAATGGAGCCTCTTTGAAGCACTCGTTCACTCTGAAGGTAGCTATACAAGAAAAAGTCAAATCACAATTGAGATTAGTTATACTATATAATTTAAAATCAAATAATTAACGTAAAAATCAATACACATTGAATTATAATTGAACTCTAAAATTGAAATCTTGATTACATGAAATATACATCTCTTCGAAGGGTCAGGAGTCCTAGAATATACCCCTCTCAAAGAACTAACCAAACCAAATTTTGTAACATCAATCTATATATGTGAACAAAAACATGAAATTGATCCAAGTTAGCATAGAATTGTCAGTAATAAGAACATATTTACCAAGCACAAAATAAAATAAACACATACCTCTTTAGGATGATCTTTTTCTATATCTCCTTGAGGTGTTTCAACACCTCCTCCTTGAGGTGTTTCGACACCTCCTCCTTCAAGTGTTCGAATACCTACACCTTCAGGTGTTGTGGCACTTATGAACAATGATGTATAGCTCACAACTGCCTGTACATAAAAATGACAAGTACATATGAAACTACGAATCTATGTCAATGTATGCATAATCAATAAAAGATATTATAAATTTTAATTCAATCAAATTTGAGTTCAATTACCTTTCCCTTATCTAACATTGTGCCTCCATAGTCTGAAGAGCATCACACCTCGCTTGCACCAGGTGTTTCCTACAAGCAGAGAATAAGATAAACATATAAGTTAATATATAATTTCATTAATGACAATTCAAATGACAAGCAAGTATACAGTAAAAAAATGTAAATGAGTGAGTGTGAAAATACATACTGTGTGCATCTCGAGGCCAAATGAAATGGCCCTAAGGGTGCTATTAGTCACCTGTGTGAGCTCCTCCTCAGAAAATAACTGTTAAATAGACCATGTAAATAAATATTAGTACTTGATACTATCTCTTATTAATATTCATTTAAAAAAAATGCAAGTTATGAATTTACACCTTAAATGCTACTTGTGTAACTACTCCAATGTCCACCTCTCTAGCAGGAGAGGACTCTGTAGGGTGTGCTTCACTCCCCTACGTGTAATCTACTATAATCTCCACATCCTGGATGTCATAATCAGAAGTGTCTAATGGCTGATCAGGGGGATATACAATAGGACCCAAGCATATTTGCTGGCATGTATTGTAAATATGTGGCACACAAATATGTGGACCCGAGGAGGATGATGCAACATCACTGGATCCATCTCCAAGATCACTAGATTGTGGCTGAGCTACTGAAGAAGCATGGGAAACCAAAAGACCACTCAAAGAGTGAATGGCCTAGATAGTTTCTATGGCTGCATCCTCCGTAATATTTGGATGTTGTATTGGAGGTGGCAGAGGAAGGGGAGGAAGGGGAACACGTGGGCGCTTGACTACTCTAGCTACCCCTGGACTATCCTAGGGCATACCTCCACCAATGCCCTGGAAGGGTTTAATGTCAAAGTAATTGACATGATGCCCTAACAAAAACTCAACATATAATTTTTTAATAAAGTAAAAAGGTACATCAAGATTATTGTTGGGTGGTTTATCAAAAACCATACACCAACGATCCCAAAAGTTATCTACTATGCCCCACCATTTTATAGAAAGTTTTGGTTTGTTAACATTAACTGGCAAACCAAGGCTGGGGTTAATAAATAAAGAGGCTATTTGGGATTTTGTTATTTGGAGATCTTTCACATCATCATAAGACAATCCACATGCATAATATTCCCTCATGGTTTCTTGCAACGAATGAAAGGCATTATGTTGGGTGGAGAGGGTTTCTACATTTGTAATTATTCCTGTCAATGTGGTTGACATATGAGATAATTGAGGGATTTTCTTATAAACATTACAAATTCCCCTCAATTGCTCCAATTTTTCATGAATTAAGTCTTCAATTGATGGCTATGGAGGTGGTGGAGCATTTGGCATTTTTGCATTTTGATTCTCAGCTGGTGGATTTCATTCTCAACTGGTGGAATTTGTGCATTCTCATTCTCAACAGCCATAATGCTTGATTAAAGTTAAAAAATAATTAATCTAATTAAAATTAGACAATATAAATGAAAATATTATAAAAATACCCTAGTTTTTTAAAAAAATCCAATAAAAACCCCACTCTTTTAACAAAAATCTATAAAATTCTCTAATTTTTAATACAAATACATAAGAAACACTTTTTAAATCAAAATCCATAAAAAAATTCATTTTTTTTAATCAAAATCCATTCTAAACTCAATTGTTTCATAAAAATTCAATCAAAAACCCTATTTTGTAAAAAAATCCACAAAAAACATTCATTTTTTATTATCAAAATCCATTCTAAATTCAATTTTTTCATAAAAATTCAATCAAAAACCCTATTTTGAAAAACAAATCCACAAAATTGTTCATTTTTTAATGAAAATCCATTCTAAACTCAATTTTTCAATAAAAATTCAATCAAAAACCCTATTTTTAAAAAAAATCCACAAAAGACTATTTGAAATTATTCAAATCTAATTCAAAATTGAATCAAATCAAATAAAAATTAAAAAACTTACCTTTTCAAATCGGAATTTTGGCCAAATCAGATATCCGTTACGCGAAGAATCAATTCACTATGCGCCCGCATGTTGTTGACTGTGAAATAACTTTAAAATAGCGACAAATTTTTTATATATATGCTTTTTACAAATCGGATATTTGATTTGGATCGAATATCCAATTTGTAAAACTAGGTTTGGTGTTTGCTATGGTGGTGTGTAGTGACACCCGAGCCTAAAAAAAGTCAACACAGTATTTTCGCATTTTTCGGTTGATGAAAGACGTGTTTTTTTCCTCATTGCCACTTTTTGGCCCACCATGATCCTGCACATACCCCAATATTGAAAGTCAATTGTTTTATTGGTTATGGGCTAGAAATTTGAAATCAGGGTGCAGTGTTCAACCCTTCCAACAAAAGAATAAGACTTTGGTTTTTAACTTAGCTTTACAAATTGGGTGAAGTGTATCATTGATATGGATTTTTATTGATAGTGTCTTTAGTGTCAAAAGAAACCTAAACAACAAAGTTTAAGGAGGGATGTGAAGATGATAATGAGCATGGAATGTTCAATTCATTAGTAGTTGCATTCTGACAATAAATTGTAAGACTACAAAATTTAGTAATAGATGAAAGAAACAAGATTGTGACTAAAGCTAGTTAAGGGATATTATTGTTGAGTATTTTCAATGGAAATGTTGGTGCTACTTGTTGTAAGATCTCTAGGAAGAGAGATATTAGCTGTAAATTACTTGAAGCACTTGAGGATCCCCAAAATTATCCTCACCAAGTAATTTTTATCCTCTATTTTGATTGACACTTTGTATATGTTTATAACCCTTTTTTGTTAAAGTACTCGAATAAGGCACTAGTTTAATGTGTACTATATTTTAATAATATAACATTTATTGTCATAGATGTGATAATTGGCATACACATGAGTTGTTTAAATGCAACAAAAACTATTTTAGTATTGTCACTTACCCAAAACAACCAAGATTTACTACATATAGTAGTGGTTGTAGCTCGCATACAACCAAGATTTAATGTGCCCACAACAAAGAATTTATCTATCATTTCTTACATATTTCTTACAACACTATGGCTTCTTACATTTATCTATTTTAAGTACATTGTGGGCCCATAACCCATAGGTCCTAAGATTATTTTTTGTCTTAAAATTGGTAAAATATTAACATATTAGAATACATTGGTTAAAATAATATGGTGTTTTACAAGATAAGGAACTAAAATGTTCTCTTAGCCTTAGCCATAGGGACATGTCTTTTTTTACAAGGGGAGAAACCACCTCTAATTTTTAAAAAATACGCATTGCTCTTTCATGGTAAGAGAGTGATTATATATAGTGATGTCATATATGTAGGTTAGAATGACCAAATATATTAAAACTTTCATTTGATGATGTCCATTTGAAGAGTATATAGTTGTAACAATATTAAAAGATGTACCGACAACCTTGACTTATATTTGCAAGTTAAATTCATTTATAGAAATCTCAAGCCTGGTCACATTTTAGTTCATGGTGTCATAGGCAAATTGATAGATATTAAACTACCTTTGTAAATGAAAATAGGAATCCCAATAAAATGATTCTACATGGTTTCTTGGGATAACTTCTATAGAGATTTTTTGTGATGAATTGCCTTACATGAAGAAAAATATAATATTAGACCTAATGAACATATGGACCTATGGACCTATGAACATATAGCAGTGTTGAGACCGCTGGTTGTTTTGGCCGATATTCATGAGGACAAGCCCATTGTTTATTGATACAAAGTTGCAATGACTTTACAACACATTGGGCCCACAAGGATTCCATATTGGCGGTGGGTCATAAATGATATGACCATGTTTAGGTGGAGACCATGGTTACAGGTTCCTACCTGGTTTGATGACCAACAACAACTATTATTTTCCAGGTATATCCACTAAATCCAAGGGCAGATCATACGATGATTGAGCAGTACCTACTAGACTGCATGGCATGACAGTTTGGGGAGGTCCAGGATGTGCCCCCACAAGATTATATAGTCGTGTTTGCCAAATATTAGAGAGAGGTGGAGTGGGAACAACATATTGATCCCATAGTGGCAATCAATGAGTTCAGACAACTGGTTTCCCACCCTTGGGCTTATGATTAGGGATTACCAGATGTAGGAACTACCCCAGGATATGATGCATGGTGGAGGCCACCCACTTGTTTGATAGACCCAACGAGGGGATAACCCTATGGGAGAGGCAAGGGTCACAATAGAGGTGGGGGAAGAGGTCGATAGTAGCCTGACTAGCAACCATAGCTCAGGATTAGGGTCATTAGGATCCAGAGCACCAGTAGGATGACCAGCCCTAACAGCCACAATAGGATCAATAACCACAACAACCATAGTAGCCAAATCTTAGGGATGGGAAGATTCTTTCCCTTATAGCAGAGAGAGACTAGTTGTGTCATCAACTTTATGCGATGATAGCTAAGCATGATAGAGAGATTCAGTTGCGATAATAGTTGGACCTACAACTAACCTAGGAGATTGGGTGACGCCAACATTTTGAGGTTGTCATGATTGCAACATAGGGATAGGTGGTGTCTGCTCGGTTATATAGGGAGGTAGTGACATAGGTTGCTTATTACATGATGCATTATCACAAAGATGTTCCTTGGGAGATGAGACAACTAGATTACTCCTAGAGGAGTGGGGCAGTGCCAAGAGATTTTGATGGACAACCCTTAGTTAGATGGCCCAAGGAGTCGAGCAATAGAGGCTAGCCTCCATATAGACACTTTTTTGATGTATATCTTGAGTTATTTATATAGATAAACATTAATAGGCTAATTTCTAATAGCCTCTTGTATATTGTACATTTGATGATATTCATACACACTGATTTTGATATTATATCATGACATTCATTTTTTGATATATATATGAGATGGCCTGATGCAAATTCATGATGTGATGTGTTGATATGTGATGTGATGTGATGTTATATTTATTTCATGTGTGTTATGATTATGAGATGAATGGAATGAATGAAAATGTATATGTTATGGATGTACTTCTTTATTTATGTTTATTATGAGATGATCTATCCTGTGATGTATCTCATATGCCATGATATGATATGGATGCAATGTAATGGATGTGTTATCTTCCATTTTTTAGTATCTTATTATGACATGATATGAGATGGATGTTATGACATGTTATGATATGCGGATGATATGATATGCTTGGGTGATCCCACAATATTGGTTTACAATTTTTGACCAAGCTAGACATTGAACTAAATTTTTTTTAACTAAATCTTCACTTTCAGGCACTTATAGTGGCTAAACCGTGAGGAATTTGAGAAATTTGATATACTTTTTAAATGAAATTATAAGGCTATGGTTTCATGGGGTTTTCTAAAATATTTAATTTCTCATCATTTAATTTGTTCTTAATTTAGTTTGTATTTGTATTGTAGTGACAGTGGTATACATGGATATATTGGAAGTATTATTATAATATTTAGTTCTGGAAAGTATTTAATTTATAATTAGCACTTGTACTTAAAGGAGGTTCAAGGATTGCGTTGATAAAAAAAATATATGTTAATATGTTAGAGAGTATGTGTTTGTGCATCAATGCTTTGCAAATTTTAGTTGCATGGTTGGATTAAATAATTAATAATAAGTGCTAAATAATGGAATGAAATAAACCTAGACAAATCTATATTTTTTCTTAAAGAAATTAAGTATTATTTGATTATGAAATATTTGCATATAGATTTAAAACATAAAACAATGTAAATAATTTTTTATTTTTTTCCATCAAATTGACAAAAAACACGACAAATGGAAATAGAGTGTTCTCATCTAGTTGTCAAATCAATATTTATGTAACTTTTATGTGATAAGCGAGATTTTGGAGGCTTTTACCATTAAAGGACAACTAGTTGACCATTAAATAATAGCTTACACTTGTTTCCAATTACTAAAAAATGGTTTGTAGGCTTCAGACTTGTTCCAAGCTCAAATCTCATACTATATGTAGCCTATCAGCTAAATATGAAATATTGTCTTTACTAAAATTTTATTGTAGAAAAATTCATATATTTATGCTTCTAAGGTATAAATATAAAGAAACAAAATTGAAATAGATGAGAAGGAAATTTTATTAAAAGTGTCTTAAGTATTTTCTAGTGACCATATCAATTATCTTTAAATTTTTTTCATTGAAAACTATTGAGGAAGAGCACCTAGATTGTTGAGAGAGGAATTGGAACATTGGTCATCAACAACATACATGTCATACTTGTCAAATTATAATTGTTGCCGATTCAAGTACATATGTCGATGCTGTTAGTGTTTCAAGTTTTCTATTTCAATAGTACAAAAATAATAGGTAATATTGTTATCACACTCAATGTTGTTGCAACTACTTTTATTGTTGTTTTTTTTGGGTTGGATTGAAGAAGGAACTTTTTGACTACTTGGTCCAACAAACCTCTGTGGGATTGCTCCCCACAGGTCTCAGGTTCAACTCCAAAGCAATGGGTTACCCAATGCACATGGTTTTTTGGCTATTGTGTGCATCCCTAAGGGACTAGTCTTGCCTCAGCTCGCCCCATAAAGGGAATACTAGGCTGAGTCATGGGACACCCCTAGTATATATATATATAAATATTTCAATGTTGAAATTCAATTGTTTTATTGGTTGTGAGCTAGAAATTTCAAATTAGGGTACAATGTTCAACCCTTCCAATAAAAGAATAAGACTTTGGTTTTTAATTTAGCTTTACAAACTGGGTGTGAGTGTATTATTGATAGGGATTTTTATTCATAGTGTCTTTGGTGTCAAAAGAAACCTAAACAACAAAGTTTGAGGGATGTGAAGATGATAATGAGCATGGAATGTTTGATTCATTAGTAGTTGCATTATGACAATAGATTATAAGACTAAAAAATTTAGTTGCAGATGAAAGAAATATTTCATGATGATGACTAAAGCTAGTTAAGGGATATTATTGTTGAGTATTTTCAATGGAAATTTTGGTGCTACTTGTTGTAATATCTCGAGGAAGAGAGAGATTAGCTGTAAATTACTTGAAGCACTTGAGGATCCCCAAAATTATCCTCACCAAGTACTTTTTATCCTCTATTTTGATTGACACTTTGTATATGTTTATAACCCTTTTTTGTTAAAGTACTCTAATAAGGCACTAGTTTAATGTGTACTATATTTTAATAAAATAACATTTATTGTCTTAGATTAATTGGCATACACATGAGCTGTTTAAATGTAACAAAAATGATTTTAGTACTTCCACTTACCCATAACAACCAAGATTTACTACATATAGCAGTAGTTGTAGCTCACATGCAACCAAGATTTAATGTGCCCACAACAAATAATTTATCTATTATTTCCTACATATTTCTTACAACACTAAGGTTTCTTACATATATCTATTTTATGTACATTGTGGGCCCTAACCCATAGGTCCTAAGATTATTTTTTGTCTTAAAATTGGTAAAATATTAACGTATTAGAATACATTGGTTAAAATAATATGGTGTTTTACAAGATAAGGAACTAAAATGTTCTCTTAGCCTTAGACATAGGGACATGTCTTTTTTTACAAGGGGAGAAACCACCTCTAATTTAAAAAAAATGCTCATTGCTCTTTCATGGTAAGAGAGTGGTTATATATAGTTATGTCATATATGTAGGTTAGAATGACCAAATATATTAAAACTTTCATTTGATGATGTCTATTTGAAGAGTATATAGTTGTAACAATATTAAAAGATTTAGTGACAACCTTGACTTATATTCGCAAGTTAAGTTCATTTATAGAAATCTCAAGCCTAGTCACATTTTAGATCATGGTGTCATAGGCAAATTGACAAATATTAGAATACCTTTGTAAATAAAAATAGGAATCTCAATAAAATGATTCTATATGGTTTCTTGGGATCACTACTATAAATATTTTTTGTGATGAACTGCCTTACATGAAGAAAAATATAATATTAGACCTAATGTTTCTTTATGAAATACTCAATGCATGTTGATAGTTCACTATCATTGTTAAGATACCTATAAATATTACCATTTTTTATTCTATTGTACCTTGTTATTGAACTTTATCAACGCAATAACCTTGTACATATGTTTAAAGGTACAAACTCTTTTTAGGATAATTTTTTACTTGTTTTCCATTCAATTATACTTGTGTTAGCCGCCAAAACTTGCATTTTGATTTTCAAAGACAAATTATTCTTAAGATCTCTTTCCTAGCACATAAAAATCCTTAGACTCGCATAAGCATTAACTTCATTTTATTTGCGGCTTCCATAAACTTCATAACTTATTACAGTTCTACCAAATTTCCTAACCAAGTTGCTAGGTTCTCATGTTTCAAAACCACCCGATCGCCTGACCTATTTGTTATTCTTGAAGTCTTAAGTCTCACTCTATAATGTTTCATGTAGTTGGCATATTAGAGGTTCTAAAGACTTAGAAACACCTAACAAATGGTTGTGGACTTCTGTTTTCTAGCAATAAGGTGACCTTAGCAGGTTGCGTGACTTACGAGATGTCAACTCATTTAATGGATTTTATGGTGCCGTTAAGGGATATCTTTTTGATTGCTTTGAAACGTCAAGTTGAAATTTAAACGTAATATTTAAAATCTTTTGAAAAGAAATCTCTTAAATAAGAAAGTTGGCGAAATGGACTTAATAACAGGTTGGCATGATTCTTGATAAATAAATGGTCATTACTTACCACCGAAGTTAAGTGAGCTCACATACAAAAATAAGGTGGCAACATTTCCAATTTTAGAATTCTCTTGAAATAGTACTTCCTACAAACATGAGGGAATGGGAAGATGAACCCATCCTCATCATACAACCAAATTTAAATTGGCCTAAAGAAGAACAATTCAACATCATTTCTCAGCTGCGTTCACTCACCTAGAAGGAAAAGACCAATTATCCTACATATCAAAGGGTGATTCTCATTCTGGAAGAAGAGGAGTGTGCTGAATTTCACAATTTGGTTGTGGAGATGTAGTTAGAACTGTATGGAGCTGTGACACCTCTAGTGGTTTAGTAGCATGCATGAAGTCTTTTTGTGATATGTGATGATAATGTCTATTCTGAAACTATTTCTGTTTCAATTTTTTTTTGATTCCAGTCATTTTCAAGACCATTACTTTTGTAATATTTTTTGGTGTGCTTATATATAGACCTCCAAATTAATGATAGGGGGGGAGATAGAGAAATTAGGAAATATCATAAAAAAGAAAAAATAATGGGTTTGATTTCAACACAATTTTGTACTAGGATATCGAGTCTGTGAACTCATTTTTGATATTGAAAGAAATAAAGAAAATGTTTTAATCTTTGAATTCATCATGTTTTCTTTTGATTACAATGAACTTTGAATCTCTGTAATCATTCTTCAGTGTCCTTTCTGTTATAGGAAATTGTGTGTATGTGTGTGATTATTTCTAAATCTTTGAATTCAGAATAACTCATCTATTGAAAGTGGCCTTGTCCTTTTCTTTTCCTGGATATTATTCCTAAGTGTGGAATAGATAAACTTTGTGTTATCTTTCTACGGGTTTTTGTTTTTAAATCAGGTTTTCACGTCTACTTTCATGGTTATGGGTAGATAGTTTTCCTTTTATTATTTTTGGTGAAAAGCATACCTTGTATTTCCATTCACTACATATTATAAGAGGGAGTTGTACCTCTAAAATTTAGAGGAAAGTTGTCAATTCAAAGATAACTTCTCCAACTATTGGTGCTGTTGTTCTTCCTTTTGGGAATTTTGAGTCAAACCCTATCTTTATTTTTGAAGGAAAAATCTGTCAACCAACAACTTGACATATAGGAAAAGAGGATACTCATGTAGTTCAAAATGCATGGTTTTTTGGACTTGTCATTGCACCAAAAGATCAACCTATCAATGCCCGATACAAGCTTCGATTAAGAACCATAGGAGGTAGTTAGACCATGTAACAAACCCAAGCACTAGTGTTGCAAGGAAGACCAAGGGTCACACCTTACAACAATCCCTCCCAACACAAGCATGGGGTTTGAACCTGTGATCATCTCTGATACCAATTGTTGGACTTTCCATTGCACCAAAAGATTGACCTATCAATACCCGATACAAGCTTCGGTTAAGAACCATAGGAGGTGGTTAGACCATGTCACAAACCCAAGTGCTAGTGCTGCAAGGAAGACCAAGGGTCACACCTTGCAACATGGTTATCATCCTATAATAAATTTTGAGTATATAGATTATATATAGTTTCAAGGATGAATGACTACATAGTATGGGATATGCATGCCATTCACTAGGTAAATGTTATGTCAACACATGATAATAATTTTGTAAATATAATAGTAAATTTGCATGGAAGCGATTGAAATATTTATATTAAAGAAAATGGATTACATTAGAGAAATTTGATAAAGTTAAAAATATGTGATTAAACTTATAGAATAGCATTAGTTTCTTTGATTATAAATTCCTGATATGTATGTATGTGTTGGGAAAATATGTCTCAACCTTGCAATTATATAAGGTTTACTATTGATAGGATGTATTTAAGATATCTATGCTAGCTACACCGACAGGTGTAACCTATAGCGATAGCACGGGGTGGAGTAAAATATGTGTTAACAAAAACAATTTAAAATATATTAAACTACTGACATACATTAAATTAATTATGATATATTATAAATTTGGACCATTCATCATTAGATCCCAGATCTAATGGTAGATATTTTATTATCTTGTCTTTCCCTAGAAGGTAACCCTATTTTTTGAGGGAATTGTATTATGGTTGTGGATTTTGATGTATTTTGAGAGATCGATATCGGTTGTGTTATCTTTGGATCTCTAGTTGGTGATACTCTTGTGAGAAGCTTGCTCTACAAGTATATTGTAATCTTTGTGATTTTTGAATAATATATTATGTGTGTTTTGGAATGTGGGGTTTTTCTCATGAAAGAGTTTTTCCCACATAAATCACTGTGTTGTAGTATGCATGATATTTATACTTATTTTTTTGTAATTATTGAAAATATTTATAATTTTTTGTATTATTCTCCTCTCAAGTGTTGCACGCCATTGTGTTATTACATATCTACTATTACTTTGATGAGTTAAAATGCTTTAATACATGATTATGTTTTGTATATTTTGATGGAAAATGTGATGAATGAATGTGCAATGTAATATGACACTTTAAATGATTTGGAGATGAAAATATTTGATGCACATAAATATAATATTATCAGCTAACTACTGTTGTGATGCACTAAGTTGGATGCAGGTAAAGAATCAAGACTTCGGAAGAGAGGGGGAATATCACTAAGGAGAAAAGCTTGGTTTGGTAACCCTTAATGTGTCTATTTGAGCTATCACATACTCACATCCTAGCTTGGTCAAGTTGAGCTAAGTTTGAATGGGAATTGGTAAGTAAACCATTGGTCATAGTTTGGGGACAATTTGTTATGGTTTTGGTTTAGTCTTTGATTTTTTGATTGTTTCTTAGTTTGGATTACATAACTAAATCTTTGTATTGAGTATAAGTTCTTCTTCATGTATTTATATTTATATATTAATCAATGAGTATATACATAGAATGCATGTGTATGTATATATGTATGTGATTGCAATAACTCATACATGTGTGAGTATATATGTACGCATGTATACATAGTTAAAAGTACTTACGAATACCCATGTGTGGATATATCATATGCATGAGAATATCAATTGGACATATATATATGCACACCAATCAATGAATATGTAAATATATGTGTTTATTATGGATACTAAAATATTGATATAAGTGTATATATATATATATATATGTTAATGTAACCATATATACATACATACATATACATATATATAGTCATATATTTAAATGTCAACCAATGATTTTAATATGCATATATATATATATACATATATACACATACATATGTATATATATGTATGTATATATATATGCATATGTATGTACACATATACATATATATATATATATTATATATATATATATATATATATATATATATATATATATATATATATATATATTCGAAATGTTATAAAGTAAACTTAAGCACATATATAATGTGAGTTCATATAAATGGTGAATGGCTTGTATAAAGCTAGAAAGTATAAACCATATGTTGTGCACATGTGAGGATGTTTGAATGCAAATAAAAGCACATAATATGTGGCACATAGAATATATGTATTATTTGCGAAGTGAATGGAATTTAATAAAGTTTGGGAAGTGCTTAAAATCCGTGCTATGCAAATGTAAGGAGATGCTTTTTATTGTAAAGTTGTTGATTATATTAAAACCAATGCACAACTAAAAAGGGCACGTACTATGTACTACACTGCAACATAATATGAAGTATAAAATAAATAAAAGTCAAGTGTTGCATTGAAAATCCATGCACAACCATATTGGAGCATAAGACTTTATCAAAAGCCATGAGATGGTTGAAGCTTGGAAGAATTCAAGACTTTCTATGCAAATAAGAAACATGTAGGTAAAAATTTATGTTTTTGAATCAGTAAAATAGTAGTTGTCAGTTAAAAAGGGTAACTTAGTTGGATATTAGAGAGATTGAAAATGTAGGGACAATTTATGTGTTTGCATTTTAACTATTTGAGTAGCCACATTTCTCTTCAATTTTCTTAGTCGACTCATTTCTAGAGGAGAAGTTAGTTTTTGTTATTAAGAGGTGGTAGTTGGAAGAGAAAAGGTGGCAGATTATAGAGCTTGTTTGTAGCAATAAGTTTCTTTGATTTTAGTATAAGTAGAGGCAACTTCTTAGCCTTTTGGTCATTCATTCATTATCTTTCAATCATTCTTTTTGAAGTTCATTGTTGTAGTTTTCTATGCAAATAGGTTGTTGAGTGCATTAGTAAAGAAAGAGAGATTTCTTTGTGAGTCACATCCCGTTTACTTAGCTTGTATTAATCACTTAACTATTGCATCAATTCCTTAATAACAAGTGATTAGGAAAGATAATGTGGTTACAATAAATATTGCTTGAAGAGTAATTAAGAGAAATGATTATAAAAATGATGAATAATTAATTCTAATGTATAAGTGCATCATGAATTGTTTATATTTTCTCATATTGGAGAGAGTATCATCGAGAAGCTTCTAGCAAGTGGAAGTAACCTATCATGATGGAATAACACACATACACTTAGACTCATGTAGTTAGGTTGCATATATGTGTGTGACTAAGGATAGACATATCAGGTTCATATATTTTAATAATTATATTACTTTACAAATGGTTCTTATATATGAATTATATGAGAATTAAATCTCTTTATAAAAATATGGATTAATTAAATGATTGGGTGAGCTCATGTTAATCGTAGGTCATGAGCCAATTTAGCACAAAAATATGCTACTTGTTGATACGTAATTCTGCCAAAATGGACTCCAAATTAATTAGATATAGGCATTTTCGCTTATACTTAATAGTACAAGGATATACTAGTAAAATAAAGTAAATAACCTTATATTATAATATTAAAGAGATAATATATTATTAGATTTTACTAATTTATGATAATACCTTTAATTTATTTTGTTTTAAAAGAGGTAGAGAAAGACCAAAATCATTGAAAAAAGAATAATAATAAATAAAATAAAAAGAAAACCTGAATGTTGTTTTCTCCCTTTCTCACATGTGCCTTGCCATTTTTCTCTCACATGTTGCACGCATGAGATTCGTGGCAGCATGCTGGCAAGGTTTTGAAATTTTATTTTGCACCTTTTCCCCTTCCAAGTTCCTTCTCAAGGCTTTGAAATTTTACATGCATTCCTAATGTGGAGTGTACAAGTGGAGTAGGGAAAAAGCTGGCTGGGGGTTGCGAGTTTTCGAGGGCTTCAACCAGTGGAAATTTGGAGGAAGGGCAAAAAATTCTCGGGGTGCTTCTTCCCACAACCGGTAGGCATTTTGTGAGATAGTTGACTGCCTTGTCAATGCTGCCACATTGCATATACGCCTAGCATGGGGAAAATGCTGAAAGATGAGTCACTGGAGGCATTTCACTTGCCAATTGCATCTATGAGTAAGTTCTTTTCACCAAATTTTAATGTTCATTTCCTGCAATCTATAAATTCATGAGAAAATATTTCTATAAGGAGTCTTGTCAAACAGTTCAGTGCCTGATCTTGCTTCCATATATTTTATGACTGTCAAAACTCTTTTATGCAAAATCTTCAATCATTGCATTACTTGAGACCATTTTTTTCAATGGAAATTTGCTAAATAGTTCACATGACTTGTCTTGCCTCCATGTTTTGGACTTTAAATGTACAAGAGCCAGTATTATGACACAAGAACTATGAAGAAATATGGTGTCCAACGTATAAAATCTATGAAGAATAGTATTGTTGTGGCTATGACCATTTCTTGAAATATAGGGAAAATTTGGAGTATCTTTCGTTACTTTCTCGGTAGTCTTCTCACATATGAAGAAATTATAATGAGAATTTTTTACACCATAAATATTAGTGGGTTTGGAAATTGCTCTGCTGAATCATTTATGGCTGTTTCTAATTCTTTGATAGCGAATAGCCAATATGGAAAGTGCAAATGGGTATAAGTGGAATTTATTGTTCCCAATGACAATTATAAAGAGAACTAGTCTATATAAAGTTTATGGATTCTACTCTAAAGAGGCTAAGGATTTTGGAATTCTGTGAACTTGATGTAGACATTGAAAAATTCCAAGTCAAGTCTTCTATAGACTGCATTAAAACTGGCAAAGAATTGATTTTATTTTATATAAAATATGTAACTAATTGAGGTATTGGGTAAATCAATATGCACATCTAATAATGCTCTATAGATCTACTTAAAGCGATTTTATAGACTAAGCTGTGTTTTTTTTTTGTTATTGTGCAATGTCCCTATGTGTAGCAGAAATTGGTATGATTCTTTAAATAACTAATGAATGTCATACATACTAATCACATGAGATATTTGAGAGGTTAATTGTGTCAAGGATTTTATGCTGAGAAGTGGAATCTTCATTATGAAATAGTATGAAAAAATTTGCTGCATATTTTGTTAGGGTCTAGAATCCATTTTGAAACCACAACTGGACCTTTCATTTACATCATCTTGTATTATGTATCTTTATGTTTAAGGGGAAGGGTGTTTGTGTAAGTCATTGGAATTTGTTTCATAGCAGTATGTTGGTGAATGCTAGATGACTTAGCGGGGAAAACCTTATGAAGGTAATTACAAATATTTAAATTTAAGACTGTCTTTTTTTCCCTTGAAAAGTTACTGTTCTGGATAAAACTAGAGAGCTAAAGTGCAGAGAAAACTGCTTGCATGTGCTAAGGATTCATGCTAAATGCTTTCTGGGTTTTATTCCTTGTTTCTCCACCTTTTTGGAACATATTGATATTTTTTTTTTGATTTTGGCCAAGGGGAGAGAAAGCTATGATTATTTAAACATTGCTCTTTTCTGTTGCAATCAATAGATTGAAAGTTGTGAATTGAATAAATAATGTGAGTTTGCAAAATTAATGGTTAATATCACTACTTAAGAATATATTGATATGAGTAAGGCTTAATTTTATTTATTAAACCTTGTTATATTCTATGGTAGGCTTGAGAAAATTAGACCTTTGGTTCCTAAACCGCCTAGTAGGGAGTGGGTTAGGGAAAGTGGTGGTCATAGAGTAACCTTTTTAGCATTGACCTTGGAATTATATAGTTGGGACTAATATCAATATGAGATTTGTCTTTTGGCTATTGTTTTATCCATCACGTAGAATGTCAATATATCAAATAAGATGATTGGACATTGTGCCATAGAAATTATTATCATTGGTTAGCATTAATAAGTGAATTTCTTGGTCGAGCTATATTCTCTTCCATAATTGGTGTATCAAGTAGGCACGTTCTTGAATGTATGATGCATGAGCACATAGGCATAGTAGGTCATCAGTGGTTCACATAGTGAATTAGATTCCATCATGTATGTTGGTATGACGTTGCTAGATCCTTGTGATGGGTTGGGCTTCTCTAGCGGAGTAGCACAAGGAAGCTAACACTTCATGGTAGGGTGGATATCATCTCGATGATGCTCTCTCTTTCTTCCACTTCCAATTACAGAAGGAAATGGTATAAATTCTATAATGCAGATGATGACATATTGTTTATTTTGTGTCTTATTAGATGAGTAAATGATTATTACTGGAATACTTATATTCCTCATATACAATGTGATAACTTTAAACTGTTATGGAAGATAATGGCTGTTATAATTAGATTAGTTGCATATGATATCAATTTGATTTAAAAATGTGTGTACTAGTAGTTGTAACTATTATGATTCAAGTTTTATACTTATGTTGAGATATTGTAAATGGATTTGTGATAATGGTAATAGTTGAATCATTTAGAAAATAAAAATAGTTAGTTGTTTAACTCCTTTAGATTGGAATTGCATTTGCTTCATTTTATTCATTGATTTTCATAGTTAATCTTGATGATTAATTTGGTAGCTATTACAGTGAGTTTGTAGTTTGTTGAAAGTTTTGAGGTAGGCTAGGATTAGAGATAGGCTAATCATAGAAGGAGCAACAAGCATGACTATGGGAATTAAGCTTAGGAAGTAGTATCTTCGTTGGGAGCTATAATTCCAAGCATGTTGATTCTACTTCTTTATTCTTTTGTGTATAAATCACAATTGTTTATGAATGCAAGTGTTGAGGAAAAGATGAATTATATGTTTTTTTTGTTTAAGCAAAAGGTGATTGCTTGTATATATATATTAATATAAAAAATAGGAGATTACATAATATGATTTTTGTGGCTTTGAACAACCAGATGTTTTAGAATTCTAGCTTACAACTATCAAAATTTTACTTAACTACTAGCTTAATCTTGGCCCTTATAACCATAAACCCATCTTAAAATTTACTTGATTAACCCTTATAATCAAAACCCTTATAGACAGATATTTAAGAAACATAAACTTAGCACCCAACCCCTATTCCTCCATGCCATCAACTTGGATTTTTTTTCCCCTTGTAGTTCCTGGAATACTTTTACATTATCATGCACTAGAGGAGGCACATTCAAATTTGGACTACCCACAACCCGTGCATGAAGAGAAGTGCTTGCATTCTTTGGATTCTGCCTCAGATGGGAGCCATGATCAACTAGAATAGGATGAACCATATCCATTGGCTGAAGCTTTGACAATCGAAGAATAATCTTGCTTGCATGATATTTGATTATTTCTTACTTTAGGTGAGCTTGCATAATCTTTGGTGCTTGCTTGCATGATCTTTGATTATTTCTTACTTTGGGTGAGCTTGCATGATATTTGTTGAATTCTTATTTTGGTGAAACCTTTTTGGTTGATACTTTTATTTATATTTATTCCTTGTGTTGGAAATATTTGGTTGTGATTTCTAATCAAGATAATCATAGCATATTAGTACAATACCTAGGTTGTCATAGAATATATGTATTCTTGCATAGAGTATGAAATATGAAAAATGATATTATCTTGAAATACTATATTAAGAATGTCAGTTTGCAAAACTATATGTACATGCATGGTTAATTTGGTTGATCTAGTGGTTAGGAGAATCCATGGATGGGAGTAACATAGTGGTCACTTAGTTATGTCATTACCTTGTAGGTTGAAATTATGTTATGATTGGAAAGAGTATGAGTGGTCAAATACCAAATTGAGCTAAGGGGTGGGTGAGCATACAACTATGCTCGAAGTATTGAGCAATTGATTGTTTATATATGAAATCTTTGGCCAAAGTAGCGTAAGTAGCCATTGATTACACTTGTTAGTTCATCGTGAACCATGTTTGCATAACTAGGCTATGAATATCATGCATGTAGGTTGTAGCCAATGTATGGTAGCTTTATTTATTTAGGACACAACACCATGCTTAGGAAGGCTAGTATTATGAGGTTACCAGACCAATCTCTTCATCGAAGGGTAGGTCCATCTTACCAATTAGGTAGATGTGTGCGGGACTGCAGTAAGTTCATGGTTGGTGAAAAAACGCTTGAGTGATACTCTCCATCATACAATTGGAAACTAAAACTTGAGGATGCATGATAGCAAGGACATTTGGACCATTTGTAATCTATTTCATTAAAGCTCTTAGAAGCTATGTATGTATTCATATATCTTTATCTTTATGGAACTATAATTGGAAAAATGTTATCTTTGCATGGGATTATGTAATTTTTCTTCATAAATGGAATGGGAGTTTGAAATGGGATTATTTCAAATGTGCATCTTGTTATTAAATTAGAAAAGAAAAAATTTATTGCTTTATGTTGGTAAATAAGAATTATTCACATGTGGGTTAAAACAAAGGCAAAATCAAAGGGTAAAACATTGGGCATGCTATATGTGGTATCAAAGTTACTAGGTTGAGCTCTAGAACCTATGAGATTGTTATGCTTTCTGTAGACATCCAAATTTGGACTCTTAATTTATCCAAATTTACCACTTTACTTTTATCCTTAATTTTGTCAAATCCCTAAAGTATTTAATTAATAATTAAATACCTTACCCTCCTTAATCCCTTTTCATCAAATGAATTAAATAAATATTACATTTATTTAATTCCTCACATATCATTTTCATCTAATCCTAATCCATCTCCTAATCTCTTCATTAAGGATGTGCACATGCCTAATCCTTGATTAGGATGTGTCACATCCTCCAACTTTTGCAAGTTGGCTTCTAATCCACATTAACCCTTAATTATCCTCTAATTACTAATTAGTTAAACGTAATTAGTACCTTGGTCAACTTTTCCCACCCCCCAAGGAATTTTTAATTCCTTTTTATTCACCCTAGGCCCCTCTTTTCCCCATGTGAATTTTTAATTCACTTTTATTATTCCTATAATCCCCTTTTCCCATGCATCTTCTAGAACCTTTGACTTGTCACATCAAGTCACATGTGACAAACTCCCTCTTTTTTGGAGACCCTCTCTTATCCACTAGATTCTTCCAAGCATGTGAATTTTTAATTCACATTTATTCCTCCAAGGAATCTTCTCATCTCCCAATGTACTTGGAAGGTACTTGTCCTTCCTCCACATCATGTACCTCCTTTCCACATCACCTACACATCATCCTACCTTCATCCACTTCACATTCCACATGTCAAAATGTGAGGGCTTGTGAGTCCTCAACTCACCTTAGCCCTTCATCTTGACTTTGTTGGATAAATCCCAACCATTGAATTCTCTAGAGAATTCAAGTTTCCTTATAAATACCCCATCCTCTAAGGCATTTAGGAGGAAGACTTAGCCATTTTGCAACTAAATGCTGCCATTTTCTATACTCATCTAACCTTCAATTTCATCTATTTGCATCTACATTCAAGCATATAGTCAAGACTTGCATTTAGCCATATCAAGAGCCATCAAGGAGCATACAAACCAAATCAAAATCAAGGGCCAACCAAGGAGTTTCAGCTGCAAGAAGGAAGGTATATCCATTTGTCATCATTTTACACTTTCCTCTTTGCACTTACAAATTTCTTAGGCTAATCTTGAGGTGTTTCCTTATGTTTTTCCATTGCATTTTAATTGCTTAGAAAGGGTTAAACATTTTGGATCACATTTCTGGCACGCCCGGTGGGACCTGCAAGCGGGTCCCTCAATTTCACATTTGTTGTTGTTGAGTTGTTTGCAGGAATATGCCATAGAAGGGCGATTATGTCCTCTTAGTTACTGCAGAAGGGCAATTACGGCCCTGATTTTTTGTAGAAGGGTGACTGGGCCCTTGATTTTCTGCAGAAGGATGATTACACCCCTAATTTTCCGCAAAAGGGTGACTACGCCCCCTGGCACCAAAATTTATGTGCTAACACTTTACTACAAAAGGGCGACTACACCCCCTGGGCTGAAATTTTTGTGTTAACACTTTTTTGCAAAAGGGCGACTACGCCCCTTGGCTCCAAAATTTTTTGCTAACACTTTTCTACAGAAGGGCGATTATGCCCCTGATTTTCTACAGAAGGGTGATTACAACCCTAATTTTCCACAAAAGGGCAACTACGCCCCTAATTTTTTGCAAAAGGGTGACTACACCCCTGATTTTCCGTAGAAGGGTGATTACGCCCCTGATTTTCTGCAGAAGGGTGACTACGCCCCTGATTTTTAGCAGAAGGGTGACTGCGCCCCTAATTTTCTGCAGAAGGGTGACTATGCCCCTGATTTTTAGCAGAAGGGCGATTACGCCCTTGATTTTTTGTAGAAGGGCGACTGGGCCCCTAAATTACTGTAGAAGGGCGACTGTGCCCTTGATTTACTGCAAAAGGGTGACTGCGCCCCCTGGTCACTGCAAAGCAACACATTTTGGAAGGTAAAACTGTCATTTTAGCTTCGGTTTTTGCTATTTTCAGGGCTATCCGTTCGCTCAAACTTTTTAAACTATCCTTGCTATTTTTGTTAATCTAAGAACATAGTCTAATTAGGGGGGAGTAATACTCATTGCTTGTTGTGTCTATCTTTTTCTGTTACCCAAAGGGAGCATTAGCTTGTTTTTGCTTTCCCCTTGCACTTCGTGTGAGCCTGGGAAGTAGTTGGAAATGATTAGTGCTTTCTTTCTAGTGGGACCTAGTTGGGGATTTCATCACCCCAAGGGACGGTTCCAACCACGCGTACCATTGGGGTATATAAAGGGGGGAGAGCAAAAGCTGTACCCCAATCCAGTCATGTCATAATTGGCAGAGCGTTGAAGCTAGGGTGATACCTAGATAGACGTGAAGAGTTGGTCCAAGCCCTTCAGTATCTTGCTGGGGTTCTCGACTCACGCTTGTGATGGGTTGGTGTTCACGGTTGTGCCTCATGTATTGAGAGTATATCGAGGACTCCCTAGACACCTTGTGTATCTTAGATTAAGACCTCTTTGGCCATACCCTTAACACTAATCATAGGATTTGTATTTGCTTGAAAGTGTTTTCTTGTGAGAAACCAATAATTTTTTTGACAAATTGGCCTTATTATTATCATTTCAAAGTCCTTGCCATAGTCATTTTCATCAAACCAAGTCTCTAATTTACCGCAGAAGGGTGACTGCACCCCTGATTTTTCGTAAAAGGGTGATTATGCCCTAATTTTTCGCAGAAGGGTGACTGCGCCCCTGATTTTTTGTAGAAGGGCGATTACACCCCTGATTTTCTGCAGAAGGGTGATTGTGCCCCTGATTTTTCGCAGAAGGGCGATAACACCCCTAATTTTCCGCAGAAGGGTGACTGCGCCCCTGATTTTTTGTAGAAGGGCGACTACGCCCCTGATTTGCTGCAGAAGGGCGACTGCGCCCCTGTTTTACTGCAGAGGGGCAAATTTTCCCTCCTGAACACTCGAAATCACCTCGTTTGGATCTGTTTAGCCTCTATGCCATTATTTAATCATTCCCAACCTTTTTCTCATCATCCCAAGCCTCCATTTTATCATTTTAAACCTCTGAAAACCTCCATTTGATCATTCCAAAGCTCCATTTTATCCATTCCAAGCATCCATCCCCTCATTCTGAGAGTCATTCATCTATTATGAGCACCCGTTTGCTTGTCATCAACACTTTTCTGAAAATCATCATTTCATCACCAAAATCACATAAGTGCCACTTAGAACATGATTAGAGTCCATATCCAGCATCAAATCATCCATCCCAGTCATCTAGATTTCATTTTGAGAATTTTGATTTTTGTGCCAAAACTTCCGGAGGCCATAACTTTTGACTCGGGTGTCCGTTTGAGCTGAAATTTTACGGGTGGTTGCATTATGAGATGGCATGTGGATTCTTGGTTGACTAGAAGTCCCTCAAACTTTGTTTTTCCACATTTTTGAGGCCTCAAACTTTCATCTTGACCCTCAAAATCGCAATTTGGTGTTTTTTTCTAACATTTTGAAAAATCATTTTTGTCAATAACTCAGAATGCATGTCTCAAATTTGGGATATTAGTTGGCAATTCATCCTATCTTTGTTTTGGGTATTTTTTGGGAAAAAATTGAACTCTCGAAAGTACGTTTGTGAGGTTTCCTAAAATGGAAAAATTTGACAATTTTTGAAAATTGCCAAATCTAGAAATATTTGATTGTTAGCACCTTACATTCTTTAAACCCAAAAATTTGGTGTAGAATCAATCCCATCACATCCTCCAATAATTCTAAGCTTCAACCCAATCCTAATATGAGCTTTAATCTAATCCCAATTTGAGCTTAACCAAAACCCTAATCTGAGCTTTAGTCATTTCAACCTTTCAATCATTCCTTATGAACAGTTGTTCTCCCTTTTCAATCATTCGTTCCATGTAAACACTCATATATTTTGAACCTTCATATATCATCTCAAACTTTGGTTTAGCAATTCCGATCATCCATTTACTCCTTCTGAGTAAAAATTCATCCATTTTACACCTCATTTCATCATTCCGAACTATCATTCTATCGTTCTGATCATCCGTTTACTCGTTCTGAGTAAATGTTCATCCATTTCACACATCCTTTCATCATTCTGAACTCTTGTTCTATCATTCCAATCATCTGTTTACTTGTTTTGAGTAAGCATTCATCCGTTTCACACCTCCTTTCATCATTCTAAACTCTTGTTCTATCGTTCTGATCATTCATTTACTCGTTCCGAGTAAACATTCATCCGTTTCACACCCCATTTCATCATTCCAAACCCCCGTTCAGTTGTTTTGATCATTCATTTACTCATTCTGAGTAATCTTTCATCTATTCCAAACCTTCATCTTCTCATTCTGAAAATCATTCATCCGTTGTGAGCAATCATTTACTCGTTTCGAGTAGTCATTCATCTGTTTCAATCAATCGTTTACTCATTTTGAGTATTTGTTCATCCATTTTCTATCATCTATTTCTCCAATCAAATAATCATTATCCAAATTGACCTAAGTGTCTGATCTAATCATCATCATCAACATCCACTTAGGATTTTTATCCGTCCTAAGTTAATCATCGTCGGCCCAATCAATCCATTTTCAATCTCAAAGTGGATTCAGTGCCGCAATCATCCGTTTATCCTTTAATTTGATCACTCAGTATCCTACATCACCTAGGGTAATCTCTGAACGGGGTTGATAGTCCCTTTCATCATCCTATCTGATCCATCATTCGATCTTATCCAATCCAATCCAATCCAATCCAATCCAATCCAATCCAATCCAATCTAATCCAATCCAATCCAATCCAATCTAATCATAGCATTCCTATCCAATCACCTTTGAACCAATCAATCTACTTCCATCTCGAAGTAGATTCGGTGTTGCAATCATCCTTTGATAATCAAATCTGATCATCATAATCAATCCCATCGTATCATCCAATAATCCTAATCTGAGCTTTAGTCCAATCCTGATCTGAGCTTGACCAAAATCCTAATTTGAGCTTTAGTCCTATCCCATCAAAAATATTTCATCCATCCTCTTTATCCTTTCACCATCATGAATCCTTATCCTCCATCAATAGTAGTCAAGGGAAACCCTAATTACGTTGACATCGATAACAAAAGTCTTGTCGATCAAGAAGAATGTGACATAGATCCCCTTGACACTATCATTGCTAGTAAGCTTTCTCCACCTGCTTTTCAAAATCCAATCACCCCTTCGAGTCATCCTATTATGTCTTCATCCATGCTCCTTACCTTTGACAAGGGATATCCATCACATCTATCATACCCTCCATCTACATCATCCTCTTATCCAACACCTGCCTCCTTTTGTCCTAGTCTGCCATCACAATACCCCTATCCTAATCCTCCGCCCACATCCTCCTATCTCAATCCTTCATCTGCATATACCCACTACCCTAATATTCCATACCAGTCTGCTCACCCTAATCCTACATTCACACCTTCCTATCCCAATCCAACATCCACACCAACCTATCCTAATATAACATTCACACCTTCCTATCCTAATCCAACATCTAGACCAACCTATCTCAATCCGCCACCTCTATCTTCCCATCCTAATCCACCATCCCAATATCCTTCCTACAATCCACCACCCATATCCTCATGTCCTAATTCACCATTCCAATACTCCTATCTTAACCCTTCATCTAATCTTAATCCCCCGTCTATTCCCAGTCTTGCATCCAATCCCATTCCCCCATCTAATCCCCCACCAATCCCTAGTCTTAATCCCCGACCAATCCCTACTCCTAATCCTCCACCAATCCATAATCCTTCATCCACTCCTACCATGCCATCTCAGCTTAGAGTATTCAAGTTTCTCACTCCAGAAGTTCTCCAAGGACTTATAGCAAAGAAGACATCTCCCACTCCACACCTTGAAGTTGTGGAATCATGTCATCTCAACCCATCATCCATGGTCATTAGTGACGAGACCCTTCTCCACCCAAAATCTATTAGTGATGAAACCATCACATCCTCTGAATCCACTAAGCCCCCATTCCTTACCATCACATCTACCAAATCCATTGAACACCCACCTCCTACTCCAAGAGTCATCAAGCCCATCAACGACACCCAAATCCAATCCACTAAAATCCATTCTGATGACTGCATTGAATCCTCCATCCTTCCATCTCCCCAACTTGAAGAACCCTCTGTCATCTTGCCATCCACACAAGATGAGTCATGCCAAGAGTCTAATCCACAACATGCCAACATATCCCCTTCTCTAGATCAAGATCCTACCATCCTATCTAGTCCACCTCAAGATCATAGTCCCCCATCCATTCCACCCCTTATCTCCACCGCTCCATCTTCATCTCCATCACATGAGCCCACTACCACAAATCCATATCCTATCATATCCCCTGATCACTCTCCCGATACCACCCATCCAAATGTTGCTATCCCATCATTTCCCTCTCATGATCCCCCATCATCGCCTAAAACTGTTATCCCCACACTGCTTGCATATCCCCTTATTTCTCTCACATTCTTCCATGGTGGCCTCCTCGCAGACGAAAAACATAGTGTATATACCACCCATGATCCTCCACCTAATAATGGACTTGCATCATGTTTTCAAAATAACACAAATCCTATCATGGATCACATGCTCAAGAAAATGAACTATCAAGGAAGAGGTCTAGGCCTTCATGAGCAAGGTATTTTGGAGCCCATCCAAGTCAAAGAACAAATCTGCATGCAAGGTCTTGGACCTATTTCCCAAGACTCACAATCTAAAGATGTTGGTACAACCTCTAGACGTCCTCAATGAGCCTTTTCCAAAAGAAATGTCAGCTCTTCCCATCGCCCCACTAGATCATATGCTGCCATCCCTCCTCTATCGTATCACCTCAAAACAATTGTCCATATTCCCCCTTCATCTGCTCCATCCATTTTGGGTCCTTACATCCCTCCATCCACCATATCCCATCCTTCATTTACTCCATCCATCTTGGGTCCGTATATCTCAAGCTCACCTCCTTCATCTCATCCTTTCATCCATCCAACACCTATCCATGTCATCCATCATAAACATCCCTCTCATATGTCCCCTAATCAGGATCTACAAAGGCACATACCCGCACATCCTCCATCTACACATAATCCCTATAATCCTACCTTCATCGCTCCACATCATCCATCTCCTCGTACCCATCCCATTGCTACCAAAAGCACTTTGGGTGTTAAAACAAGAATGTATCAATCTAAAGATCCACATGAATCTAAAGCTTTTGATGTCCCCTCCAAAATACATGGTGAAGAGAAGAAAAATCTAAATCTAAATCTAAATCAAATTCGTAGGCCACAAAAGCCCACCAAAGCAAAGATCAAAGCCATGTGGATCCCAAAGAAAAAAGATGCAATGCCATCACATGAAAAATCTATAAGAACATCCAAAGTCGCTAATCCAAATGCTAATCATACACCCCTTTCATCTCCTAAGTCTGTTTTGGGTCCCTATGTCCCGAAATTCACCATTCCATCTCCTCCATTATCCCCACATTTTCCATCCCTTAATCCTATTATCTTTTCACATCCACCACCACATGTGCCAATGTTGGTCCTAAACACATATCCCCATCACATATCCACCCCATCATTCCATCCATACCCTTTGTAGCATCCCATCCATTATCCCATGTATCTCCCCTCTCAAAACCCTCTAATTCATCCTCTTGCATAATCCATTTATCCTAATAAGGTTGTACTAACATCCAACAGTCACTTCAAACATGGGATCTTAATACCTTGTATGGAACTTGATGCTTGAGTCCTTCATCCATATCCTTATCATGTATCTTCTAAATTCCCTTATCCACATCCCTATCCTTATCCATTTTCATCCCCCTACAATCGAAAAATCCAAAAAGTAAAAAAATCCAAAAAAATAAAAATAAAAAATCAGAAAAAATGTCAAAACAATAAATAGTAAAGAGAAATAATTCGTCTAATGGTGAAAACTTGGCAAACAAGTGCCTTGGATAAGTACCATGATGAAAACCTAGCAAATAGGCGTCATGCGTAAATCCCCATCTGCACTTGGGGGCAACTTCCTGATATGCATTCCCTCCATCCGCTATGCTTCCTGCTATGCTTCCAGCTATGCACCCATAATCCCCTCCATCCCACCTATCTTCCGCGTCCTACCATCATATCCCATTTATCTCCCATCCCTCCATCCTTCTTGTGATCTTGATCAAAATAGGGGCACCTACCTATACATGCTTTGGCCACCTCTTGGTATACATTCCCTACATCCATGCTCTGTTGTATTCCTTGGTCACCCATCCTATCCTCCTCTAGTTATCTCTTTTTCCCATCCACTCATCTTCCATCCCTCATGCCTCATCATATATGACATATCTAGAGTGGAGGAATCTGCTTCCTTTGTGATATAGTCCTTGGAGACATCATCTATCATAACATCCCTTCATATCCCTATCCATCTATCACAACATCCCTTCCATCTCCCCATCGTATCCATCTATCCTAGCATCCCTTTCATCTCCCAATCCTTATATCCATATCCATCTATCACAACATCCCTTCCATCTCCCCATCCTTATCTTCGTATCCATCTATACTAGCATCCCTTTCATCTCCCAGTCCTTATATTCCTATCCATCCAAGCAATCCCTCCTATCCTCCATCCCTATATCTCTATCCATTCTTTCATCTTTATCCTCAACCCATCTCACAATCCCTTGTCATTAATATCTGGCTATAGGCCTCCCTCCATGCAACCCAATGCCATTTATCTCATCGCCATCACTTTTGCTTCTTTTACACATCTTTTCAATCTCTTATCCTTTCTCAATATTCATCTCCCCATCATACCATCCTCCTAAGTCATTTTAATGATTTGGATAACTATCCCATCCTTGAGCTTTATGTGATCATCATCATCCTATCCAATCCAACAGGTTTATCCTATCTCATCATATCGGTCCCATATTTTTATCCACTCATCCTATCATCATCCTTTATCCATCATTTATCTTTGGTCTTTCGTTGAACTACGTTGCCCCTGCGCTTTCACATAGGCAAGGTCGATCATCTATCTTCATTGTCCACTTGGATCCTCTATCATCTATCATCTATCATCTCTCATCGATCGCCATTGTCCACTTTTCTCCTTTTTCCCATCCTATCTTTACCATCCATCGAGGTCTCCATCTTGGTTTGTCGTCAGCCTCTGGTCGAACTACATTGCCCTTGTGCTTTCACGTAGGTAAGGTCAATCACTTGATCCACCCCGGGGGCTCCTCTATCGTCTAGCATCGGTCTTTCTGCTTTGTCCATCTGCTCCTCTATCATCTAGCATCGGTCTTTTTGCTTTGTCCATCTGCTCCTCTATCGTCTAGCATTGGTCTTTCTACTTTGTCCATCTGCTCCTCTATCGTCTAGCATCGGTCTTTTTGCTTTGTCCATCTGCTCCTGTATCATCTAGCGTCGATCTTTCTACTTTTTCCATCTACTCCTTTATCATCTAGCATCGGTCTTTTTGCTTTGTCCATCTACTCTATCATCTAGCATCGATCTTTGCTTTTGTCTCTCCAATCCTTGTCATCTATCATCAGTCTTCATCATCCTCTTTCTACTTTTATCCATGGTCAGTCGACAGCCTTTTACCAAACTACAAGGGCTCTACGCTTTCACGTAGGCAAGGCTAATCTTTGATTGGCCCCCAAGCCCCTAGGTCTTTAGGGTGTGTCAGTCTCATGTCTTGTCTCCCTTGTGTTGTGTCGTCAAGCTATGCCCTTATCTAGCTAGTTCTTTACAAACAAGATCCACTTGTATCAACAAATCCAATTAGTTTTGAATATCCTACGTCATATTAATCTTTTAGCTTAGTATCCATCATCAGTCTCAATAGGATGCATCCTTCCTAATAGACCTCATCAATCCCATCTATCCCCTTGATCCTATGGCAAAGGACATTTGAAATTAATTACGATCTTTTGATGCTTTTGGCTTTTGTTTATCATTTGAGCTCCCTATCATCACTTGTCAAGGCCACCATGATCCATCATATTATGGCGTGTTTTGATTGGTCCACATAGGGGAATATCTTGATCTTTTGTTTGATTGTGTCTTCTTGGTTGTCCCACATAGTACCCACCAAGATCCCCGAGGTCTTGTGTTATGCTGGGGCATCCTTTTGTGCTTGTGGTTATCTCAATACCTGGCCTGACCAAGGTCTTTGTGACTTTGGGGTGTTGGGATAGCCTTCTTGTCTGTTGTGTTTATTTCATGCATTATACATTATTATGCCTTGGTTCCACATAACCTGGCACTTGGTGTCTTATGCTATAGCAAAAATCAGTGCTCTAAAGATGGAAAATTACATTAGGATTGCATTTCATTCTCCATTCTATCGTCTTGCATGTATCCCCCCATCCATTCATCCTTCATCCTTATCTCACATCTCTATCCAACCCCCTTCCATTCCATTTAGCCAAAATCATCTAATCATATCCTTGGTCTTGTTCTTAGTCTTGTTACAAGCCTGGATCCAATCATCCTCATCATCATCATCATCATCATCATCATCATCATCATCATCATCATCATCTCATTCTATTCTTCCATATCCCTTCGGCGTTGTTTGGGATGTATCCTTCCCTCGTCAACAACACTTTCATCATCATCATCGGGAGGTACTCTTCCCTATCCTTTAGTGGTGTTTTGGGATGTATCCTTCCCAAATCAATACCACTCATTGGGATGTATCCTTCCCTATCCTCATTGACAACACTCCATCCATCCTCAACCCCTTTTGGCTTGTACCTTGACTGGGGCAACATCATCTTCGTCTCTGCATCCATTTTTGTTTCCCAACCTCCTGTCGCCTTTTCATCCTTTCATATCCATCCCTTTTCATCCTCTTCCTCATCTCCCATTTCATCATCTCATCCATTTCAAGAGCACATACATGTTCTCTTGAACCTGCATGTCCTCTCGAGGGGGCATCCTTATCCCTAATCTTCATCTTCACCTCCATCATATTTCTTCCTAGTCATCCGTTTGATGACTAGGGCATCCTTCCCAATCTAACCATCATCTTCTGGGTTCTATGTTTTAATATTCTTTGAAATGGTGCTACTTTGTAACACCATCTCAAAGAGGGGAAAAATGTAGACATCCAAATTTGGACACTTAATTTATCCAAATTTACCACTTTACTTTTATCCTTAATTCTGTCAAATCCCTAAGGTATTTAATTAATAATTAAATACCTTACCCTCCTTAATCCCTTTTCATCAAATGAATTAAATAAATATTACATTTATTTAATTCCTCACATGTCATTTTCATCTAATCCTAATCCATCTCCTAATCTCTTCATTAAGGATGTGCACATGCCTAATCCTTGATTAGGATGTGTCACATCTTGCAACTTTTGCAAGTTGGCTTCTAATCCACATTAACCCCTAATTATCCTCTAATTACTAATTAGTTAAACCTAATTAGTACCTTGGTCAACTCTCCCCACCCCCCAAGGAATTTTTAATTCCTTTTTATTCACCCTAGGATCCTCTTTTCCCCATGTGAATTTTTAATTCACTTTTATTATTCCTAGAATCCTTTCCCATGCATCTTCTAGAACCTTTGACTTGTCACATCAAGTCACATGTGACAAACTCCCACCTTTTTGGAGACCCTCTCTTATCCACTAGATTCTCCCAAGCATGTGAATTTTTAATTCACATTTATTCCTCCAAGGAATCTTCTCATCTCCCAATATACTTGGAAGGTACTTGTCCTTCCTCCACATCATGTACCTCCTTTCCACATCACCTACCCATCATCCCACCTTCATCCACTTCACATTCCACATGTCAAAATGTGAGGGCTTGTGAGTCCTCAACTCACCTTAGCCCTTCATCTTGACCTTGTTGGATAAATCTCAACCATTGAATTCTCTAGAGAATTCAAGTTTCCTTATAAATACCCCATCCTCTAAGGCATTTAGGAGGAAGACTTAGCCATTTTGCAACTAAATTCTGCCATTTTCTATACTCATCTAACCTTCAATTTCATCCATTTGCATCTACATTCAAGAATATAGTCAAGACTTGTATTTAGCCATATCAAGAGCCATCAAGGAGCATACAAACCAAATCAAAATCAAGGGCCAACCAAGGAGTTTCAGCTGCAAGAGGGAAGGTATATCCATTTGTCATCATTTTACACTTTCCTCTTTACACTTACAAATTTCTTAGGCTAATCTTGAGGTGTTTCCTTATGTTTTTCCATTGCATTTTAATTGCTTAGAAAGGGTTAAACATTTTGATATCACACTTTCATCCAAAATTATGTGAATCTAATGTGTGGACTTCTTGTGCCAGGATGGTACATCTCAAGATGACTACAAGGAAGTTAGTAATCGAAAATGAGTTTTACCTTAAGGAAAAGAAAGAAAGGAAAGTCATTGTCAGGACCATTGAGGTAACTAATTATGACAATGAAATGTGACTTAGTGATACTAAGACTATTATCCATGCCTTATCTTGTGTCAGTCAAGAGATAAAGTTGATGCACGAGGCGACTAACTTTGCACCTCCTGTCTCTCCCAGAAAGTTAGATTTTATACCACTTTAGACTAGGGATATGCCCTCAAAGTGGAATGTTAGTCCTGCCATGACTTTTAGGGACCCTTGGGTTCTTCCATGTTTAAAGTTTTATAATTTCCTCTAGTGGTGAATTAGAGGGATATATCCCTTGAAATTATGTATCTAAGAGTGAGTTTGAAGGTTATGTGCCCTTTGATAATGTATTTGAACAATAATTAGAGGGATATGTCCCACTTAGCTTAGGATGCATTGCAAAGTGACTCCAAGGGATATTCTCCTTATACTATTTGAATAGTCACTCTATGTAAATATAATGATATTTGGAATCCTTTGATCCTAATAAAATTTTTAATTTTGCAAAAAAAATCTATGCAAAACTCTTCTCTCAACTTCTTTGTGAATGAATGTTTTTTAAAATACTTTAAAATGCTAAGTAAAGCCTTCATAGGATCTAATTGAAATGAAACCTCCAAGTGAAACACTACTTGTGAAAATGGTTAGAACAAGAACCAACCTTGGGGGTAGCCAAGAGGTAGGCCAAGTTGCATAAAACTTTGAGGCTAAATTAGATCAAATTTTGGCTATGATGAATGAGGACTAGAGAAAGAATTGGACACCTTGAGCAAGAGGTAAGAGGAATGGAAAGGAAAGAACATGAAGTTCCTAATAGAGAGGAAGGAGAAAATTCCAATGATCATTCATAGTTGAGTGATCATGAAAATTATGAATCCCAATCTAGGTTTGAGGGAAATAAGTGGAAACAACTTGTAAATGAATTGTCAAGAGATATGAGGAAGGTCACCCCTCTTAAATTTGAGGGAACCACTAGTGGGGATGTAGCTAAAGCATGGCTCATGAAAATGGAGAAAAATTTTAAGATAAGAAATTACTCTGAAATAACCAAGGATAGGTTAAATGCACGAAGTTGAGTCCACTTAAGGTGGAAGTTTTGGCCTTATCCAAAATCCCGAAATGGGGTTCAATGAAACGAGATCCCATTTAGGTTTTGGGTCCTGAGCCAAAAATCTAAATGGGATCCCATTTTTAAAAAATTAGGATCCAATTTTGCATTGGTGTATCAAGCCAACCCTTGGGAAACAAGATCGAATCTTTACAAAATAGGGTAAAAATTGATTTCCCATTTCATAGAGGTATTTATTAAAAAAGAAAGAAAAATAAAAAATCATTTTTACTCTGCGCATACAAGATCCTGGTTGAGCACGCCAATAGTGACCTCTAGGTAAGCAATTGACCCTTTTTTCTTTGTATTTTTTTACTTTCAAAAAAATAAAAAATTAGATATGAATTTAGGTTTTTTTTCGTATTATTCAAATTTATATTGAGTTTTTTGTATTTCTATTTACTTGCAATAAAAGAAACCCTCATTTGTAGAAATCAAAATATAAAACTTGAAATGAAATCCTCACATGTTGAAATGAAACAAAAAATAAACCTTAAATCGTAATCAAACAAAAAAATTACGATTTGAAACCAAAAAACTTACCTTTCAACCCTAAATAGAAATCAAACAGAAAAAATTGCATTTGAAAACCAAGAAATTTCAAGGTGTAATTTGCATCGCTTTACATGTTTTAAATTTGATTTCTTGAATATTTGAAAATGGAAAAAAATCATTTGCATCACTTTATGTTTTAAATCTGATTGCTTGAACATTTTAAAATGGAAAAAAATCATTTGCATTGTCAATATGTTTTATATTTGTATGATCGAATATTTCAATTTATGGGAATTATATTTCATTTGCATATTAACATATTAACACACATATAGTTTTCTAATGGAGTAATCCTTGAACTTCAACTTTATGATTTAGGTTTTAAAACTCACAATTTTCACCTAAACTTTCAATCAATCAATTTGGAATCAAACCAATCAATATAACTTGTTGAAGATAAAAGTTGAATTTAGACAAAAACCTCCCACCTTCTTAGCCAACAATTGAACCATTTTGTTTATTGGCATATACAAGGAATGTTTCAAAACCAAATCCAAATGGTGACATTAGTGATCTAGATTCAATAAAAAATTTAAGAATGGTTTCCAATGAATTAAAATTAATCCATATCTACCATGAAACTAGGGTCCATTATTGGGTAAGTGCACCAAGATGGTTCCCAAAAAGGGGGTTAAGTGGCCACTTCTTTTTTTTTTTCAGAAATCAAAATGTTGACCTTGGATGTGAAATTGAGGATAGTTACACTCAAAGTTTTGAGATGGAACACAAACAAGGATCGAAGTTCTCTGAGTCTACTTTCTAAACTACTAATTTATTTTGAAAATGGTTGAGATTAAGGTGTTCAACAGAGGGATGTACACAAATTGGTGCTATTTTTTTTTAGAAAAAATATAACACCTACAACAACCTCTTATGCGACGAAACACGGTGAGAATTTTAGTATTTTTAAAATCGCTATGGTTAGAAGTTAGCTAACAGTATCTAGTTGATGCACAATTTTTTTGATAATTTTTTAATGAATATTTTATTTTTTAATAATTTTCTAAGTGGGCACTTCCTAAAAAGAAATTTTTTGGCCATGCCCCCCCTACAAATTTTGGAAAGTAATAGATTTTTTAAAATTTTATTTTTCAAAATTTGTAGAATGGAGTCTAGTTTCTAAAAATGTAATTTATTTGAAATTTTGATGAATGGTTAATTTATAACAAAAAAAAACCAAACACTGCTTTTTGATAAAAAACAAACATACAAACAAAAGAAATTATGGATCAAAGGCCTAACATTGTCAGAAAGTGAAAAAAATTATATCATTGGAAAGCTAAGAGAGAACTTAACATTACCCATGTGTTCGATTTTCTTGATATTGAACCAAATGCAATCCTGCCGTTGAGCACGAACCCGATTATGTGAAAAATTGTAGAATTTGCAAAACACACGTCTTTGGTTGTTGGGAATGCCCTCCAAACATTTGGGTTGGTATTCCAAGGCAAATACCAAAGCTAAGGCTCGGGGATTCCCAAAGAAAAATATAACGCGCGTGTTTTATAATGCGCTCGCATTATTTATTGGTTTTCACTTTTTCCTTCTCTGTGGAACATTTCTAGCAACAAATAACATGCTCGCGTTATTTATTCCTTTAGTTAAATGC
>VDFB02058242.1:339416592-339509533 GCA_007258455.2 Sequoia sempervirens | reverse complement strand
TGCATGATTTTGAGATTCCTCCACCACCTTTTGAATGTTCTTTTCCATCACCTTTGCAATAGCCAGCAGAGTTTTCATGTTGAGAGGTATAATATCAATTCAAGTTTGAATTACAGTGATAATTGATATACAATTGAAATTTGAGGGGAACAAGCTGAAAGCCAAACTTTAAGGAGTTTGAGGAAGGAAGAAGCAAGGCTGCATAATTGGGTAGAACCCATCAAACTTTCAGGTACGTGAAATATTTGTAACATTTTCTTCATTCTATTATGGCTTGCTTTCATTTTTGTTGTTTTGCTTATTCCATGTTGATCAAATTGTTTGTTTGTGATGCAATATCAGATTGCCAAGCCACTCAACAACATCATTTCTTTAGGGAACTTCCTTCCCAAATCAAATCAGGAGAAGATCAATTTATACAAACTTTGTCAAATTCATCCAAAACTACTTTTCATTCAACCAAAATCCATTTATTTCATTTCAAGTTATAAGGCTATTAGTAGCCAATTCACATCTCCATATAGCAAACCATTTTTCAGAATCAACTTTCAACTTTGTTCTTGCCATAAACAATACAACAATAACTCATCAACTCAACTTACCCCTTCAAGGCAAAAACAATCAAACGCCTCTGTTCCTTAGACCTACAATCAAACATCATCCCAACCTTTTAAGATATCTTTTCTCAAATCAACACATCCATCATCCTATCTTCACTTAAACACCATTTGTAACAACAACAAGCAGTAGTAGTTTAACACTATCACTAGACCTTTAAGATACCAATTTCATCAAGTTTTGATTGTAATATTCCAATATATCAGTATAGACACACTCTAACTACTTTGCATTCAAGAAACCATTGCCATATATTGGAAACATATAACCAAATCATCAAATATTTCACAATATACCTTCAAAAAATTACCAAGAATAGACACAACTGTGGCATCACAAATGAGACTGCTCCCAAGCACTTAACAACATTGCTTTCGCTATTTCTACATATTATCTATTTTTAGCAGACAATGCCAAATATCTCTAGTAGGAAAACATTCCATCTAATCGGGTCATTCCTTTTCTATCATAAAGCATTTACACAACCCCAATATAGATTCTTAGGCCTATTTTGATCCTTTTCAACATACTCTAAAAGTTTATACACTTATTTCACAAAACAGAGTAGAACCAACATGCTGTCTACTGGTAAAAGCCCTTAAATAGGTCAATTTATCAAAGAAAGTCATCATAGAAGTACTCACTAATCCACCAAACCTGCAAACAGTCTTAGGCCATGTGTAGAAACTCACAAATAAACAAGTTTCAAGATGGGAAATGCCCATCAATACACAAAATCAGTAAACACTTGATTATAGGGTGAAAACACACCCACCATGAGGGTTTCTTTAATGAAACATTTGCAAAACCTCTACTACTCCACCCAACAATTGAAACATGCTTCATTATGTCTGCAAATTATTTTGAAATCATTTCTAAGCTCCTCTACATATTGTTTCCTCAAACCCTACTTGACACCATTTTTTTGAATGAGAAAATTCAGAATTTTGTTCATGCAATAGTATCCCAACTTCTTATTTCTATTTACCCCTTCCACACACATATTCACATTGAAAAGACACTAAATATGATCCATTCCATTGACCTACTAGCCCTACATTGGTGGAATGGATAAGAATCACTTTTTATACTCTCAAAACAATTCTAAGGAAACCACAGATCGAGAGTTACGAAACTAAGTTTAAATTCTTGATTATTTGAATTACAATTCCTACAACTTTCAAGAATGAAAGAAGTCTCTTTCCCTGACAAGAATCAAATCTTAGAATGCGTGAATCACTATGCAACCTGAAAACAAGAATAGAAAAGCTTTCCAAAATAACTAAGCAGAGGTTTTTTATTGATTTTTATGGATTTTTGGGAAACAAGATCCGCCTTTCTCGAGCTTACAATGCTTTTTAAAGGTTTCTAAATCAGTTGAAATAAATGCCTCTTCATCTTCATTAACCCATCCTTTCCCTTCCACAAAAAGACTCTTCACCTTCCTGCTTTTGTGCAATGTTACATTTTAACAATAATTGATAACTTTTGTTATAAAAAGCAACTTTTCAATAATATCACCTAGTGACCTATTTCATGGTGCAAATACATAGAAATTCATCATTTCATGACCTTCACTCATCATATTTACTTGAACATTACAAATTGAACAAATTATCCTTTTGAAGGAATTTCATGACCTAGGTGCTCTTGCACCAGTTTGTCATGTTACAACCTTATGTTGTCAATGGAATTTCTTTGTGTATGCTTCTAAAGCTTTGAATTAGTTAATTTGACAACTTATTACTTTTTGCATAGGTAAAATTATTCGTCATGCCGAAGAAATGAACTGTAAAAGGAAAAAACTAACAGATGATCAACTCCAAGCCTTAAGAGATAAATAGAAAAAATGGATGAGGGAATATCGTTAAAAGCAGAAATTGGGAACGATTGATTAAAAAAATCCAGTTGTCGAGGAACCTCAACCGCCAAGAAGAGAAAAGAAATTGGTAGCACAAAGGGCACAAATGCCAAAGAGTCATGCTAGGGGAGATGTAGATACCGTAGTTGGAGACACACCCTCTACCGCAAGTGAATACAAAGGGACACCATTAAGCACAAGCGAATATGGAGGGACACCATCTACCACAAGTGAGTATGGTTTGACACCATCCACCACATTTGAAGTTGAGAGTACATCATCACTCAAAGTTGATGAACAAGGTATGCGATCATCCCCATGTGAACCTCAAGGTATGTCTTCTATTCCACCCTTGATCGAAGGTATGCAATCTAGCCCACCTCAATTCAATATTGATGAAATTGCTAATGTTGAGATGTACGTACCTAAGAGAACACCACCTAGAATTTTGCATAGAAAGCCAAAGTTTTTGATTAATATTGATGAGGATATTTTTCAACACATGGAAGGTAAGATTCTAGAATGCACTTGTAGAAGATATGCTGATGAGATTTGGAAAATGTTCTTTGAAAGGCTAAATGAGACCGCAAGATGTCAACTATTTGTTCAAATGATGCGGGGTTTAAAGTATAGAAACATCATGAAGACTTTTGGGTTGAGAAAATCAAATGCATCAAGTGAAAACACTATTGTGAAGAATCTAATGGATGCTTATGACAATGTGGGTAAGACCTCACACTCAAAGGATAGTAATGTCACCCAATGTGTCATTACATCGAATTTGGTAAGCTATCAAACGAAGAGATCTCGCCTCATTAAAAGACAAGTGAACAAATGGGAATTAGTAGAAAAACTTTATCAAAAGCCGTTCAAAGGTGGAAAAGAATTGAGGGCACCGATTCAAATGAATTATGGGAATTCTCGGGTAGACTGCCACAAAAAGTTAAAAAATTCGTTGAAGCATTGAGAACACTAATTGAAGATTATTGGAAGAATAATACAAGGCCATCTCTAAATCAAAGGGATGTCATAACAAGGAGAATCGGTAGTCGAAACCGTGAGCCACATCCAAAGTATTTTTTGGATATGACTCAAACCCAATTTTTTTATAAATTTCAAAATGCTTATCCTCAAATTAGTATTTCTCAAAGATTATTTGAAATGCTTAAACCTTTTTATGTCAACATAAATCACACACACACTACTTGTTACTGTAGACTACATATTGAATTTGCTAACCATTATGATGTTTATTGTTCTATATGTTTAGATTTGCATACTAATGATGTTTTGTAGGATTGTAGCATAGAAGCCCCACCAAAATATTCAAGAGAGTTCTTATCAAAATATTTATGTCAAATAGGGGATGGCCAAATATTCTATGGGAGAACATGCTTGGATGGTTCATGCGAGCATTACAGTGGCTTGCAACTAATGCGAGTATGTCAACATATGTAAAGCACAGATGAGGTGGGGCATAAAATAGTAGATTTCAGGAAGTATAAAACAATGGCATATGCTACAAAAGATGGGTCTCAAGAAAAAAGGTGTGATTTGGTTGTTGAGCAGATTCCAGTGTATCATTTTATGTCCATGTTTTGTGAGAATCTAGTGTATGAGTATGCAAGGCATACCCATAAAGCCTGATGGTTGGACATGCAATTCAAGCTATGTAAGGACACCTTTCCACTTGGAAGCATAGTATCATTGGTTGAATTTGTAGAGAACTACACTCTATAGCCACAACGTGAGGTGCAGTCATAGTATTACAACTCCACACAGGTTTCGATATTTGTGCACATAGCATTCATTCATGCAGCTGATAGTACAAAGGACCAAAGGAAGGTATTGAGGGAGTATCACTTTTATATTAGTGATGATCACAATCATTCTCCAGAGTTTGTGCAAGGTTGCTTCCAAAAGTTCTACATTCATTTGGATCAGAGGGGCATATCATACGGTCGGCATATAATATGGTCAGATAACTGTGCAACATAGTTCAAGAACACACACATGTTCTACTGGATGTGCAAGATGCATCTCAATACACATGTTAAACATATGTGGAACTTTTGTGAGGCCAGACATGGAAAGGGGGGGCATGATGGTGTAGGAGCATGTGTGAAAAGAGCATTAGCACGAGAAGAGTTAAAGTATAAAGACACTACACAATTGATAGATGCAAGATTAATTGTTGAGTGGTGTAATGCTTCGACGGGTCCAGGTAATGAAGGCAAGTCTTCAGTTCATAGATTTTTTTGGTTGATGGATGATACTAACATTGCACCATATGAGGATTGTTGTACACTAATAGGATCGAGTGAGTTGCACTCTTTCCTTAGCTCAAATGCAGGTTCATAGAGTATCAAAACACGTAAGATGGCATGATTTTGTTGTTCATGTACAATGCAAGCCTGGAATGATTGTGAGTCAGGGGAGTGGGTTGACAAATGGTTGAAAAGTTATCTTAGCCCACTTCACATGTATTGCCCTTCAATGGCATTGGAACTAACATAGATGGAATCATCGGTCGACTTTGACCATGTATTAGATCTAGTTCAACTAGGTAATATATCTACTTGCTTAGTATTTTAAATTCCATATTTTTTTCTTACTTTGTATTGTATTCATAATGTTGACTAATTTCAAGAGATATGCTGCACATATAAATGCAGGGCATGTTTATGCAGTTATTTCAGATGAAGACAACAAAGAGGGTACAAACTATTGATTGTGTCATTGTGTTGAGGTAAAAAAGAAATTGAAAGCCCCAATTATAGATGGAGAAAACATTGAATACCCTACAAGCTCAGTTGTTGTTACTGGAATGTGGCTGAGAAGGTACCCACATAAGAGTGTTAAACATTGGTTGTTTGAGGAATTTGACATGCATCGTAAGATTCTTCATTACTCAAACCTTGTCATGGCATCCAATGTTTGTTTGACCAAATATGGGGGTAGACCTTTGAACAAGACCTTGTGGAAGGTCTGTGAGTCTGACCATGAGGCAATACTTGACACAATAAAGAGTAGAGAAAACCCGGATGGTTCATTGGATTAATTTGTAAGTATATGCACACCGGTTCTTATTAATTTATACTTGTACCCACGTCAATTTGGTTGATGCCAATGATATCATCTTATTTTACTTTGTGTATCTGTATGTAACCAGGCAAACATTGATTGGTTTCCCCTTGCATAAAATGTAGATTTATGAGCCATCCAAGAGAATCTCAAGTAGAAAAGAAATGCAACATCCTTATTTTGATGACAAATCTCAATTATGATTTTAAGCCATTACAAAAGTGCGTATGAATCTTGGTGAGGCAATTTCAAGTTATTCATTTGAATTTAACCTTATCATGACCACCTATGATGTAGACATTATAAGAGCATCTTGAATTTCAAGAAATTCTATTCATGAGACGTGTTGTGTGCAATAGGTATCTTGGAACTCCCAGTGAAGATGTATGACCAAGACTGACTAAGTTGAGAGACTGCCATGCCTATCTGTGAGTGCCTTCCATCTATTTTGGATGAGCTATTTCTTTTTATTCTTTTCCTTTTTGTATCTATAACTAAACTAGTAAAAATTGATTGGTCCCTCCTTCCAGAAAATGCAGATTTATGAGCCATCCAAGAGAATCTCAAGCAGAAAAGAAATGTAACATCCTTATTTTGATGATCTTGACAAATCTCAATTCTGATTTGAACAAAATCTTGCAATAAAAGTTCCCTGTTCATAAATTTCTATGTTTTCTTTCAGTTTTGTTAGCTTTGTACCGCCTGTACAGTAGATTTAGGCATTGTCCTTTATAGATTAAGATAATACAGAGAATTAGGTTTCTTTTGAGTCCAACTAGAAGAAAATACATTGAGTTTTTGCATTGTTAGAGCACATTTTCTGAAATTCAATTTGGAACCTTCAATTTGAGGTTTTGAGAGTCAAGTAAAGAAATAAAGCATACTCCACTGAATTAGGCTTGTAGATCAATGGAGTAGGGTTATAGTAGGGTGTTTATGGTGCATGAGCACCAAGGACAATTAGGACCACAAGGTGGTAAAGTGGTAAATTTTGATTTCTAGTCCATGAAGAATGTTGTAATAAGGTCACAAGGACCATTAGGAAGTGTTTTAAGTCAATCTGGGTTGGTAGGATATGAGGTTGCAATGTCAAGTTAGCATGTTGTCAATTTGGTGTAATGAAGCCTTGAATGGCCTAAATGTGAAAATGTATGTAAATTTGTAATGTAAGGGTCAAGATGATGTAATGAGGCCATCATAAGGTCACTAGTTTAGGTATGGAGTCATGGTGTAGGAGCACCTATGATACATTAGGCATTTAGGAAGTCTAGGATGCAGATCTTTTGTTTTTGATGTTTTCCATGAAGGTCATGTTGACCATTGAGTAGAGAAGATAGTTTAGGGATGTGTTTTACCCCTAGGATTGAAGTTGTGAAAGAATGGATGGGTTTAGAAACTCATCTTGTTTAGGTTGCTAACAATTGGCAAAAATTGAAAAACACAGTGGATTTATTAACTCTGGCCATTAGGTTATGAATATGTCCGACCAAGGAAGATAACTGATTTAGGAACCATATTTAAGGTGGGCCTCGACCTGAAAAGGGGGTTGGAAGCATTTGAGTTTGTATTTTGTTTATGAAATTAAGAGAGCAGTGATATTTTGGTGTACATTTCCAGTTTTGGTTTTTGCTTGATTCAGTACGCTTATAGACTGATCATGGCATTTTGAATAGAGTAGGATGTAGTGAATTTTTCTTTCAAGCTTTCTTGGAACAACAGATAGTTAGGTTATTCATTTCAAGTTTACTTGTAATTACTTTGTTCTTTCTTTAGTGGCTATTCTACTTGGTAGACTGGTAAAAGAAATGGGGTTTTAGCTTACATTTCCCCTGTACCATAGTGTACGGGCTTGTGGGATTGTGGCTAGCTCCATGTCTATAAATAGGATAGAGTTAGGAGTCTGTAGGAGTCATGGAATCATGGAGGAAGCCTTTTCCTAGGCGAGCTTGATAGTGCCCGGCTAGGAAAGACAGGTAGTACAACACACTTGGTTTGCATGGGTGACCTTTCCCTAACAAGGCATGGTGATGAGAAGTAGATAGATGCATTGCAAAGACTTGGCATGAAGGAGGAGGATTTATTTGTTCATTTCGTGGTTGAACAAATTGACAGTTTGAAAATAGCTAGACAGTGGCTTAAAAACCCTAGGAAATGCCCACTTTCAGGTTCAAGCATTGTACGGTCAGTTAAGGCCTAAGACATCAAAAATCCTTGAGAGGTGTTCATTTGATCCAAGAATCTCATAGAAAGAGTGAGTGTTCTTTGGGAAGGCTTTGAGCAAAGACCAGATTTCTTGGGAATGGAGGCCTAATTGGGGCTCAAGGGCTAGTAGCGTTTTTAACCCTAGATGAGGGTTTGGTGGAAGCGATGGAAAGATGGAGTTTGGGAGAACCTTCAAGAACCCTAGGATGTTGGTTTGAAGCTATTGAAAACATCTCTACACCCCTGTAAGACCTAGTTTGAGTGTTGAGGTAATGTTAGCCTTTAGGGCAGATTAAAGGCTAAGGAAGAGCTGGAACTAAGGCACCAAGTTTGGTTTGGTTGATTGTATGGTGATGGTAGTGGGGTTGGCAAGATAAACCAGGGGAAACTACACAAGTAGTAGGTCCTATAGGTTAAGGTGGTGGAGTGTGACACCATAGGGGTCTTTTCAAGCAAGATCCAAGGCATGGAGCAGTGATTGTTTCCATCCAACCCTCCCTATCAGATTGGTATCAGAGCAAGTTAAAGATTTGGGACTGACTATTATATGTCTGAGACTGAGTCTAGTAGTTCTTCCATGATGGTGAGAAATGCAGAGTTGGCCAAGATGGTTGAAGGGCAGGAGGAAGAAAATAGGCTATTGAAGGAGAGAATAGACCAACTTGAGCAAGCATTGAATGATGTATAGTTTGAAGGAAGGATACCAAATAAGGAAGAGGTTTTAGAGGAAGATAAGGTCCCTAAACCTGACCCTATTTTGAAAGAAGAACCTTTCTTGAAGGCATTGAAGGCTTTGAGTGGAAAGGCACTTGAAGGAATACCACTATTTAGTGGGCAAATAGAAGTTGAACTAGTCATGGATTGGATAGAGGGTATGGAAAACCATTTTGAATGTGATGGGGTCACTGAGGCACAAAAGGTTAAGGTGGCTAAATCAAGATTGAGAGGTTCTACCTTGACATGGTGGAAGTTCATTCAGGCTGAGAGGGAAAAGGAAGGAAAGCAGCCTATTTCAACTTGGAAAGGAATGGTTGCCAAAGTGAGGAAAGCATACATGCCAGATGATTATGAGATTCAGTTACACAAGAAAAGACAGAGTTTGAGGCAAAGAGACCAAGATGTGAAAACTTATACTAAGGAGTTTCAAAAACTTTGTATGAGGTCTAATGTGATAGAGGATGAGAGTCTCAAGGTGGCTAGATACCTTAACAATTTGAAGTGGAACATTCAAGAGGAGATGACTCTTCTAAGTCCCAAGACAGTACACCAATGCTATCAATTGGCTATAAAGATTGAAGAGAGGAGTAAGAGGAAACAAGAATAGGCTTCTAAGAGTAGAGGCAAAGGCAAAGATCAAAGAGGACATAGAGGTGGATACCAAGGTAGAGGAACTGAACAAAGAAATCAGGGAGAGTCTAAACTCACAGAGCAGGGAAGTGAGACACCTTCTAGAGGAGGATATAATAGAGGTAGAGGACCTCAAGGAGGTTCAAACAGAGGAAGAGGAGCAGGCAGAAGTAACTCATACTTTGCTAGTATGAAGTGTTACAACTATGGTCAAGTAGGACATCCAGCTTATAGGTGCTCGAAGAAAGCATCTTCTTCAAGCACTGAGAAGAGAGTGGCATATGCTCAAGAGGACACCATGAGTGCTAAATCACCAGAGGTCATTCACATTGAATTAGAAGTGGAGGAGAATTTGATGTTCAGTAGAGTTTTGATCAGACTACTGGTCAAGGAAGAGTCAAAACAGATAAGAGCCTTATTTAGGGTAAGATGCAAAATACTTGGAAAGGTGTGTAAGGTTATAGTGGACTCAGGGTGTACTGAAAACATAATCTTAGAGGAGGCAGTGATGAAATTGAGGTTGGAAAAGGTACCCCACACCAATCCCTACAAGGTGACATGGTTGAACAAAGGACAGAGTGTTCTTGTCAATGAGTAGACAACGGTGGAGTTCTCCATTGGAGGGTACAAGGATAAGTTGATTTGTGATGTGTTACCCATGGATGCATTCCATCTTCTATTGGGAAGACCATGGCAGTATGATAGATGTGCCATCTATGATGGAAAGGAAAATACTATCTCATTCAAGAAGGATGGAAAGATATTTTAGTTGCAATCACTGTCAGATGAGGAAGAAGGATAGTCAAAGACCCCTAGTGTCTTATTGAACAGTGGAAAAGAGTTCATTAACAACCTACATCAAGGAGGTGAAGGGTATGTGGTCATGATGTAATCCAAAGAGGAGAATAAGGCTGAGAAAATAGTCATACCAGAAGTAGTCCAACAGTCACTTGAGAGGTACAAGAACATAGTTAGTGATGGGACACGAGCAAATTTACCTCCAAAGAGAGCTATTATCCATCAGATTGACTTCATACTAGGGGCTTCATTACCAAACAAAGTCGCTTATAAGCTTACACCTGATCAAAACCTAGAAGTAGCTAGACAAGTGCAAGAGTTGTTAGACCAAGGATTGATTAGGAAGAGCATCAACCCATGTGTAGTACCAGTGGTCTTAGCATCCAAGAAAGGTGGTAAGTGGAGACTTTGCACTGATTCTAGGGTAATAAATAGAATCACAATTAGGTATAGGTTCCCTATTCCTAGAATTGAGGACTTGATGGATTGTCTTGGAGGTGCTCAATACTTTACCAAGTTGGATCTCAAGAGTGGATACCATCATATTAGAATGAAGGATGGAGATGAGTGGAAAACAACCTTTAAGACAAATGATGGGTTTTATGAGTGGAGAGTGATGCCATTTGGCCTCTCTAATGCCCCTAGTACATTCATGAGGCTCATGAATGGAGAGCTTAAAGACTTTACAGGGATATTTGTGGTGGTATATCTTGATGATATACTCATTTTTAGCAAGACAACAAAAGAAAACCTAAAGCATGTGGAGTTGGTTCTGAGAAGGTTGCAAGAGGAGAAATTAGCCATCAACCTAGAGAAATGTGAGTTCTTGAAACAAGAGCTTGTGTAATTGGGGTTTGTGGTATCCCAAGGAACATTAAAAATGGACGCAAGCAAGGTGGAAGCTATTCTAAACTGGCCTACACCAACCACAGGGACAGAGGTAAGAAGTTTTCATGGGTTGGCTCAGTTTTATAGGAAGTTTATAAGAAACTTTAGTGGCATATGTGCACCAGTCCTAGATACAATCAAAGGAGGCTTAAAGACTAAGTTTAAGTGGACCCAAGAAGCTAAGAAATGTTTGAGAAACTAAAACAAGAGGTGGCAACTCAACCTATTCTCTTATTACCTAGTTTTGACAAGTTGTTTACTGTGGAATGTGATGCTAGTGGAGTTGCAGTAGGAGGAGTACTTAGCCAAGAAGGCAGGCTTGTGGCTTTCTTTAGTGAAAAGCTTAATGAAGCTAAGACTAAGTACTTTACCTATGATGTAGAACTATATGCTTTAGTGCAGTCACTTAGGAAGTGGAGGCATTATCTCCTACCCAAAGAGTTTGTGGTGTTTACTAACAATAAAGCACTTAGCTACATCAACACCCAAGAGAAATTGAGCAATAGACATTTGAAGTGCATGGAGTATCTTCAAGCCTTCACATTTACCATTAAGCACAAGAAGGGACAAATGAAAAAGGTGGCAGATGCACTAAGTAGGAGGTTGCTGACAGTGCAAGAGATACAACTCAAGAGCATTGGAATAGAGAGTTTCAAGGATCTCTATGGAGAAGATGAAGACTTCTCGGAGGCTTACAAGGTATGTTCTAACTTTGAGAATCATTTTCATAGCCAATACTCAGAGTATACATTACAAAATGGGTTGTTATTCAATGGAAATCAGTTGTGTGTTCCAAAAGGCTCTATGAGAGAGAATCTTATCCAAGAGAAGCACAATGGCAGTCTTAGTGGTCATTTTGGTATCAACAAGACAATGGAACTAGTGCAAAGGTATTACTATTGGCCCAAGTTACCAAGGGATGTCAGGAGGTATGTAGATCAGTTTGTAGTTTGTATGAAAGCCAAAGGGGGAGCTAGTAATGCAGGTTTGTATCAACCTCTACCTATTCCCAACATACAATGGGAGTGTGTTAGCATGGATTTTGTGGTAGGACTCCCCAAGACTAAGACAGGATTTGACAGTGTCTATGTGGTAGTAGATAGGTTTAGCAAAATGAGTCACTTTATTGCTTGCAAGAGCACACATGATGCTAGCTACATTGCTCACCTTTTCTTCAAGGAAATTGTAAGGATCCATGGATTTCCTTTGAGCATTATATCAGACAGGGATGTGAAGTTTATGAGTCATTTTTGGAAAACTCTATGGAGCAGAATAGGTACCAATTTATCCTTTGGATCAGCTTACCATCCTCAGACTGATGGAAAAACTAAGGTGGTTAATAGAGTGTTAAGTAACCTTCTAAGATGCCTAACTAAGGAGTATGGATAGACATGGGACATGGTTATCTCATAGGCTGAGTATGCATACAATGACAGTGTGAACATGACTATAGGGAAGAGCCCTTTTGAAATAGTTTATGGGATGCACCCAAGAGGTGTGTGTGAGATCAGAGATCTAGGAGCTATGGAGAATAGGAGTGGACATGCAGAGGACTTCACTCAAACCATGAAGGAGATTCAGGAGCAGGTAAAGAAGACAGTCACCGAAGCTACACAAAAGTTGAAGGATAAGGTAGATTTGTCAAGAAAAGATTTGCAATTTGCAATAGGAGACTATGTCATGGTTCACCTCAACAAATCTAGGTTGCAGAAGGGTACATCAACCAAATTGCAGATGAAAAGAGTGGGACCATGCAAGGTGTTAGCCAAGTATGGGAAAAATGCATACAAGGTGGAGTTACCTGCAAATTTAGAAATTTCACCAGTATTCAATGTAGCTGATCTAATTAGATATAAGGGAATAGTCAGTAACTCAAATCAGGAAAATAGGGAAATCTTCAAGGATGTAAGCAACATAGCCTTGCCCACTCTAGACAAGCTTCAGGTAGAAAGAATCTTGGAGTCAAGGGTGAAGAAATCTACAAGACATAAGGTGTACATGGAGCACCTCATAAAGTTGAAGGAGAAGCCAGAATCTGAGGCTACTTGGGTAGATGAAGCTCAGTTTAAGAAGCAGGTAAATGATGTGTCACTGATCTCTCCTCTAATTCTTTAGTGTTTGTGTAGAGAGGGGGAGAATGGTGCAGGAGCACCTATGATACATTAGGCATTTAGGAAGTCTAGGATGCAGTTCTTTTGTTTTTGATGTTTTCCATGAAATTCATGTTGACCATTGAGTAGAGAAGGTAGTTTAGGGATGTGTTTTACCCCTAGGATTGAAGTTGTGAAAGAATGGATGGGTTTAGAAACTCATCTTGTTTAGGTTGCTAACAATTGGCAAAAATTGAAAAACACAGTGGATTTTGTAACTCTGGCCATTAGGTCATGAATATGTCCAACCAAGGAAGATAACTGATTCAAGAACCATATTTAAGGTGGGCCTCGACCTAAAAAGGGGGTTGGAAGCATTCGAGTTTGTATTTTGTTTATGAAATTAAGAGAGCAGTGATATTTTGGTGTACATTTCCAGTTTTGGTTTTTGCTTGATTCAATATGCTAATAGACTAATCATGGCATTTTGAATAGAGTAGGATGTAGTGAAATTGTCTTTCAAGCTTTCTTGGAACAACAGATAGTTAGGTTATTCGTTTCAAGTTTACTTGTAATTACTTTGTTCTTTCTTTAATGGCCGTTCTGCTTGGTAGACTGGTAAAAGAAATGGGGTTTTAGCTTACATTTCCCCTGTACCATAGTGTACGGGCTTGTGGGAATGTGGCTAGGCTCCATGTTTGTAAATAGGATAGAGTTAGGAGTCTATAGGAGTCATGGAATCATGGAGGAAGCCTTTTCCTAAGTGAGCTTGATAGTGCTCGGCTAGGAAAGATAGGTAGTGCAACACACTTGGTTTGCAGGGGTGACCTTTTCCTGACACGACACAGTGTGGAGAGGTAGATAGATGCCTTGCAAAGACTTGGCATGAAGGAGGAGGCTTTATTTGTTCATTTGGTGGTTGAACAAACTGACAGTTTGAAAACAATATGCTAATAGACTGATCATGGCATTTTGAATAGAGTAGGATGTAGTGAAATTGTCTTTCAAGCTTTCTTGGAACAACAGATAGTTAGGTTATTCGTTTCAAGTTTACTTGTAATTACTTTGTTCTTTCTTTAGTGGCTGTTCTACTTGGCAGACTGGTAAAAGAAATGGGGTTTTAGCTTACACTTCCCTTGTACCATAGTGTATGGGCTTTTGGGAATGTGGCTAGGCTCCATGTCTGTAAATAGGATAGAGTTAGGAGTCTGTAGGAGTCATGGAATCATGGAGGAAGCCTTTTCCTAGGCGAGCTTGATAGTGCTCGGCTAGGAAAGATAGGTAGTGCAACACACTTGGTTTGTAGGGGTGACCTTTCCCTAACAAGGCACAGTGTGGAGAGGCAGATAGATGCCTTGCAAAGACTTGGAATGAAGGAGGATGTTTTATTTGTTCATTTGATGGTTGAACAAACTGACAGTTTGAAAACAACCAGAAAGTGGCTTAAAAACCCTAGGAAATTCCCATTTTCAGGTTCAAGCATTGTACGGTCAGTTAAGGCCTAAGACATAAAAAATACTTGAGAGGTGTTCATTTGATCAAAGAATCTCAAAGAAAGAGTGAGTATTCTTTGGGAAGGCTTTGAGCAAAGACCAGTTTTCTCAGGAATGGAGGCCTAATTGGGGCTCAAGGGCTAGTAGCATTTTTAACCTTAGATGAGGGTTTGTTCGAGGTGATGGAAAGATGGAGTTTGGGAGAACCTTCAAGAACCCTAGGAAGTTGGTTTGAAGCTATTGAAAACATCTCTACACCCCTGCAAGACCTAGTTTGAGTGTTGAGGTAATGTTAGCCTTTAGGGTAGATTAAAGGCTAACGAAGAGCTAGAACTAAGGCACCAAGTTTGGTTTGGTTGATTGTATGGTGATGGTAGTGGGGTTGGAAAGATGAACCAGGGGAAACTACACTAGCAGTAGGTCCTATAGGTTAAGGTGGTGGAGTGTGACACCATAGGGGTCTTTCCAAGCAAGATCCAAGGCATGGAGCAGTGATTGTTTCCATCCAACCCTCCCTATTAGATATTTACATCAATATGTCAAAAGTTGCACATAACAATGTAGTGTTGTCAAACCAAAAGTTGTCATTTTGCAAATACTTAGAAGTTGAAGGGTCACACTTGTAAAAGAAGTTGAAAAGTGGTTGTAGTCAGTTGAGGAGGTTGATATGCCTTCAAAAAGGGCTTGTGAACGTTGTATGTTGTTGGCAATCATACTTTTGAAAGCAGGAGCACCAAGTCCATCTTTTCAACACTTGAACCCTTGTGGTTTCTATTATTTGGTCATTTGATCATTTAGGGTTTTCTTAGATGGTTTGAGGTCATTCTATTTCATTTAATAAGGATTCAATACCATTTTTGTATGTATTAGGTCAATTGAGTCATGATATAAAGAAGTTGATCAACAAGGGGATTCATGTGTTGAACCTTGTAATTTAAGTGTTTTAGGGTTATTTGTGTTGAATAAGGGATTTATAGACCATTTATCATGTAATGTGAGTCTTAGGAAGGAGTCTTTAAAGAGTTACATAAGAAATATTGAAAAATTGCAAAATGCAAAAGTTGTAAAAACTGCCAAAAGCCAAAATTAGCAATTTTATTAGAAGACAAAAAGACAGGAGTTCAAAAGGCAAGCATATGCATTGAGGAAAATCAAGAGACATTTTAATTTCTATTTTAAGTCCATTCAAGGCTAATTATTCAATATAGAAAGTTTGGTTAATGTTTGATTCAGAGTTTTCAACGCTTTATTTCTAATTTTTCATTGTATTTCCTGATTTTATTGTATTTTCAGAGTTTCCTTCACCTGTAAAGACCCATACATTCTTAGAAGGCTTTCTCATTCATGTTTTAATGTAATATTGTGAATTAGCTTCCTTTTTCTTCCATTTAGGGCTTTCAATATTTGTTTTGGAGGGAGAAATACTAATTTTTCTATAGCAGCCTGTGTAACAGATTTATGACTATTTTGTGATTAAAAAAATGTAATTTTTGTCTTCCCACCTACTATAAAGCCATGTGACTCAGTGGGAAGACTTTCATGCATGTATATTAGGTGTGGAATGAAGTTTCTTGGTGAGGGGGAGTCTTTAAGTTCGAATACTTACGATGCCTAAGTAGAAAATTTTAAGTTTCTATGTGAAATGCTGGTTTCAAGTTGTCTTTTCATGGATTTGTGTTGGGATTGAGTTTAGGAAGGGTTGGAAGGTCTGAGCAGACCTAGGGAAACATGTTATATGTTTTGGTTTTGTGTATTATGGCTGTTTGGGTGAAGATCTTGAGAAACCCTAGATTTTAGGAGGGAAAATGAGGGTTTGTTGGAGTAGCAGGTTAGCAGACTTGTACGAAGTATTTGAAAGCAAAATTTGTGACTGTCTAGGAGATCTTGTCATGACAAGAAGTTTAAAGGTGGGCTTTTTTGTAAAATTGGGCTAGTTCTTGTAGCCCTTGAGCATGATACCTTGATGTTTCTTTAAACTTTGGTAGATGAATCTTAGGTGGAAGCTTGGATCTATCTTCTTGATGAATTATGAATTTTATTTGGATGATCAATGGATGTTTTTACAATTATCTTTAACGAATTAGTCTTTTAGTTGTTAAGTGGTGAATTGGAAGACTATAGTGCTGACCTTATGGAAGCTGGATTAGATATATGAACCTGAGTTGGTTTCTTGGTTCTTAAGTTTGAATTTGTATTCCTCCACCTTGCTCCGCATCAGTTGATATGTCTTCAAAAAAATTCATTTATTTGAGAATTCATTTGGGAAGCTAAAGTGATAAAGCCCAAAAACATGGTTTGTATGGCTACTAAAGTAGCCCTAGTTGAAAGGAGATAATTGTCAAGATAGATACTTGGGGTTTTGCAAATTACTTGGAACTAATCTAAATTTGTTTGTTGAAAGATTCTAATCCCTGTCTGCATCAGTTTATTGTTTTGGTTGAGTTGATTTGTGTAGGGAAGTCAAGAATGCAAAGGTGGAGTTGCTGCTACAGAGCCAAATTCTGAGTTTTTCATCCAAAAATGGAGGTTTTATGCAGGGTATGGGAGAAATAATCAATGCATGTCTAGGGAAATGATTCTAAAAGCATCTTTAGACATAATAAGGCATGATACAAGTGTTGGCAAGAGTGTTTGAGGTTTCTTAGAGTGAAATACTTGAAACCCTCACTGATTTTTGTGATTTTCACCCTATAATCAAGGGTTTACAGATTTTGTGTATTGTTGGGCGTTTTCCATCTTGAAACTTGTTTGTTTGAGAGTTTTTACACATAGAAAAATACTATTTGAGGTTTGTTGGTATTTTGGTGATGATTAAAGACTACTTTCTTTGTTAAAATGGCCTATTTGGGGTTCTTTAGAAGTAAAAAAGTTGGGACAACAGGCATGTGTTCCAAAATAAGTGTATCTAAAAATGATATATGTTTTTAATGGCCAAAATGGGTACCCTAAAATGTATTTATCCTATAAATATTCATTGTGGTTTGCATGTTACATTTGATTTAGTGTTTTAGCACTTACAAGTAAATTTGGTCTTCTAGTGCAAGCAATTGTGAAATATGATTAAAAAATGTTGTAAGAAGGTGTTTTAGCTTTTTTCATGTCAAAATAAAGATGAATAAAGTGTACCAAGGTCTGGTAAAATTTTGGAAGCAAGATTTGAAGGTTAGGTGTCTTTTTGCCTTGTGAAAAGTTGCAAAGTCTTGCAACTTTCATTCTCCAACTCGTTTGAACAAACAGACTATTCCAACACATTTGAATAAGAATTTTTATGCTAGGAATGGTCCTCTTTCACACCGAAACATGCGGAATCGCTCCGAGCTACGCTCAATTGGATTGATCTTTTAAGGGACCAAAGGGAAAAATGACTACAAACTTCAGCATGAGCTTACTCAGACACCATAATGCTTAGAAAATTCTTGTATGATCCTATGGGATCATGTTGGGCCCCTCTACGATAACCTCTCTTAGTTTTTGTTATCTCAGAGTGGTTTTTTTGTAGTGTCGAATTTTCATTTGATGGAAAAAGTGTCAAATGGAAGCAATGAAAAGTTGCAAAGTGGTGCAACTTTTGTTCTGCAACTCGTGTGACCAAACAAACTATTCCAATGCATCTGAATAGGCATGTGTATGCTAGGAATTGTCCTTTTTCACACCCAAACACGTGGAATCGCTCCGGGCTACGTTCAACCAGATCGATCCCTTAAGGGTCCAAAGGTAGAAATGGCTGAAAATTTCAACATGAGGTTACTCAGACATCATGATTCTTAGAAAATTATCATATGATCCTATGGGATTGTATTGGGCCCCTCTACAATAACCTCTCTCGGTTTTCATTATCTCGGAGTGGTTTTCCCGCAGTTTTAAGTTGATGGAAAAAGTGTCAAATGGAAGCAGTGGAAAGTTGCAAAATGGTGCAATTTTTGTTCTACAACTCGTCTGACTAAATGGACTATTCCAATGTGTTTGAATAGGAATTTTTACGCTAGGAATGGTTCTCTTTCACACCCAAACACGCAGAATCGCTCCGAGCTACATTCAAGCAGATCAATCCCTTAAGGGTCCAAAGGGAAAAATGGCTACAAAATTCAACATGAGGTTACTCAGACACCGTGATATTTATAAAATTCTCATATGATCCTATGAGATCATGTTGGGACCCTCTACAATAACCTCTCGGTTTTCATTATTTCAGAGTGGTTTTCTCGTGGTGTCCAATTTTTAGTTGATGGAAAAAGTGTCAAATGCAAGTAGTGGAAAGTTGCAAGGTGGTGCAATTTTCGTTTTGCAACTCGTGTGACCAAATGAACTGTTCTAATGCATTCAAATAGGCATGTTTATGCTAGGAATGGTCCTCTTTTGCACCCAAACACACATAATTTCTCTGAGCTACGTTGAACCGTATCGATCCCTTTAGGGTCCAAAGGGCAAAATGACTGGAAACTTCAACATGAGGTTACTCGAACATCGTGATGCTTAGAAACTTCTTGTCTAATCCTATGGGATCATGTTGGGCCCCTCTACAATAACCTCTCTCAATTTTTGTTATCTCAGAGTGGTTTTCCCATTGTGTCCAATTTTCATTTGATGGAAAAAGTGTCAAATGCAAGTAGTGGAAAGTTGCAAGGTGGTGCAATTTTTTTTCTGCAACTCGTGTGACCAAAAAAACTATTCCAACACATCTGAGTAGGAATGTTTATGCTAGGCATGGTCCTCTTTTGCACCTAAACACACAGAATCACTCTGAGCTACGTTCAACCGGATTGATCCCTTAAGGGTTTGAGTGTAGTATGTTGAAATAGGCCTTTCCTCCTATTGTTTTGGCTGTGTCTCGGTGATATGGGCCTGATGTAACTTGAATTGTGGTAGCTTGATATACAAAGTCTATTGATGCTAGGGTTCAATTTGTATGATTTTGAAAAAAGAAGCCAACTGAGTAGAGTTATCAACATTATTCATAAATCATAAGAATTTGTTTAGTACACTAGCCATTTTGATGCCTTCTTGTAGTCTCAAACATTATTTTGTATCATTGTTACATTGGTTTTCAAAGTGGCAGCTTAATATAGCTCCATAATACAAAATATGGTTCACACTAATTTTCACATGAAAAAAATGTGAATCAAATCACGTTGATGTGAAAAAAACCATGAGACCATAGCTTGTGGTGTAGGAGCACCTAGGTCATGTAATGCCTTCAAAAGGATAAGTTGTCAAAAATGTATTTATGTCCATTTAATGCAAAAATTAAATGTAATCAAGGCATGAAAAATCACAAAGTGTAATATTGTCAAAATGCTAAATATGTAAAAGAGAGAAAAAGAAGGAATGTGAAGAGACAAAACAAGAAAATCAAGAAAATCAAGGAAGAGGATGAGTCATAGGTCATTCAAGGAAGATGAAGAGGTAGTTGATGGTTGGAAACTTCTTTAAAAGCATTGTAAAGGCTAAGCAAAGAGATCATTGTATTTTGTATTTTGGAAGAATTAAATTAACAAAGAGTTCCCTGTTTTAGCTTATTTTCTGTGTTTTTCAATTGTTTCTTAACTTGTACAGACTGTGCAAGAGTTTAGGGTTCAAATTTATATTTTTTCCAGTAGGTTGGGGAATCATCATTTTTTTGCATCCATTTGCGAAGGAATCCAATAAATTTAATGTTTGTTTGACCATTCCTCTTATGGCTCAGTCTGAAATCTTGTGTATTGAGTTTTGAGAGTCTTATAAGGCATTTCCACACTACTCCACCAATGTAGGTTAGGTAGATTGGTGGAGTAGGTTAGGGATAGGTTATTTGTTATGTTTTGATATTTGTGAGTGGAGGAAAAAGCAAGAATACCTTGAAGGAGCTACTGCTACACATGACATTCTAAGTTTTCCAGTCAAAATGAACAGTTTCCAGCATGACAGTGGAGAAAGAACAAGTGCATGGGTTAGAAGATGTTTCCAAATGCCTTTTCAGATGTATTTTGACATGTTCCAATGGTTGGCCAAAGGTTGTGAGGTTTGCATGTAGCCTATATAGGAAACCCTCATTGATTTTTGAGTTTGTTACCCTATAAATAAGGGTTTGTCAATATACTGTCAAAAGGAGTCTTTTAATCCCTGAAAATGGATAAATTGGGAGTTTTTTGTTATGTCTAATGACTGTTTTGAGGTTTTAATAATGATTAAGAGAGCAAGTTCCTAATTTTTATCAGTTGTAATAATGATGTTCACAGTGCTTGATGGCCTAGTAAAAGTCTGAAAGCCAATTGTAATGATGGATTGACTATTTGGGACAAGTTGAATGAATTGATTGAATGGAAGAGTGACTTGTTGAAAATGGTGTTTTTGAAATGCATGTTGATCTAATTGATTGAATCAAAGTTTTATAAAATGGTTTTTTGCTTTGAATGAGTAAATTCGAATACAGATTTGTGGAAGGATGAATGATGAATGATAAGAGAATTTGAGTGGATGAAAAGTAGATTTCTGATCAAATGTTGAAATTTTGTTTGATCTTATCCAAGATGAGTTTGGGACAAGAGTCCCTTGAGTTGTTGAGTGGTTTGGAAATCTTTGTATTGCATCAGATTGTTGCTTACTATTATGATTTGATAGAATTTTTCCAAGCATCCATAGCTTGTTCGAAAGCACCTATTTTAGGCTTTTAGCCATAGCAGCAAGGCAATGAACTGTTTGATAAAATACTTTGATAGACATATATGAAAAATGTGTTAGCAAAGACAAGGTAGTGAAATCTTTGAAAAAATGTCTCAAAGAAATGTGGTTTCATGGTGATGGAATGGCATGACGAATGCCATGACAAGAAAATTGCTATGGATTGTGATGGCATTCCATCACCATTGAGACCACATTTCTTTGAGGTTTTTTTTCAAACTGTTTGCTGCCTTTTCTATGCTATTGATTATTAGTATGATTTGATAGATTTTTTCCAAGCATCCATAGCTTGTTTGGAAGTGCCTATTTTAGGATTTTAGCCATAGCAATAAGGAAGCGAAGTGTTTGATAAAATGCTTTAGTAAACATGTATGATAAATGTAGTAGCATAGACAAGGCAACAAACTGTTTGAAAAAATGCCTCAGAGAAATGTGGTCTCATGGTGATAGAAGGCCATGACAATCCACAATAATTTGCTTGTCATGGCATTCCACCACCATGATACCACATTTCTTTGAGGCATTTTTTTCAAACAGTTCATTCCCTTGTCTATGCTATTGCTTATTATTAAATGCTATGATAGATTTTTTCTAAGCATCCATAGCTTGTTTGAAAGCACCTGTTTAAGGATTTTAGCCATAGCAGCAAGGCAATTAATTGTTTGATAAAATTCTTTGATAGACATGTATGAAAAATGTGGTAGCATAGACAAGGCAGTGAACTCTTTGAAAAAATGCCTCAAAGAAATGAGGTCTCATGGTGATGGAATGCCGTGACAATCAAAAGCATTTGATTGTCATGGCATTCCATCAGGTCATGAGACCTCATTTCTTTGAGGTATTTTTTCAAAGAGTTAACTTTTGTCTATGATATTGCTTACTATTATGCTTTTGATAGATTTTTTCCAAGCATCCATAGCTTGTTTGAAAGCACTTGTTTTAGGATTTCAGCCATAGCAACAAGGCAACACTTGAACTATTTGACAAAATTCTTTGGTAGACATGTATGAAAAATGTGGTAGTATAGACAAGACAAAGGAACTGCTTTGAAAAAATTCTTGAAAGAAATGTGGTCTCATAGAATGCCATGACAACCAAATGCAATTGGCAGCTGCTCCTAGTTATTAGTTATGCAATGTGAATTAATTGCATGACCTTAGGTTGAATTTGTAAAAACTATATTGTAATTGAAATTTTGTCATCTATCAGCATCTAGTTATTAGTTATGAAATGTGAAGCAATGCTTTGAGTTTGAAAGATGTGCAATGCAATGTAATCAACATTATGAATATAAACTACAAAAATCTATTTTTTAGTAAGTTACTAGTTCGGTTTTGGGTTTGAGAACCTTGTTCGCCAGTTTGGGAAATTTTTTTTTGGGGGTTGGGTTTGTTTTGGGTTTGGTAATAAAAAAAATATAAAAAATAAAAAATATATACATATTTGCAGCAATAATCAAGTTCAGAATACACCACCATATTAATAGTCAAATAGCATAGCAAAAATACACCACCACTTTCATAGTCAAATATTAAAATATTAGTGATACTCGAATGTCATGATACAAAATTATAAATTAAAGTTCAAACATAAAAATGTTAAGTGTTTACAATCAACCATTATTGGTCATTGATCAATCTGAAAAGTGTGAACATTTTTATGTGTGGAAGGCAAACAAGAAAATAGTGTTACATAATTACTTACATTGTGAAAGAGCCAAAACATTTTTCTTGTAGATCGTAGAAGAATCTCAGTGATTTTTTGGGTGTCCTTGCCTTGGAATGGAACTATCCTAAGCCATGAATGATTGACTAGGAACTATGAGAAAGAAATAAGATAAATCATGTAACTTGTTGCAATTTCTTTCCTTGGGAAAATGGGTAAAGTTTTCTTTTCAGGGAGAATCTCCTTTAGAGTTTGAACGCATTGATAATTTTTAGGATAGACTTAGCCAAATATGTCATCTAGGTTTGAAGCTTTTAGGTAAAATGTTTGCTTCTTAAAATTTTGTTCAAAATTCAAGATGCAGGCTCTCCTCCCTTAGGGAAGAGAAGGCCTATCAAACCTAACACTCTTATGTAACACTTCTTAAGTTCTTTTTGATGTAGTATTAGATGAGAAGTTTCAAAATAGGCATGGTTATATAAATTATCATGTCAGGACTATCATTGCATCAAATTAAGAAGTTTCAATCCTTTATGGTCTAGAAAAGAGAAGTATGGAGTAGTGTTCCAATGCTAAAGTCTTATTGTGAAACTCTTTCCTATGAGTGGTTGAAAAATGAGGAATCTGTCTTCTGCACCAAATGAGAAATATTCACAATATGTGCTAGGAAGGAATAAGTCCATAAGATCGAGTATGCAAGAACTGAGAATTGCAAAATTGGCTTATGTTTGACTTCCACACATAGAATTTTTCACACTTTTCGATGTTCACACGTAAGTCAAAAAGTATATGTGCGTAAGTTGTAAAGTATACACTTGAATACATGTAAGTCATATCTATTGAACCATGAATTTATAATGCAAATATGGACACCATCAATAAAAAAAATTTGTATTAAAAGAAAATAGCCATGTACACATACATCAATATATGTTGATATAAGTATAAAATATAGTTACAAAATAGCCATATAGGCTTATGAGAATTCCATATAGGCATACAATGCCAAATATATCTAATACAAAATATGTACAAAATTGCCATGTAGGCATACAACAAAGGGCTTTGCATTCAAAATACATTTCTCTCCATGCTCTGGTTCAAATACAATTTTCTTTCCCTTTGCTTGGCGATCCGATGGTGATAATTCTATCACCTGATCTACTATGCTCGAGGAGTGCTCTTGCTTCTCCTCCTAGTTTTTAGCTCCTGGTGAAGTTTTAACTATTACAATAAGAAGTAAAGACATTAATATATAGAAATTACATTATAAAAATTGATATATTTAACAAAATAATCACTTACAGCCATTTCACGATCACTCTCCTCGATGGAAATATTTACACGCCAATGTTGAGGCGTGCTCAAGCCCTGCATAAACCATCCAAATAGGAATTAAACTACGAATCAATAATGGTTTGATTTTTCACTAGAACTAGTTCATCTATAACAACGAATGTCAATTGAAATTTAGTAACTTGCCTCATACCTCCCCTATCAGAGCCATCGAGGATTGTAAAGTGGAGGAAACACCAATATCCATTGCCCTCGTAACTTTTGGTGGTGTTTCTGTCACCAACATTTGAAAATAAAGCAACAAATTATTGAATCACAAAAAAAGTTACAATAGCGATCCACGTGATGACTTATAATGTATGAGATCTAATGAAATTTTTTTTGAGTACAAGTATTAAACTATATATTTCTGATTATTAGTTATCGAATTTGAAGTAATGATTTGAGTTTGAATGATGTGTAATGCAACATAACCAACAATATGAATATAAACTAAACAAATCTATTAAACTTAGAATTCATTAGTTAAGTTCTCTTTATTCTATATTACCTTCATGAATGTTTGATCAAATCTACTGGCACTAGGAGGTATTTCCTTAAAACCTCGAATATTACCCTGTTCAACATCCAAAATCACATATTAAAATACCATTCATAAAACAATGCTATTAACATGTAATAAATTTATAATTGTTTACTATTTACATACCCCATTGATAGGTGTACTGCAAAAATAAGTAGGTGGATGACTAGTGTATCCAGTCTCTACACTGTGACCCTACAATTTTATTAAAAGAATAAAACTAAATTATTTAATCTTGCATTTCACAATCAAAATTTGATCTGTATAGGATCTAGACTATTTGCAGAAATGAATGCTTAATTTTTACAATGATTATTCCAAGTTAATTAAATCAAAATTAACTTAAGGAAATAACAAAATGAAGGAATTAACAAACTGAGAGAAGGAGAGAGAGAGAAGAAGAGAAGTGCAAACAGTGTTTGATTACGGAGTTCGTCACAAATGTGACTACGTCTCCGGGTCCACTCCAATAGAGAGACCGATCCGATTAACTCCAAAAATCAATTACAAAGCACCACAATCGTTCTCCAAGCACTTCGGCAGCATAACAACGCTCTGATGTGCAAGAATGACTCAAAGAATCTCCACAAGACCTCTCTTTCGTGTCACCACAGCTTCAAGACTTCATCACCTGAAAAAAACTTGATTTCCTCTCTCACCTTACACCCCTTTTTATACAAAGAATTTCCTCAAATTGGCCTTTAACCAATTGATTTACAAAATATTTCCCAAATCCACCTTATCTCTCCAAAATACATAATAATCTTTAAAAATCTCCCTATTTTACATAATATTTTCAACCTCCTCCATTTTTAACATATATTAATCTTTAAAAATATTTTAGAGCCCTTCAATCTTTCTTCTTTTCGGGCTTTATGGTTTTGGAGGTTACATTTAATCCTTTAAAAGGATTCTTGTTTGTTTAAATTTTAAAATTAGGAGGGAATTGTTTAAATTTTAAGATATTCGGTTTTTAAACATAGACCAAATCAAACTGATGCCACCATAATACTCGACCGGTTTGATAGCACAGCGGTGTGTAAGTGTTTTGGGGACCCGGCCGGTGTGGGTTCAACTCCCGCCGGTTCATTTTTTAAAACAAACTTCAAACAAACAATTAACAAAACAAACCGCCATTCATTTACATGTGAACGCCCGGATTTGGTGGAACGGCGGAAGCGCTGGCAGTTAACCACGGGGTCACGGGTTCAAACCCGTCCAAAAAATTTTGTTACAACAAACAGATTTACAACCGCCGACGAAGATGGATGACGAGGCCACGTGTGGCACCAGGAGGGTGCCACGTGGCAAACGCTGGTTGGCCATTTCCGTTGACGTGGATGATACTGTCGCTGATTGGACGATGACTCACATGCCGACATGTCTGCCACTGGACTGTACTTTTTTCCAACTCATCGTGCCATGTGTCCAAGCCCGATTCGCCCAAACTACTGATTGGACTGCCACGTCTATGCTGACTGGATGTACGAATGACACGTGTCAACGCATGATTCGCTGACCTTTGCTGACGTCACCTGCAACATCATCGTGCCACGTTGACATGTACGGACCATATGGACTGCCACATGTCAACTTTTGATTGGTCCACTTCGGATTTCGTACTACTTGCTGACGTCAGCTGTACAAATGATGACGTCATCGCTGTACCTTCAATTCCACCAAGTCAACCTAAAACTTTGACCATCTGTATCTTGAGCCTTCGATGTCGGATTTTGACGAAATGAACGCCATCAGAATCGTCTCGATGAGCTCTTCGCGATGATGCTGATTTCAAAAACTTTTGACAACATCATTTTTTTGCTTCTTGGTTGCCCCTGATTCCAGTTTGACCAGAGGTTTGACTGGCCATAACTTGCACAAACGGAATCCTTTTCGCTCTGTTCGAGTTGCGTTGGAATCAGGATGTCGAGCTCTTTCTAATGGTGCTGATTCTAGAGAAAAATGAGACACTTCATTTTCCACTAAAAATATCCACCGGATCAGGCCTCCCCACTGAAGACCTTTTGGACCTCCAAAAGTGGCATTTATTCTGACAATAAGTGAGGACTTGGCCTCCCCACTTGTCCTGTATCCTCTGTACATCTGTATATCTGGCTCACAAGCACAATGAAGACTGCAGAAATATTGTTGAACATAAACATAACTTTATCACTTCCATAAGCATCTACATCAAATGTTGTAGCCACTAACCAACAAAAATTGACTAGCATCAAGCTAAACAATAATGCATAAATGAAAGAGAATAAGTCAACAACATATCGATCCTTCACAACAGGAACATTTTTACCCAAGGAATTATCAATGCTTTCAAGCATCCTTTTCTCATGCTGTATTGCAAGTGCATCCTGCAACATCTGACCCTGGTTAGCTACTCCAAGTTCAAATGTAGAACCGCCTATACTGACAGACATAAGAGTTAACTCTTTACTTGCATTAATTACCCTCTTTAACTGTCCTGTGTTTGCAAAAGAACGATCAGTCTTAATCTTGTGAGAATGTACAATATACTGAATGCCATCTTTAAATAAGTGATAATGATTCTTTTCCTTGTAGAAAATAGCTTTTCTATCATAAAGATAAGGGCTACCAAGCACTATCCCACAAATATCCAGTGGAACCACATCAAATTGTACTTCATCCACAAATTTACTAGTGATTGTGAATCTTAAGGTGCATTGTCTTGTTACTTGCAGCTTATCATTTTCACAAATCCAACCTAGTGGATAAGGTTTCCTATGTTGTGTAGTTTTTAATCCAAGTTCCTTACAACACTTTCTGAAATTAAATTAACCTGAGATCCACTATCTATGAGTGCATCAATTTTACTGTTCTTAGCACCAACCCTTAAATGAAATAGCTCATTCCTTTTGTTATCTTCAGAGAAATCATTAACTGTAGAAGTAGAAGCACAACTAGCAACAGAAACACCAGAAATAGGAGCTTTACCTTTTAAACCCATAGCTATTATCTTAGTCTCATCATCTGAATCTGAACCAAGATCCATAACAACAGTCGTGGCTTTCTCCTTACCTTTCTGTTTCTGATTATGTCTTTGAGCCCACTTAGGCTTCAATTCGGGATGCAACTGCCAACAATGTTCTTCATCATGACCTTTCCTGTCACAATGAGAACAAGAAAGTTTCTCATCCTTCTTGACAGTAGTCGTCTTCTTTCCTTTCCCTGTATCTACATTCTTAGAAGGTTTCTTTACATCATTATCAAACTTATCAATAAAAGATCCTTTACCCCTTGACTCTAAGTGTGTAGCTTGAACATACACTTCATCCAAATTACAAGGGTTCAATACCAAAATAGAATGCCTAAAGTAGGAATGTAGACCTCCTATGTACTTCAACAACGTGTCTTGGGTATACAAAGGAACATTCAAAGCAATAGCCCTTTTCCTGAATTCATGGGTGTACTCTTGGACAGTTTGACCTTTCCCTTGCCTAAACATTTGCTATTCCATCATTAACTGCTGCATATGTCCTAAGGGATAAAACTGCTTCTTAAGCGCATTAATAAATTCTGCCCAAGTTAAACTGACTCTACCATGTTGTGAAACTTCTGCCTTAGACTTACTCTCCCACCAGGTTAAGGCTGTACCTCCTAAACGAAGAGTAGCTAATTGGATCCTATCAACATCATCTAATAGGTTCTGGACTCTACAGTAGACTTCAATTTGCTGAATCCAATCATCCAATTTCTCAGCATTAAGTTCACCACAATATTTAGGTAAATCAAATTTTACATCCAACTTAATTTGAGGCTTATACCCACTCTTGAAAGGATTATAAGAAATAGAATGAGGAGAAGATGGAGAAGAAGGAGAAGGAGAAGAGGGAGGAGAAGAAGAAAAGGGGTGATTTGGTTGCTTGCCACCATCTCCATGTTGTTTCCCTTTCTTGTCTTTGCGATCTTCTTGCTTCGACGAACCTTCTTCACGTTCCTTCCGTTCTTGTCTCTCTTGAAAAAGAATGTCCACCTTAGCCTTCATCTAGAGGAATGATCTCCGAAACTCCTGCTCACTAATTTCTTCAGGGACCTCCATTCCAGAAACTGACATCTTCGGCAATGTTCTACGCTTCCTGATCTCAGGATCAAAGTCTTCGAGCTTGCGTTCACCCTTTTGAGTCCTAGATCTTGTTAGCATTCAAAACAAATAACTGCAATAATAGTCACCCAAAAGCTCTGATACCAACTTGATCTGTATAGGATCTAGACTATTTTGCAGAAATGAATGCTTAATTTTTACAATGATTATTCCAAGTTAATTAAATCAAAATTAACTTAAGGAAATAACAAAATGAAGGAATTAACAAACTGAGAGAAGGAGAGAGAGAGAAGAAGAGAAGTGCAAACATTGTTTGATTACGGAGTTCGTCACAAATGTGACTACGTCTCCGGGTCCACTCTAATAGAGAGACCGATCCGATTAACTCCAAAAATCAATTACAAAGCACCACAACCATTCTCCAAGCACTTCGGCAGCATAACACCGCTCTGACGTGCAAGAATGACTCAAAGAATCTCCGCAAGACCTCTCTTTCGTGTCACCATAGCTTCAAGACTTCGTCACCTAAAAAAAACTTGATTTCCTCTCTCACCTTACACCCCTTTTTATACAAAGAATTTCCTCAAATTGGCCTTTAACCAATTGATTTACAAAATATTTCCCAAATCCACCTTATCTCTCCAAAATACATAATAATCTTTAAAAATCTCCCTATTTTACATAATATTTTCAACCTCCTCCATTTTTAACATATATTAATCTTTAAAAATATTTTAGAGCCCTTCAATCTTTCTTCTTTTCAGGCTTTATGGTTTTGGAGGTTACATTTAATCCTTTAAAATGATTCTTGTTTGTTTAAATTTTAAAATTAGGAGGGAATTGTTTAAATTTTAAGATATTCGGTTTTTAAACATAGACCAAATCAAACCGATGCCACCATAATACTCGACCGGTTTGATAGCACAGCGGTGTGTAAGTGTTTTGGGGACCCGGCCGGTGCGGGTTCAACTCTCGCCGGTTCGTTTTTTAAAACAAACTTCAAACAAACAATTAACAAAACAAACTGCCATTCATTTACATGTGAACGCCCGGATTTGGTGGAACGGCGGAAGCGCTGGCAGTTAACCACGGGGTCACGGGTTCAAACCCATCCAACAACTTTTGTTACAACAAACAGATTTACAACCGCTGACGAAGATGGATGACGAGGCCACGTGTGGCACCAGGAGGGTGCCACGTGGCAAACGCTGGTTGGCCATTTCCGCTGACGTGGATGATACTGTCGCTGACTGGACGATGACTCACAGGCCGACGTGTCTGCCACTGGACTGTACTTTCTGCCAACTCATCATGCCACATTTCCAAGCCCGATTCACCCAAACTGCTGACTGGACTACCATGTCTATGCTGACTGGATGTACGGATGACACGTGTCAACGCATGATTTGCTGACCTTTGCCAATGTCACCTGCAACATCATCGTGCCACGTTGACATGTACAGACCATACGGACTGCCACGTGTCAACTTCTGATTGGTCCACTTCAAATTTCATACTACTTACTAACATCAGCTGTACAGATGATGACATCATCGCTGTACCTTCAATTCCACCAAGTCAACCTAAAACTTTGACCATCTGTATCTTGAGCCTCTGATGTCGGATTTTGACGAAACGAACACCATCAGAATCATCTCAATGAGCTCTTCGCGATGATGCTGATTTTGAAAACTTTTGACAACATCATTTTTTTCGCTTCTTGGTTGCCCCTGATTCCAATTTGACTAGAGGTTTGACTGGCCATAACTTGTACAAATAGACTCCTTTTCGCTCCATTCGAGTTGCGTTGGAATCAGGACGTCGAGCTCTTTCTAATGGTGCTGATTCTGGAGAAAAATGAGACACTTCAATTTCCACTAAAAATATCCACCGGATCAAAATTTAATAAATTAAATTCAATGAACATGCTCAATTTTACCTGAGTTTCAATGCCATATGCATCATGTAAAATGTCAGTTGTCCTCTCCATCCCCGTAGATGCATATGGATCAAGTTGCATAGTAGCATATGGATCCTTCGTAGCACCCTCCTGAGTGCTGGTAGGGTCATACGAACAAGTCACCCCACAAGATTTACACACATGGGTTTGAAGGCCACCACCTAAAGACTCCCTTGGATGGTGTTGTACAATAGGGCTAGTGTGATGGATGACACTTCAAGTCAAAGTTGTGATCACCTGCAATATCTCTATGTCAACACTCTCCTTCGCAATAGAAGGCATCACAATCTACTCACGAGGCGGCCTAGTGAGAGGTCGTCTCCTTGCAGCGTAGGATCCGACTGTGCACTGAGCCTATCCTGAGCTGACCCCCCACCTCTCCCCTAGAACTCCCTCATATCAAAATGATTTGGGATTTGGTTCAATATAAACTCACTGTATAGTTTCCTAAGAAAATATTGGGGGACTTCACAATTATTTCACGGTGGGTAATCAAAGACCATATACCATCTTTCATAAAAACGGTTCTTAATCTCTTGGTGGTGGCACCAATGAATAGGAAACCTCTTTGCGTCGAGGGTAATATTTTGATTTGTTTTAGGGTCAGTGAATAGAGAGAAAAAATCACCTTTAGTAATTTTTAAATCTTTTACTTGTTTATATGATAATTTGTCTCATAATATTCCCTGGCTGTCTGCCTCATATCTTTCCATCCAAATATTTGTTGGGTGATTGCATCTACATTTTTTAACATATCTTTCAATGAATTTTCTAGAAGCATTCTTTTTGTGGTTGAAGCATTTAGATCACTCAACCTATTGATAAGATCCTCAAGTTTTTTTCTATTGTTCTCAATTTCACTCCTCAAATTTTCTTGACTGCCAGGAGGGTATTGAGAGAATGGTAGGGGAGGTTGATTTTGTTGAGGATTTTTCTATTGAGGATTTGCCTTCTCTTCTTGTTGAGGATTTGTAGGATTTCCTACAAATTAAAAAAAAAACAATCAAATACAACCTAAAACAAACAAAATCAATTTCAAACTAACAAATTCAAAACAAATATCAAACAATACTTACTTCTCACATCTCTTCATTGTCATGGCACCATAGTTACAAAGAAAATCCAACTATTGTTGATGAAATTTGTAGAAATCCTTCCTGCTAGAACGCGAGTGTGAAAGTGAGGGTTTTTGGCCACGGGTAGAGCTAAGAAACAGTAAAAAGAAAATGATATAGATTTCACTTTTCTTTTTCTTTTAAAATCACATAATGTGAGCGCGTTATAATGTGAATGCATTATAACATGCTCGCGTTATTTGTTTTCAATTTTTTTTCCCATTTGGCCACAAAAGTGCGACCAACTTCATGCACCCGCCCTATTCTAAATAAATACATTAGTTGAAGCTAAAAGAAAACTAATGAGAAAGAAACCCTATGGGAGAAGGGAGATAGAGGATTGATTTATCTGAGGCTAGATTGATTTCATCCAAGTGTTATCTTAAATAGATATAAAAGTAAAAATTAAATCAAATATGTAGAGAAAATAAAAGATTTTAAATAAAAGTTATAATTTATATGTCCATAAGTGTGTGTAATAAATATTTAATATATCTAAATAAAATATTTAATCTATTTGAAACGAGTTGTGTTGCACCTCTTCATATGATTATGGTGAGGTTAATTCAATAACTTTCTCCCCTTATAAAGAAATACCTTTCTTCTTCCATAGGTGATTGCATTACAAATACTCTTAAAATTTTAAGTGGTGCCTTGTATCAATCTTGTACACCCTACACCTACATTTCTCACCTCTTAAGGGTTCTGTTAACATTGTTCCCAAGAATAATGTAACTAGTTTAGGATCAATGAATCATTTTTCCCTACCCTCATGCTTAACAACCCTCAAATTTACTATGGATAATTTCCCTTATCTATAGAAAATCAATCCAACTATGGTCATAGGTTATCTTTCCACTGGGTGATCCCACAATATTGGTTTGCAATTGTTGGCCAAACTGGACATTGAACTGATTTTTTCTAACCAAATCTTCACTTTTGGGCACCTATAGCGGCTAAACCGTGAGGAATTTGAAGATGATGCAAACTAGTGATTTGTAACATTTTGTCTATAGATTCTAAATAAATATAATTTTTTTTAAAATTTTTAGAATTAGATTGCACTTCTTTTTCCATCTCCTTCGAACACTAGTTTTTTTTTTTTTTTTTTTTAAACACCATTTTAAGGAGTGACACTAACCACATACAACATAACTTTTTCCCATGAAGGATAAAATTCTTTTTTTTTTGAATTTATATTTGTGACTATGATATCTAGTGCTTCCAATTGGTTTCATAGAGTTTTATTAAATATTTTTTCCTTAATCAACTTTCAAAGTCAAACTAATTACAATTCAAACATAGGTGGACTGTATACAATAATTTTTTTTTTATGTATCGAAATTCATTTTTTTTGTTGGATCAAGGACTTCAATATCTAGTGCACTCATATTTTTCAATTTTTTTTGATAATCTACTATTTTTCCACACGTGCAGAACAAAGAGCTTGATTTACTGTGAAAAACCTATGTTTAATCAAACTAAAAAAATAAATACATAATAAAACTAAAACATATTAAAATTATATTTGTTGGATAGCTCATTACAAGGATTACCATCATCCATTTGGGTCTATGAAGTCTCCTCCATTGTCATCATCAACTCAAGCTTCAAAGAGAAAAATTCTAGAGTTTTTTGGTGCCAGAGGGGGAGAAGGGGGGTTCAAGCGAACCCCCTTTCCACAAATCTTTTCTTTCCAGTTTTTCCCAAGAATGGTGGGACCCATCATTTAATGTGTTCACTCAAAGGGGGTTCTATCTAACCCTCTTTGGGTTTGCTCGAACTCCCAAAAACCAATTTTTTTTGTATGGGGAAATTTTTGCAACTTTTCCTTCCTCATTGGAATTGTAAACCAGTTTTGTGGGTTTACCCCACTCCTTTTATTCATATACTTTGAAGATGATTAGGGAAGGAATATAAATTACCAATACTAATCAAGGATTCAATAACCTTTTAAAGATCTAGCTTGAACAATTTGTCAAGACACTTTTTCTTTAAAAAAAGAGGGTAAAAAAAATATTAGATCAAAAGAGCGGTACAAAGAAATAGAGTAAACCCATCATGGGCCCTGAAACAACACAAAATTAACTTACACCCAAGAAACACCTCATATCTTCTGTAACCAAATCTTCAAGAGAAAAGGGCAAATCTTCAAGAAGATTGCCCCAATCAACCACATTCCAAGTCCCCATTTGATCAGAAGCTTACCTAGGCAAGCCATTAGCCAACCTATTCCACTCCTGAGGTACATGACAAAAAGCAATAGAATCTAAAACAATACTCAATGCAACAATTTTCTTGACCACCATCACCAGCTGCTAGTGCACCTCAAACTTCCTATTATTTAGAAGATCAATAACAACCTGAGAATCAAACTCCAAAAAAATTTTCCTCCACCCTAGAGCATAAGCCCATTCTAACACTAGAAGGATGGCTAAAGCCTCCATGAGATTATTAGTATGTTGACCTCTATAAATAGAGAAGAAAAACACCACGACTTTCAAACTATCTCTGCCAATTCCCCCAACACTAGAATGCCCAGGATTGCTTCTAGAGGAACCATCAGTATTAATTTTCAACTCCCCTAGAGCAAGGGGACACTAGTGGCCAATATGATCAACTCTCTCCCTCCCATGCCCATGGCGAACAAGTCTCAAATTTATTTTTCCCCCAAGAGAAAGCCCCAAAACACCAACAACTCCAAGATCACCAGAATCCATAGGAATAGACATGTCGCACTTGGGTATGTGCAGGATCATGATGGGCCAAAAAGTGGCGATATGATGGGTATTTGTAGGGTATGTGGCTGATGACTTTTTTTTAACCCAAAATTGATGAAATGAAAAGGGTTTTTAAAGGAGATTATCAGCTTTCCACCAATATAATTTATGCTTTACTTTGAATTTAATAAATAATTATTATTAATTTTCTATTTGAATTATGACTAAAGTCTTGATTGATGGTTGATTGAAAGGAAAATTGAATTTCATGAAGTTTTGACCAAGTTAAGGTGGTCGACATACGAAGTTTTTATATTTTTAAAATTTGTAATAAAAAAACATAATTAATTATTTACTTGGAAAAAATTACAAAAAAATATGCATCACATCCGACATGAGTCCTCTACTTATTTCTAAAATCTTATAAAAAATATTATCATTTTATTATGGTTAGGGTGGTAAGACAAATACCTACTTCTTATTTTTTTCCTCGAATTTAAGTACTAGCATTGAAATTTCAAATTTTCACCAAATAGATTTTTTATTTTTAAAATAAACCTGGTAGTTTAGAAACTACATTCAATTTTCTACAGATTCTATTCTTACATATTTTTGAAATAATATAGATAATTTATTCAAAATTTTATGTCAAGTTTTCTAATTCTGATTTTTCTAAATTTTTTGCCACTTAAGGGCCTATTTTTTCCATGATGATCCTGCACATACCCACTTAGCAGTCAAAGTTTCTTGAAGGACCCTCAAAATTTTCAACCAAATTTGACCAACCAACAACTTCCTATCTAAGAAAATTCTTCAGTTATGTTCTAACCATGTATGCGAAATTATCAGACTAGGGCCAATAACCCAAGAAATCAAAAGAAAAGAAGTCCTAACTGAAGGAGACCCCTGAATTTCCCAGAATTCCTTCAAAGAAGAAACATGTCTACATGGCATATGCCAAAGATTCCACCAAAAGTGCCAAATGGATTTCACAAAAGAGCACTGAAAGAAAAGATGAGAGATACACTCTTCATGCACAACACACATAACACACATAGAAGGACCCTAGAATCCATGCTTCCAAAGATTCTCCTAGGTAATAAATCTTCCTTGCACCACCAACCAAGAGAATAAATTACAGTTAGGACATGCAAAATTATTTTAAACCTTCTTCTACCATGGGACGTCAACACTCCCAAATGACTGCCTATCAAGAACTGTGTAGCTTGAAGCAACAAAAAATCTGCCCTTTGGATCATAGCCCCAAGCCAACACATCACACCCATAGAGGGAACTGCAAGCATGCCCAGACAAAATCCCTACAAGCACCTGACGATCCCCAACCATACCCCTAGGAGGCCATTCCATTGGGTCCTTCCACCTACATACTCTAGCATGCCCCAAAAGCTGAAGGGTTTTGAAGTCAACCACATGGCACCAACCAACATCAGTGAAATAGAAACACAAATTTTGCAAATGAGGATGAGTAGCCAAAATGAGAGGATATCCATCCTAGGAATCATGCCAGAATAAAGCATCCTGACCCTCATTACAAATCCAAAACAACCCTTTCTTGAACAACTTGGCTCCCCCTTTAAGCATGCCCCAAATCATAGATCCCTTCCCCTCCAAGCTAAAATGAGCCACATCAACACACTCAACCTCACCAAGATATTTTGAGGTAAGGATTTTAGCTCACAATTGATGTTGTTGAGAACACCATCACCAATAAAATTTAGTGGCTAAAGCTTTCCCATTTAAATCCGTCTTGCGCAACCCTATCCCACCTTCCAGCTTTGAGCTATAGATAACATCCCACTTAACCAGGCTCCACTTTCTATGAAGGAGATTACCTGACCAAAGGAATTTCCTAGTCAATATTTCAAAATATTTAATAAAACTAGATGGTGTAGAAAGAACAAAGCATCTATATAAAGGAAGAGCGTGCACTGCAAATTTTAGAAGAGTCACTCTACCAGTAGAAGAAAGCCACTTGCAAGTCCAATGACTGACTAGATTTCATATCTTATCAATAATCCCTTGCCAAAACATTTTAGGAAGCGAGCGAATAGCAAGTGGGATGCCAAGATAAACAAAAGGAAGAGTGCCAATATGGAAATGAAGAATACCAACAATACTCCTCTGAATAGACTTAGGAGTATTAAGGAAATTGAAAAAGGACTTCCCTTCATTAATACATTGACTTGAAGAAAACAAGTAGCAATCCAAAGTTATATGCCAACTTAAAGCCTCCTCAACCTTGGCATGACCCATGAGAGTAGTATCATCCACAAACTACAAATGAGATTGGGAGGGAATATTATTTCCCCAATTCCACCCTAGGATTAGGCCACACTCCACTTGAGACCTTATAAACCTCCCCAAGTATTCAACAAGCAGAATAAACAAGTAGGGAGACAAAGGATCCCCTTTTGTAAGTCCCCTAGAAGCCTTGAACAACTCAGAAGGCTCAACATTAATCAACACCAAAAAGGATGACGAAGTGATGTAGCTCTTGACCCACTCAATCCTATCAACAACAAAACCAAATTCCCCTAGAATCTTAAATAGGAAGGCCCATTTAACATGGTCATACACTTTAGTGATGTCCAACTTAATGAACATGGCTTTTTCTTTAGATTTCGTCATAGAATGAATGGTCTCAGTAGCAATAATGACACCATCCAAAATATACCTACCAACAACAAAGCCCCCTTGTTCCTCCAAAATTAGCCTGCATAACCAAGGTTTCAACTGCTATGCAATCAAATTTATAATTATTTTATACACCACATTACACAAAGCAATAGGCCTAAAATTTTCCAAAGTATTAGCCCCATCCTTCTTTCGTATGAGTGCTAAAAAAGTAACATTCATAGATTTCAACATTTTTTTGTTCATGAGAGACTCTTGAACAACCGCCAAAAGGTCCAACTTAATCACTTCCCAAAACTCTTGAAAGAATTCAATAGGAAACCCACTAGGCCCTGGGAATTTTCCTTTTTTCATCTAGAACACACCATCCTCAAGTTCTGATAGAGAAATAGGACAAATCAATTCTTCATTCATTTATCTAGTAACTAAAGGTGGTATGCTACCCAAAATCAAAGCTTCATCCTCCTCCATAGAAGGGGAGTCCTCATATAACAAAGCAAAAAAGAATTAGACAAATTCAATAGAAATAGAAGCAAAAGAGGAAAAAGTCTCTCCATTCTCTGATACAAGAGAAGAGAAAACATTACCTTGCCTTTGATCCTTCACTGAGTTATGAAAAAATGATGTATTTCTATCTCCATACTCGAGCCACTCAATTCTAGACTTTTGTTTCCAAAAAGTATCTTCCCTTAACTCCATTCTTCCACTTCCTTCACTGCAACTGCTTCCAACACCCAAGCTCCTCTGTGAAACCTTTGACTCAAATCTACCTAGTGATCAAATCCAACTGAGTTTGGGAATTCTATTTTGCATGGAAAAGATTACCAAAATGCTATCTATTCCAACACTTCAACTTATACTTCAGAAATTGAAGCTGCTTGGAGAAGGTGTACATTGTAGTACCATGTGCTAGCCTCCCAAGACATCACCAACTAGGAAGTAAGTCATGGAGAGAATCATCCCTGAGCCACATAAGCTAAAAATTAAAAGACTACTTTATACCTTGTCAGGGTAACACAACAACAAGCTTGATTGGCCAATGATTCGAACCTTGACCGTCCAAAATCTCAAATCTAGTCTCCCACCTATCCCCCATCCAAAAATTGGAAACCAAGATTCTATCCAGTTTTTTAGAAATAACCACTTCCCCACTTCTCTATTACTCCAAGTGAATAACCCATTAGTAGGCTTGATATAAACTAGGTTTAAATGCACAATATTATCTTATAAGAGAGCCAAAGTAGGATCCAGGTGGGTATTTTCTCCCCTCTTCTCCTCCAAAGAAATGACTACATTGAGATCCCCAACCAGAATCCAAGGAAGATAAGGGTCTAAAGACCTTACATATCACACAGGACCCCACAACACAACTTTACCCTGAAAGTTAGTCAAAGCATACATGTTTGAGAAGAGAACTCTCTCCCCAGATTCAAGATGAGAAGCCACACAAGAAATAAAGCCTCTGCAGGAGAGCCAAGAAATTGATCTAACTCTTCATGGATCCCAAGACACCCCACCAAAACTACCAGATGCTCATACACATTGACACTAACCCCAACTCGAAATATTCGAAGCCACCCCAACATACTATCAATAGATAACTTAGTTTCCTGAAGAAAAACCACATTAAGAGAATGAGAATGAATCAAATCCCAAATAGCCTTTTGTTTAGGGATGCTATTCATAACCCACACATTCCATGAGAGTACAATCATCATTGAGGTAGGGAGAAGTGAGCATCAATAGTCTTCACCAGACTCGATTTCACCAATGTCTCACTAGTTAACTTGACCTTTTCCTGATCCTTCTTTCTACCTACCTTAAGAGGTTTCTCAAGAACCCCTTTCTTGGGGTTTTTTTGTTGCAAACCTGAAGCAAGGGAAAGAGACTTATTTTTACCAGGGTCAAAAGTACCCTACACCTTAGAGAGAACACCACCAACATTAGTGGGTCCATCAGAAGCCTCCATCAACAAACCTGTCATAACCAAAGTAGGATTTGGAGAAGGCATAATAGTAACCATTTGAGAATCTTGCATCCCAAGCTCATTCAAGCTTGGAGGCCCAAAGTATTGAACCCTAGGCACCCCCACAAAAAAGAACCCACTAATCTCCGCAACACCTCTTAAAAACTATCCTCCAATGCCTCAAACCTGTTAAAAGTTTCCTCCTCCTTCCTATCCCTAAATGATCTCTTTTGACCTTGATTATGATTATGAGACTTAACCAGGATAAATCCTTCCTTATCAGACCCCTCCCTACATGGGAGCTTTACCCTTGTCTACTTTTGAATCAGGTTGAAAAGGAACATTACTTGTACTTGTATCACTAGGAGCATAGGGATACCTTCGTTGAAGATGACCATATTCATGACATAGTTGGAACCTAAAAGGTAGCGTCTCACAACCTAGCAACTGAGTCCAGGAGCAAGAACCAATGGTCATATCAATGGAATTTGGTAGTAGTTGGATCAAATCAATTTCAATACAAACCCTTATGTAAGAAAAAACTTTCTTATTCAAAGTTTGTTGAGAGGGACCAATAGGTTTTTCCAGCAACAATGCAATCAATTGCAAAATGTTGCTTCTCTAGCATTCAAGTGGCAGTTGAGGAAGAGGAACCTGAACTGGGACTCTAGAAGGTAACTCCTCCACTGAATCAAAGCAAAAATTCCATGGTTTGATGAAGAGACCTAATTGATTATAGAAGTATGAACCTCCTTCAAAGGCTCTGTTCCGATCAGAGACACAAAAATTCTACCATAAAGAAGTTATTTATAACCATAAATATATCAAAAACACCTTTTGGGTTCCATGTTTTGTGAATCCAGGTATCAAGAAGTGGGAGAGAAACCCTCATCCCCATGAACTTACAAATAAATGCATGGTTGCAATCGATATCATCAGCTACTGACTCTGATTGTATTACTAAAACTAGCTGATCTTGGGCCCTCTCCGAGCATCCATTCACCTTTTACAATTTAAGGGTTCTGCTTCTAACCACACACAATCCAGAAGAAGAGTGAATGGGAACTTCGACATCCACCCCAGCCATAAAAGAAACCTAACTCACCATATCAAAGGGCATATGCAATACCATTTAAATCAAAAGATTGAGGGCCCAAGCTACCCTCCACACTCCAGGTTGAAACCAAAGCATAAGCCCACAACGGGTGCACAAACACAAGAGAAAGCAACAAAAAAAGGAAAAACCCTCACCAATTGTGCAACACACACATGCCAGTGGGCGCACATGAAGAAGAGGGCCCATAGGTTTTGGAACCTGCAGAAACATCACACAATCACCTGCACCAAAGGAACTACGTAGCCAACAACAACAAATAAGAGAGTAAACAAAGAGCTAATCTAGTCCCCTTGAACCCCCACAACCAATCACAAACCCTAGCTCATAGAAAAATCAACACTGTCAGCTAGGGCTTGGGTGCCCTAGCTCACCTACATATGCACACTATCGCCATCCCCAATTAGTAAGTTTGTCAAGACACATTTTGATTTTCTCTAAATATACACATTTTTATAAATTCAAGGGTAGACCATAGAGACTTTTTGGAACACAATGATCTACTGAGAGGGGGGTGAATCAATAGATATTAAAAAATTTAGCTCTTAAATCCTTTTGTGCAGACTACTTTCTTTAATCCTTAATGTGCAGATATTAATCATGTGATATTGAAATATGCATGCACACAAAAACATCACATAACACCAGATATATGTGGAAAACCAAATATGGGAAAAACCATGGTGACTAAGGCTACTTGAGTCTATTGCTCAAATCCAACATCACAATCCAAATCTCTGTTACAATGTTTTAGGGCTACAACCCAAGGAAGTCATCAACTACCTAATTTAGAAGCAACAACACCCTGTTTTAGGAGTTGTGACACCAAGGATGCAACAACACCCCAATTTAGAAGCTACAACTTCAAGGATACTGTAACACCCTAATTTGAGCTACAACTCAGTACAATGAGGCAACCACCTCTGTGATAACACACCAAAGTATGCATAAGACTTGGTTCTACAAAACTTGATCATGCATCATTACATTCAATACATTTTTGCACTTACTACAACTCACACTTTGCTGCTGAAGCTACACTCTTAGCAACACACCCCTACTCTCCACTCTCTCTATACATAGAAAAATCACTATTCTATCTCACTACACTGCACACTCTCTTCACCATGAACACAAACACCTAGAGGATGATCTATATTACAGTCTAGGACTTCACAAAATGCATTCTCTATTTGCTCTGCTACTCTCTCTTTTCCTCTTCTACACTTAGAACATTTTTTGTTCTATCTTCCAGTGCTACACACTCTCCCTCTATGTCACTACTACACACTCAATAATACATACTTATATTCATTTCTCTATGCACTGGCCGAATTCACACACACAATAGATGCAACAAATACTACTATTCTTAGATTGTATTCATTTATTTAACTCCACCAATCTGCAATCTCAACCTCAAGATTCTCTCCATAGTCCAAATCATCTCACATTAGGTTAGGATTTCCTTAGCTTGCAAACTTCACCAACAAGCTACCTTTTCCTCGAGCTACACATTGTCATCATAAAGACATCTGGTAAGGTTTATAAAATATCACCATACCTCTGTGCATCGAGCCTCTCAACACTAAATTCTATTACAGAGAATTTTCCTTATTCTCTCTGTCAAACCCTAAAAATGTAATATGTATTAAATGTATTCTCTTGTCAATATGATCAGATTCGATCTTGATCACATCTCCAATCTGTTTTGCTACCTAGCTAATCAAATCTTCATTTAATTGGTTGCTTGGTGTAGCTAGACCAATAAACTCCTTCCTCTCTATTAGTTACCTGATGAAACCCTTGTTCACACAGGCCAGACCATTGTAGATCTTCAAGTTTGAATACTGGCCATAGATCTTATCTCTCATGCCAAGATCCTTTGTTCATCTTGACACCTTTAAATCACCACCATTTAATTAGCTTTAGTTTGACTATCACCATTGATTCTCATCTCATTCCAATCACTTATTGACTTCCAATATTTACCACTTGATCTCCACTATCTATCTATCATATCGCTATGTCGTTGGGACACTTTACCAACTCTCTTAGAACTAAGTAGGTCATGCCGATATGCTTGCAATGTTATCTGATCATGCCCACAACCTACATGTCATCCATGTCATCACCACCTAATTCACAACAACGATGTGAATTAGCACACTGAGCAATAATTCTTCGCCACCTATCATTCCTCATCACACTTGGGTCCCATTTTCTTCTTGCCGTATCGCTCTATCAGAGGGACATCCTTCAATGTCTTGCTGATACACCAAAGTCACATCAATGAAGCACATACACTCACCCATTGTTTCACTGTTGAGATATTCTTCAAGGTCTTGGAAATACCATTTAGTCACACTGATGACATTCACAACAAGGATGTGAATTTCTAGATAGATCAATCATCTATCACCACATCACTTGTACTAGCCTACGTCACTGTCCACATCTTACATTAGCTGGTCCCATAGTCAGCATCCAATATCCCATCGTCCTATTTTTGGGACTAGCTCCATAGTCCTGGTGATACTAAACCTTCACATTGATGAAGCATCTTATCACTAACATCATCTGATCAACCTTCTACATCCTACACTGTTGATCGTCATCGAATTTCACTACTAGATCACACATATATAATCATTGATTTGCAACAATGATGCAAAATAAACCAGTAGATGTTTGCCACATGTTGCTCTATCAATCACCTCCTGAATACCTTTGTTACTATCAGGTCCCATAATCAGCATCACACTCTTCTATCGCCCTATCAGGGAGACCTTCTTTAAGGTCCTGGCAATATCACTTTGTCTATCTAATATGAAGGTCATCATTGCATAAGAGGGAAAACCTTAAGAGTCCTACCAATGAGCATATATCACACTGATATCCTTCACTGTTGTATGGTTCCCACACCATCTTGTTACCACATGTCATATTTCATTTGTCACTTTCTGCCATGTGCCATCTTATCATCCGATCTCTATCCATACCCTCGACACATGTCATCCCACCTAGCCGGGTCCCACTACCAGTGTCCATTCTTCCATTGCCCTATTGGAGGGACCTTCTTCAAGGTCCTATCAATGACATATAGTCTCATTAAAGATATAGCCATCACTATATCAGGGAGACGATCATGAAACTCTAGCTTATATGAATTAGTCACATTGATGAAAACACTTGATGAATTCACCTATCCACCTCATCACCATGTCACAGCTTCGTAATCCACAACAAGGATGTGGATTCCATTTTACCAATATTGTCACGCCATGCATTTGCATTGTCATTACAGTCACCCATGTCATTATGATTGGGGCCCACACTAGATGCTACCTTCTCATCATTGCATCAAGGGGATAAGATCTTAGTTCCTACCGATAACATTCACTCTCACTGATGAAGCTTCCATACTCCACCTATCATCCTTGTGTCTGCACCATCATGACATGTGACTGCATCATCACCTTCGATGTTAGCATATTTGAATCCAATACGCCATCGCTCCATCGCTGGGACACCTTTGCTAGTCCCACTGAAGCCAACCTATCACTCTAATGAGTGTTCTATCACTAAGTCACCAAAAATCTAAAATTATGAACCTCTTTGTCAGAGGTTGTGAACTTTTTAAAACCCATGACATGGAAAAAAATAGATATCAGCCTGTTGGAGAGATTCCTCCCATTCTCTTTCCAATCACACACTATTACAATGATACACCTTAAGAACATTGCCAACCTTAATGATAGGGCCGGTCACCTCTATGGGATGAATGATTTAAGTTATCACTTAAGTAACCTGCAACTTACTATTGACAATTAATGTGAAAATAGAAGATTTGTTCATGACACCATGAATGCAAATGACCTAGGGTTTAACTGATAAACCCTAAAACACCCAAGAGTAGAAATAATACATTTTTGGGCACATCCTTCACTCTCTCGACCTATAGAGCACATCACTAGAATGCTCTCAAAAAAGCCACATTGAATCTGTAGCTTGTTTCCTCTTCTATTGTATGAGAGACTCCCTACAACTTCATGACAACATTTGCAAGATGTGCACTTTAGCATCATCAACCAACCACACACTTCGAGAACCAGGTTCACTACTCTCAGATCCATCCTTTTCCATCATGCCAACAAACTCCTTTGCTTGATTTTCCCATTTGACATCAATGACAATATTATGTACTTTTGCACAATATCAACACACTTCTCCTCTGATCCCCTTTTGACATCAATGACAACATACTCCAACAATATACCACATTTGGGAGTTGAGCTAACCATATTTCCCAAAAGGCCAACCTGTCAGGAAACTGTCACTATCCTAGATCAAGGATCCATAGGAGGCTATTAAACCATGTTGTGACTTGTGTGGTCAGCACTGATTGGAGGGTGGAAGCACTGAGCTTCCAACAATCCCCCCTACTATGAGCATGATATTTGAACCTAAAACCCAAGCTCTAATACCACATTTGGGAGTTGAGCTAGCCATATTTCCCAAAAGGCCAACCTGTTAGGAAACTGCCACTATCCTAGATCAAGGATCCATGAGAGGCTATTAAACGAAGTTGCGACTCACATGGTCAGTGCTGAATGGAGGGTGGAAGTGTTGAGCTTCCAACAAGACTATCCTAAATTGTCAAAAGTGGGTGAATTTATAGTTGTGTGCTTAATTCTTCGATCATAGAAGTTATCTAAGGAAATATAAAATCTATTCATAAATTCAAAAAAATTCATAAACTAATTTTCTTTCATATATGATGAATAAAAAACATTGACCTCCTTAAGCCATCCTATTACCCTAAACCCTAAATTGATGTCTTAAGGGGTCCTAATATGACATGTCTTAAAGGGATCAAAGAAGTTCTCAAAAATTGGTGAAGTTGCTGAAGGAAACCAAATTTAACAATAACATACATTCAATATTTAATGATTAAACTATAGACTATAGCCTTCCCACCTTCCTCTTGTTAGGGGTGTTAAGGCCTCAAAAATTTCAAGAGAGGCTTCTCATGATAATATTGTGCAAGATTATAATATGAATGATGTTTCATGAGAGGGTGGTCATTCGAAACAAGAGCTATCTCAATCAACTATTCGATAAGAAAAAAATGTTCTGTGAACAAAAAATGGTTTTCTAAACGATTCAATGCCATTGCATAGTACAAGTATTTTCTAAATGATTCAATGCCATTGCATAGTATGTGTATAATTCAAAGTCTCTACACATCTTTCCATTCCTTCATGAACACTACCTTTTTCACTAACTTGTAAGTCCATTATTCCAAGGGCCACCCAAGCTTCAACATTTTCAGGTTCCAGCAAGTCCATTATTTGGAAGGAACTCATTTTGAAATCCTTTTATGTTTCAAAATGAAACTAACATTGTAATTATATCATGAGTAGCTCAACCAATAAGAATTTTATAGAACATCACAACATTTTGATAACCCTTTAAAATATTAACTTACAGTAAACACATAGTGATGCAAGAGAATCTAGTGGTGTAAGGAAATCTTGCATCACCCATAATTTTTTTTTCATTATTTTCTTTAGTTTTTTTAAGTCCATGATGGCACTTAAGGGGTGTAAGATAGTCAGAAGTCAGAAAAGGTGAAAAACAGTCACTTACTATTTTTAGTAAGTTAGTCTAAATGGGCTCGTATGGGCCTAAAAATTTACCCCAAGGAGCGTAATTGAAAAATATTTCCGATGGAAAAAGAATCATCTTAATATCTTGTACGGTTTGGGAGATATTAAAGTTTTTGTCATGAGAAATTTCTCCAATGCAACTTGAAATTGAAATATGAAAACCCTAGAGGCCTTGAAATAGCTCAAAAAGTGGGTGAACGATCTTTGATCAATTTGGTGTTGTAGATCTCTTTGAGAGATTTCCAATGATATATTATAATAGCAAATCAGACGCCCAAATCAAAAGTTATGGCCTTGTGAAGCTACCCCACTAAAAAGTGAATTTCATTAAAATATCTTCCTAGTCAAGAAATCAAATGGTGAGACTTTTGGCACCAAAAGAAAGGGAAAGTTACACTTTCTAGAACATTCTAGGGTGGTTATTGGGTAAATGAAAAGGGATAAGTGGGGGTTGTAGAAGGTGGATCCATTAGTGAAAATTGTCGGTCCGAATAATATATATTTTGTTTTCAGAGTTGATTTTGTTGTAATGAATCAAACCCACGAGAGTGTAGCATTGTAAGTTCTAAATCTGTATTTTTATTTTCTAAAAATAATTGAAAGTGAGTTATTTCCTATATCGCATCTTCTGTGTTGGTATCTATTGTTGTGATTTGTGAGGGGTTTGGGTGGTGTGGCCTTCATTAAGTGGTACTAGAGTGAGTTATCCTGAGTTTGTAAATAGATTGTTGAACATGAGATAGTTTGCTCTAGGACTTGTGGTTGTGGGTTTCTAAGAAAAGTGATCAAAGTGCCTCAACAAAGAAACTATGGTGGTGGAAGAAATGTTGTACCAAAAGAGGGTTTTAGAGCCCTACAAAGATAATTTCAAGCATTGCAAGAGGAGCTGCATCGAGGGTTTGAGCCAAGAAGAGGAGATGAAAGTGAAGATGAAGCTGAAAATGAGGAACAGTTCAAAGAAGAAAAAGATGCAGTAGATCCAGAGCAAGTCATATTATTTAAGGTCATCTCTAAGATTGGGAAAATTCCAAAGATTGATGTTTCTATATTTTTTGGAAATATTAACCCATAAGAGTTGATTGATTGGATCAACTATATGGAGAAGTACTTTGAGTATGAGGAGGTGAAAGATCCTGAGAGGGTCAAATTTGCTAAGACCAAGCTTAAGGGTCATGGAAATATTTGGTGGAAAGAGGTACAAATAGAAAGAAATCAAAGAGGAAAAGAGAAAATAACCAGATGGGACTAGATGGTGGACAAATTAAAAAGAGAATTCATTCATGTGTACTATGATCTATATTTGTTGAAGAAAATGTAAGGGATGAAATAAACAGGAAAATATGTCAAGGAGTATACAAAAGAATTATACCATTTCCTGATTAGAACATGCCATTCTGAGGCCAACAAGGAAAAAGTTTCTTGTTACATAAATGGGTTGAAGCCAAGTATTAAAGAAGAGTTGGGTTTGATAAGAATGTCTACCATTGAATATGCATATTAGTTTTCTTTGAAGGCAGAAGAAAAGTTGAATAGAAGGTTTGAAAGCAAGCAAAGAGCCAAGGTTCATGGTGGAAAGACTAGTGGATGGTCATATGGAGGTCAAAATGAAGATCAAAATAAGGGTGAAGGATCCAGTAGCAACTAGGACTAGAAAGGAGATACCACCCACCATCCTCGTGATCAAATAATGGAGACACATAAGGAAGAGGAAGATTTGGATGAGGAACAGGAAGAGGAGGCTTTTTTGGAACCTATTTCCAGTGTGGAGAAGGACATAGAGCCTATGAATGTCCTCAACATCAAGGAAGGACACATAGAAGAACTGAGGGTAATGCACAAGTTGCACATGTAGATGAAGATGTTGAGTCTTCACATTTTGAGGATGTAGAAAGAGGAGAGGTTCTTGTTACTAGAAGAGCCTTGCTGAATGAAGAGAAAGAGCCAACTCAAAGGAAGAATTTTTTTGCACCAGATGTAAGTGTGAAGGTAAAGTTTGCAATGTTATTATTGATCCAGAGGTAGTACTAATAACCTTGTTTCAGAAGAGATGGTTAGTAAGTTGATGTTGGAGAGAAGAAGGAATTTGAATCCATATCGGATTGCTTGGTTGTAGAAGGACCATAAAGCTTTGGTAAGTGAACAATGTCTGGTAAAGTTAAAGATTGGAAATTACCATGATGAGGTATTGTGTGATATTATGCCTATGGATGTTTTTCATATGTTGTTAGGTAGACTATGGCAATTTAATTGGCAAGCAGTACATGATGAACATGCCAAAATCTATTCTTGATAAAGGATGGAGTTCATAATAAGTTGAAACCCTTGAAAGAGGCAAAAGAAAAGGTATGCAGTAATGCAATAATTTATTTGGATGATGGAAGAAAGTTCCTAGAAGGTACAAGGCATGAGCATATGTGTTTTGCATTGATCCCTAGAATTGATAAAGAAGATACTAATGAGGTACCAATAGAGGTTTCAATTTTTTTGAATGAGTTTCAAGAATTTATTTTTGATAACTACCTGAAGGTTTTCCTCCAGTAAGGAAGATTAGCCATCAAATGGGTTTGATTCTTGGAGACAGTCTGCCAAATAAGGTAGCCCATAGAATGACTCCAACAAAGAATGAGGAGTTGATTAGACAATTGCAAGAGTTTTTGTGGAAGGGATTAATTCAAGAGATTTTGAGTCTATGTGCAATACCTATAGTACTAGAACCGAAGAAGGATGGAGAATGGAGGATGTGTACAGACTCCTGATCTATCAACACGATTATTATCAAGTATAGATTTCGCTTGCTGAGGATGGATGGTATTATGGATTATTTGAGTGGAGCTGAGTACTTCACAAAGATATATTTGAAGAGTGGATATCACCAGAGACAGATTAGAGAAGGAGTTAGATGAAAGATAATCTTAAAAAAAAAGGAGGGCTTGTATGAGTGGTTAGTCATGCCTTTTGGGCTAACCAATGCACTGAGAACATTTATGCAATTTATGAATGAGATATTGAAAGATTTTTTAGGAAAATTTGTTATTGTTTTTTTGGATGATATTTTGACTTTCATTAAGACATTGGAGGAGCATCTGATGCATATCTGAATCTAGTTTTTGAGAAGCTAAGGGAGGAGAAGGTGTTGATTAATTTGAAGAAATGTAGTTTTGTGAAGAGGGAGTTCATGTATCTAAGATTTTTTGTCTCGGTAGAGGGTCTTAAAATGGATCTAGAGAAGGTGAGAGCTATCATTGAATGGCCTACCCTGAGGAGTGTTACAAAGGTAAGATCATTTAATGGTTTAGCACTTAAAAAAAAAAAGTTTATTAAGAATTTTAGTAGTATTTGTGCCCCTCTAACTAAAGCAATGAGAGTGGATAGACAAGATTTTAAATGGACTATAGGAGCAACAAAGAGTTTTGATATGTTGAAGAAAAAAGTCACATAGCAACCTGTTTTGGCATTTCCAGATTTCAATAAGGTCTTTCAGGTAGATTGTGATGCTAGTGGCACTACCATAGGAGTTGTTTTGAGTCAAGAAGGTAAGCTTGTTTCCTATTTTAGTGAAAATTTGAATGATGCTAAGAAGAAATATTCTCTCTATGATCAGGAGTTTTATGCTATACTTTAGACTTTGAAGAAATCCAGACAATATTTGTTGCCAAAAGGTTTTTTTTTATATACTGATCACTAGGCTTTATAGTATCTCAATAGTCAAGGAAAGTTAAATCAAAGACAGTTAAAATGGGTTGATTTTTTGTAGAGTTATACTTTTGTTTTGAAGCATAGGAGTGGAAGGTCAAAAAAAGTTGCAGATGCCTTGAGTAGAAGGAAAAAATTATTAATAGAGATGAATATAGAGGTTCTTGGGTTCAATGATCTCAAGATTTTGTATCCTAAAGAACCAGAATATGTAGAAGCTTGGAAGGCTTGTTTGGAGCCTATTACATTATATAGGACAAGATGGTTGGATTTCTTAGTCCAAGATGTGATGTTGTTTATAGGAAGCCAATTTTGCATTCCAAGGAGTTCTATGAGAGAGAATCTAATCAAGGAGAAACATAGTGGAGGATTGACTGGACATTTTGGTCAAGATAAGACCATTGCTCTTGTTAGTGAGAATTATTACTTGCCATAGTTACAACAAGATGTGAAGAAGTTTGTACAAAGTTGCAGAGTATGCTAGATGGAAAAAGGAACAAGTCAAAATACTGGATTGTATCAACCATTACCTGTACTTGAGGGGCCATGGGAGGAAATTAGCATGGATTTTTTTCTTGGCTTTCCAAGGACTCAAAGAGGGCATAATTACAATTTTTGGTGGTGGATGGATTTTCAAAGATGACACATTTCATTCTCTATCATAAGAATAGTGATGATGTTCATGTTGTAGAGTTTTTTGTTAGAGAGGTGGTGAGACTATATGGTCTACCGAAGAGTATAGTTTTAGATAGAGATACCAAATTTGTTGGTTATTTCTAGAGGACATTATGGAAGAAGTTGAAGATAGATTTTAATTTTAGTTCTACACACCATCCACAAATTGATGGAAAAACATAGGTGGTGAATAGGAGTTTGGGTAACCTGTTAAGATGCTTAGTAGGAGATAAGCCCAAGGGATGGAATTTGATTATACGACAAACAAAACTTGCTTACAACAATTTTGTCAATAAGAGCACTAGTAAATCACCATTTTGGATTGTGTATGGAAGTAGTCCAAGCAATGATTTTGAACTAAGAAAGATGGATAAGGGGGAGAAGAGTAGTGTTGTGGGTGAAGATTTTGTTGAGCACCTCAAGAATTCACACGAAGAGGTGAAGAAACATATCAATAAGATGAACTCACAATATAAGGCTAAGGGATATAAGAAAAGGAGGTATAAGGAGTTCCAGGTAGGAGATGAAGTCATGGTTCACTTGCGGAAGGAGAGGTTTCTAGTTGGTACATACAAGTTAAAGATGAAGAAGTTTGGACCATGCAAGATCTTGAAGAAGCATGATTTAGGAAATGCATATGAGGTAGAGTTTCTTGATGAAATTCATATTTCATTTGTGTTTATCATTTCATATTTAATAGAATATCATGAAGGGGGAATTGATGGAGAAACAATAGAAGCACAATGGAATATTCTAGCACCTACTTTAGAAAAGGAGGAGATAGAAGAAATTTTGGATAGTCATGTGGGTAGAAGCACAAGAAATAAGAAATACACTAAGTACTTGGTGAAATGGAGAGGAAGGCCTATTGAAAATTCATTGTGGTTGTTTGAGGCTGAGGTTAACCATCTTGTTTTCCCTCTAACTCTCGAGAAGTGAGAGGGTCTCTTTTCAAATTACCTTGGGTGTTAGATGCAGGAGCATCTAGTGGTGTAGGGAAATCTTGCATCACCCCAAAAAAATGTTTTTCCTTATTTTATTTAGTTGTTTTGAGTCCCATGATGAAACTTAAGGGGTGTAAGCTAGTCAAAGTTAGAAAAGGTGAAAAACCATCACTTACTATTTTTAATAAGTCAGCTTAAATAGGATCGTATGAACTTGAAAATTTAAACCAAGGAGCATAACTGAAAAATATTTCTAGTGGTGAAGAATCATCTCAATACCTTGTACAGTTTGGGAGTTATTAAAGTTTCTGTCTCGAGAAATTTCTCCAATGTAGCTTCAAATTCAAATATGAAAACCTTAGAAGCCTCAAAACAACTCAAAAAGTGGATGAACCAATAGCTAATTAGTTTAGCATTGTAGATCTCTTCGAGATCTTTCTAATGATATATTATAATAAAAAATTAGACATCTGGATCAAAAGTTATGGCCTTGTAAAGCTGCCCCACTAAAAAGTGAATTTCATTAAAATATCTTCCTAGGCAAGAAATCAAATGGCAGGACTTTTGGCACCAAACAAAAGGGAAAGTTACACTTTCTAGAACATTCTAGGGTGGCTATTAGGTAAAATGAAAAGGAATAAGTGGGGGTTGTAGAAGGTGGCTCCATTAGTGTAGATTGTGGCTCAGAATAATATATATTTTGTTTTCAGAGTTGATTTTGTTGTAGTGAATCAAGTCCATGAGGTTGTAGCATTGTAAGTTCTAAATCTATAATTTCATTTTTTGAAAATAAATGAAAGTGATTTATTTTCTCTCACATATTCTATGTTGGTATCTATTGTTATTATTTGTGAGTGTTTCGGGTGGTATGGCCTTGATAACATAGAGAACTAAGAAATATAGTGCTTCATGATTTACCATGTATTTAGTTTGAAATTGATGTAAAAGAATTAGTTAAAGTTAGAAGCACTATCTTGAACTTCACCAAATTTTATCCCCTTAAGCCATCAAATGTTTTGTCCTAGGACCTTACTTCATAGATCCCCTTAAGAAATTGTATTACCCTAAACCCTAAACCCTAAAGCCATCATTTTGTCATAGGAACTTTATTCATAGATCCCCTTAAGCCATCCTATTACCCTAAACCCTAAACCCTAAACTCTAAACCCTAAACCCTAAAGTCATCATTTTTTCCTAGGACCTTAATTCATAGATCCCCTTAAGCCATCATAATTTATCCTAATTTAATGTAATTTTTAATGAGATTTCACATCACATTAACAATTATTTGTTTTTTCATTTACATGCCTTAAACATAAATGAGCCTTACATATTTTTTTTATTTGTATTCAATTAGGTCATTTATATTGGATGATTTAAGGGGATTTTTAAACACGTATCTTACATGTTGAAATTACAAATTTAATGCAGGTTCACTTATATCTAGATCATTGATCAATTCAATATTGATGATATCCCTAATCCACCTCCATGCCCTCCATCTCCACCCCCTCCACGTCCATGTCCACCCATTCCACCCATAACTCCCTACCTCAACCACCTACATTTGATGGTGCTCGCTTGCGAGAAAAAATTGATGTGAATGTTAGATCCATTCAAGATCAAATCAACACTATTTAGAATGAAGAATGTATTCCACCAAATTTGAGGCGTTTTGCATCTACGATGCAAAATATTGTTGATGTTTTTAGGTCCATTGATGTGGAATTAGATGAGCATCAATGATGGCTAGAGGAGAGGAGAGAGTCCTATTCTAAAAAGGAAAACACAAAGAAATGAAGAGATGTAGAGAGCTACAACACTTTATTAAGACAATGATCTTATTGAATTTTATTGAATTTTGTAGTTCCCACTAACAATGATCTTATTTTTATAAAGAATTTGACCTTGGATTGATATTTTATAAAGAATTTGGTTGGATGGATATTTTTAGTGTTGAATTTATGAATATAATTTTATAATGATGAGACACAAATTTAACAAGAAATATTAATAATCTATTAATTAATATTATATTGAATTTTTAATTGGTGGTTTTTTTAATGCTAATTTTTAGAGGTACATATCTATGATGGATTCCATTCACACATTTTGAACTTTTTTAGAATTATTTTGATATACTTTGTTTTGAATTTATTTGGCTTCAATATTGATGATAACATGATCATCAACATAAAAAACTACTATTACAATGTTATCATAATTAATTTTTATATAGATATTTGAATAAGAACAACTCCTTACTTTATATATTTAAATATGGTTTAAAAGGGGATTTAAGAAAATGGTTTAAGAGGATTAAACCCTAAATCATAAACCGTAAGCCCTAAAGCCATCATTTTTTCCTAGGATAGTTAAGCCATATATCCCCTTAAAACTATACTTAGGACCCCTTAAAAACCATCATATATTATTAATTACATCCTTTAAATGCACATTTTAAAAGATAATATATATTTAACTAAATGAAATTTGGTTTCCTTGGGAAAATTCACCAAAATTTATCCCCTTAAGCCATCATTTTGTCCTAGGACATTCATTCATAGATCCCCTTAAGCCATCCTATTACAAACCCTTAATCCATCCTATTATGAAACCTTAAGCCATCATAATTTCTCCTAATTTAATGTAATTTTTAGTGATATTTCACATCACATTAACAATTATTTATATTTTCATTTGTAACATGCCTTAGACATAAATGAGTCTTAGAGTTTTTTTCATTTGTATTCAATCGTGTCATTTATATTGAATGGTTTAAGGGAATTTTTAAGAAAATGGTTTAAGGGGTTTAAACCTTAAACCCTAAATCCTAAAGCCATAGATCTCTTTAAAAATATATACTTAGGAACCCTTTTTAGCCACCATATGTTATTAATTAGGTCTCCTTAATGTACATTTTAAAAAATAGTATAATTTTAACTTAATGAAATTTGGTTGCCTTGGGAAACTTCACCAAATTTTATCCTCTTAAGCCATAATTTTCTTCTAGGACCTTAATTCATAAATCCCCTTAAGCCATCCTATTGTGACCCCTTAAGCCATCCTATGAGGACCCCTTAAGCCATCATAATTTATCCTAATAAATTAACATAATTTTTAATGAGATTTCACATCACATTAAAAATTATATATTTATAGCCAAACCACTTTGTAGAGGCAGTTGCAGCCTATCATGGCCTCTTATTGGTTGGAGAAGTAGGGGTTACTAAACTATGGTTAGAAGGGGATTCCGTTAACTTTATAAACTATCTCCTAAAGATTAGTTTGTTGTCTTGGTCTATTGCCCATTTGATTATTGATGCTATTTCTATCATTAATTATTTTTTTGAGGTGAGAATTACTCACATTTTCCAGGAGGCTAACTTGTTTGTTGATGGGTTTGATAATTTAGGAGTGATGGCTCATAATTATTTGAATACTTATGATTCCATTCCACTTAATCTTTATAATATCTCTAATTATGACTAGTTGTCATGTGAAGGGAGCAGTTAAATGGGGAGAAAGTTTTTTTATTTCTTCCTTGGCTGGTTTTTACACTTTGAGTTTAGTGGCTACTCATATTGTAACATCAAGAAATACAATGAAAGGTCAAATAGCACACAACAATGCAATTCAAGCTCTAATGCAATCTAAGCTAAACAAAAGAGAACAAAGAAAAGCTAAAACGTAAAACAAATTGAACAATCTCACCCAATATCTATGTAGTTCCATGTATGACCTCGATTGCCCTTCTCCATTTTGCCATTATAGTATAATTTACCTTAGATTTCTCTGTGCAAGTATAGCTTGTGATAGTGATTTAGCAAAACATCGAAGATTCGGATAATAGATATACTTCCAAAAGTCATAAGATTTCGGGAGAGATTGAAATGATGAAAGACAAATCAATTTATGGAAAATTGATCATTCGAATGATAGGCCAAGATTGAAAGATAGATGGATGGTTGAGATCAAAAGATTAGACATGCATTGAGATAATTGTTAGTACTTACATCAGTGATAAAAACTAAGAATAGAGATAAAGATTAAATAATGATTTAATCTTCGAGTTTGGTTTTTGAAAACAAAAGAATTATCTTTGCATGACAAAGATAAAGATATAATAAATGCAACATTTTGTTCAAACACACAGACAAGATTTAATTAATTAAATACATATATTTAATTAATAAGCATGTGCATGCATATGAGTTAGAACTAGATAACTGACTGATTGTGACAAAGAGTTTATTCGTGAAGGACACTCAGACATTAAACTAGGAGATAACTGACTGATTTAAATAGATCTCAAGTTGAGTAAGAATGAATACTTAGATAACTTAAGTGTTTATCCAAATATAGAAGAATATGTCCAAAATAAGTATTCTTTAAATAAAATTTAACATTCGATATTTAAGGATTTATTTATTTATTTATTTTTTAATTATAGACAAAAGTATAATAAAGGTGAATTAAATAAGAATTCATTTAATTCAAGGAGGATAAAGTTAATTAGTGAAGTAATTAAATAAATAACGTTTATTTAATTAATCAGGATATAATAAAGATAAAGTGAATTAATTAAATAATTAAGATTATTTAATTAATAGTTGAATAAATGTTAAAGTGAATTAACTAAATAATTAAGTTTAATATTTAATTAATAGAAAATTAAGGACTTTAGAAAATAATTAAATAATCAACATTATTTAATCATGACCATGAAGATACGAATTATGAAGAAATTGAAGTCGTAGGCTTAGACTAAATTTTAGTGTCTACACATATAATAATTTCTTTTTAGTTGATTTTGAGATCACGGGTTGCGAGTTGAGGTATGGCAGTACTTGTTTTGTTAAGCTCACATGTATTGTGGGTATATTTTGCATTTCCTTCTTGTTTTTTTCCCTTAACTCTTCTTGTGCAAAAGAAAAAATAGCAGGTTGTGAGTGGTTTTTTGTAGTCTGCCATGGGAGGAGCTCGTTGCAGAATGGAGCTGATCTCTTGTGATGAATTTTGTGGCAATAAGCTTGTCTGGGAGCACTTCAATAAGGGTGGAGTATGACCTTATTTTTTGAGGCTTCACAGTTCTGACCTAGAGGTGAAAGAGGCTTTTGTAAATGGTTGGAACAACATGATCTTGCATTACCAAGGTGTGGAGTTCAACATCATCAAGGACTTCAATATTGAGGTGACTGGTCTTCCTTTGAAGGGTAGGAAGTTTTACAGGGACTGAGCTATGACCAAGACAACCTTAGCAATTTTTTTTAGAGGCTCAGAGAAGTAGAAGCTTAGGTTCTTTGGTAGTGGTGGGTATGCTTGTAAATCCAATATGCCACTTTGGAGGGATATTTCTTTGGAAATTATGCAATTCTTCACTTTGGAGGGTAGGCTCTTCATTATCTATGGGTATCATTTCATGTTAATCAGTTTTTCCACAACAATCTAGTTTTGTTTCCCTTTTACCTCCTTGTTTCTATGTAAACTAGAATTGAGGACCACAAAAAGAATCCCAAGAAGGCTATTCTTCACGAAGGCCTTATGAGTCTTATATTTGATCACATTAAAATGAAGGTGTTATCAGCTATTCCTAGGCCTTCTATGCGTAAAAAGGGTGGAAAAAACAATGGGTATGAAAGAGGTCAGTCAGTGGATGAGTGGGAAGGGGACTCTAAGGAAGAGGACTTAGTTTATGATGAATCTTCAAAGGATAAGGGTGAGTATTTCGATGAATCTAAGGACTCAAAATCATGCTCTAAGGGTTATAAAATAGATATTGAAATGAGGGAGGTCATTGTTCCTTTAGTTAAAAAGGATGTGAAGGGGGAGAAAAGGTGCCCCAAGAAGGGGAAGCATGATGTCAAGCAGGGTGTGGATGAGTTGAAAGGTTTGCAGGATTCCCCTATTCCTGCTATTAAAGGGGTTAAGGGTGATGTTAATGAAGGAAACAAGTAGTCAATGGAGGATATTAGGTAGGAGGTTGAGGGTTTTGTGAATTGCAAGGTGGATTGTCCTAGCCAGGATGATTTTGAGTCCCCTGATGGTAATAAAGTTGAGCAGGTTAAGAAAATTGATGTTAAGGTGGAGCAGCTTCAAATTATGGCTAATTTGGTCGACATCAATGAGAAGCACCGGGTGAAAGTGGAGGTAATTGAAGTTGAGGACTCCCTTGTAGCTTAGAGGATTTGGAGAGAAAAGATGGGGTTTCAGAGGAACCCAATGAGAATGTTGATATTCTTGTTGTTGAGCTAGTGAATTGGGAGAAGATTAATATGGACCTGTTTTGTAGAATGGTGGAGGACGACACTCATAACTTTCTCTCTCTTGTGAAATAGACTTTCTTGGAAGTGAAGGAGATTAATTCCAAGATTAAAAATTGGCAATATGTCTATGTTGCATTAGTGAACTGTAACCAAAAGAAATGGAAAGTGAGAGGTAAGTTCAAGAAAATGAATGCGATTCTTGATAAATTAGTTGTGGATGCAGATAGACTTGGTAAAATCCATGAGGAAAGGTTGACCTCTTTGGAAACTACTATTCAAAGGATCAATGAGGAGCAAATTATGAGTATGGAGGAAATAATGAGCAATGTCAACAATGATTTGCAGATTGTTGTTCGTATCAGTAATCATTCTCTAAAAACTAGTGCTAAGGGCTTGTTGGTTTTGAATGAGAAAGCCATTAAGTGGATTGGTCAATCTTTGGATCTAGGCGAACATGAGGTAGCCATTGCTGAAGTTAACCACATGAACCTGAAGGATAGGAATGAGGATAATGGTCCCAACAAGGAGAAGAATTTGGAAGTTGGTCCTTGATTGTGAACAAGGAGCAAGACTAAGAAAAGGGCTACCATTATGTTCCAAGATCTTCAGGATATGGTCGAGATGTAGGACAAGGTCATTGATAAAAATATGGACTCGACCAATGTTCTTGATAAAATGCTATAGTTTTTTGCTATTATTTTTGGTTGTTTAGCCTTAGTGCTAATGTTTTGTTGTTGGGTTGCTGATAGGTTTTCTAGCTTTATCTTTGTCAGCATTTTTGATTTTTGTGGGCTGCGGGTTTTACTGTTTCTTTCTTTTTAGCAATTTTTCTCTGTTGGATTTCTAGACCCCATCAAAACTTGGTTTTCCTAATAAAAAATAATTATACATTTTTTCATTTACATTCCTTAGTCATAAATGAGCTTTTAATGTATGTTTTAAGTTTATTTTTTAGTATGTACATGTATTAAAATTACATAGTTAGATCTTAAATTTTGAAATTTCTATGTACACATAGTCAAGTTGAATGATATAGGCATGCATTGTACATCCTACTTTTTATTTTAAGCATGTATCTTAAATTTTGAAATTTTTATATACATGCTCAAGTTGAATGATGTATGTATGTGTATGTATATGTATGTATCCTATTTAAACAAATTCATGTACGTTTAAAATTTAACTATTTCTTGTAATTTTATAATTGTTTGTTAATTTTATATAATTTAATGTAGGTTCACTTATATATATCATGGATCAAATCGATATTGATGATATCATTAATCCACCTCCTCAACCCCCTCCACCTCCACTCCCTCCACCTCACAACATCCCACCTCCACCACCTCCAAGATTCAATGAGGCTCACTTGCGAGCATGGATCAATGACAATGTTGCATCCATTTATAATCAAATCAATGCTATTCAAATGAAGCATTGATTCCACCACACATGAGGTAATTTGCATCTGTGATGAAAAAAATTGTTGATGCCATTAGGTCCAAGGTATGTGCAGGATCATGATGGGCCAAAAAGTGGTGATATGATGGGTATATGTAGGGTATATGGTTGACGAATTTTTTTCTACCCAAAATTGATGAAACGAAAAGGGTTTTTAAAGGAGATTATTAGCTTTCCACCAATATAAATTATGCTTTACTTTGAATTTAATAAATAATTATTATTCATTTTCTATTTGAATTAAGACTAAAGTCTTGATTGATAGGCTAATTAAAAATATCTATAGCTTTCAAATGGTATCACATTTTTTGAATCCAAAACATGTGTCACATTCTATGCTTCACATACTATAAGATTACAAAAAAATGAATTTCGTGAATTTTTGACCAAGTTAAGGTGGTTAGACATACAAGTTTTTATATTTTTTAAAAGTTGTAATAAAAAATTCATAATTAATTATTTACTAGGAAAAAATTACAAAAAAAATGCATCACATCAAGAAATGAGTCTTCTACTTATATTTAAAATCTTATAAAAAAATATTATCATTTTATTGTGGTTAGGGTGGTAAGACAGACAACTGCTTCTTATTTTTTCCTTGAAATTTAAGTACTCTGCATTGAAATTTCAAATTTTCACCAAATAGTTTTTTTTTTTTAAATAAACCTAGTAGTTTAGAAACTACATTCAATTTGCTATAGATTCCATTCTTACATATTTTTGAAATAATATAGATAACTTATTCAAATTTTTATGTCAAGTTGCCTAACTCTGATTTTTCTAAATTTTTTGCCACTTAAGGGCCTATTTTTTCCATGATGATCCTACACATACCCTCCATTGATGTGGACTTAGATAGGCATCAACAATGTAAAGAGGATATGAGATAATTTTATTTAGATGGTCTCTCCTATAAACAAATTTTTGACCTGAAAATAACAAAATCCCATCTTGCACCTTTTTTTGTCGACCCTATCCCTAACCTACCCATTCCTAAAAATAAACCTAGAATATCGATGGGGTGGCGCAGATATCCACAAATGACTGCACAATTTTGGGAGCGATGGTGGGTGGTATTTGGCCATCCACCACATGATAATTTGGAGGTCCCTTTATACTTTTTGAGGAAATTATATGCAAAGTTTGTTTTGGGGAAAAAGCTCAATTATTTTGATTTTAAATCATTTTAGGGTGTTGGTGGTGGCATTCCAAAATAGAGGTTAGGGGCACATGTTGATCCTTGATGCACCATGCATTCCCAACATCTTGTAGATCCTCTTACTCCTTCCATTCCTACACATGTGCATCATCGTGCAGTGGTATCCACATTAGGATCTTTGAGTACACTTGCAAGAAACCTTGATGATCATTCTTCTGTGATGATGGCTGGGGCTAGAGATTGTCACCACAACAAAGCATTGTATGGAGCTAGTCCTAGTACCACTCCATAAGTGTTGACACCCCACATATGTACTAATTGTCATCTGGTATGCTATTGACTTGATCAAGCTACACCTAGTTTGAGTAGACATGGAGATTTTGGTGGAGAATCTAGTGGCATCAGTTTATATGTTGATTTTCTTATTGTAGAGCATCACCCTACAAACATTTTGACATAGGTATAAATATGCTAGGATGTAGTTGAGCATGTAGAGACAGATCCTGGAATAGAGGACGCACACCAACCTCTTATAGTATAATTGAAATATGATAAATTTTAAATTAAATTGAATTAAATCATTTTTAACCATCTTACATCTAATTTCAACTTTCTTTCTCTTGTATGTAGATTTATTTAGAGCCTGTAGAGATAGGTCTAGGTGCACCAGAGCATGCAAAGCAACCTCACACACCTAATTTAATTTTATGATAAATTATAATTAAATTATCGTTAAATCATTTTTAATCATCTTACATCTGATTTCAACTTTCTTTCTCTTGTACAAAGTGATTTAGGTCATTTGGATAGTCCGCGTGGTGCGAAGAGGTCTCTTGATTATAGAGACGATATGAGTTAGATTATTTCATGGACTACATATATTGTTACTCATGCACTTAATATATTGTTTCATGGACTTTATTTCATGGGTTGTATTCTCATGTACTTAATATATTGTTTCATAGACTTTATTAATTTCAATGTTTTATGGTCTATTAATGTTAAATAGTAATTTACACATGTGCATTTATACATCTTATGTGAAATTCATATGAAATTGATAGGAAATATTTTTACTTCGCAAAATATTCATAGTTAAGACATTAATATGACATTAATGCAAAATTAAATACAAATATAAAATTAAAGCTGAAATTAATAGGACATTTAAATATTTGCACTCTAAAAATTGAGTAATTCATAGTCAAGGCATTAACTTATCAAAGAAGTTCTAAAAAAATTACTTAAGGGGATCAAATACTTCAAAGTACATATCTCATAGTTAATTGCTACAATTGCTTAAGGGGATCAAAGAAGTTTTAAAAAAAATTGCTTAATGGGATTAAATACTTCAAAGTACATGTCTCATATTTAATCACAATCGATATAATTAAGTATTAGACTTTAGGGTGACTCATCATAACAAATGATATAATATTGTATAAATATTTAGGATATGTCCTAATAGGACGCCTTAAGGGGATCAAATTCTTCAAAGTACATTCCTCATATTTAATCACAATTGATATAATTAAGTAGTCGAATTTAGGATGACTCATCATAACAATCACAAAAGTTATACAAAAATAATTTTAATGTTAATATAATTTATGTCATAATAGGAGGTATTAAAGGTCCTAATAGGATTTCTTATAGGGATGAAATAATTCAAAGTACATGTCTCATGTTGGATCACAATTGATATAATTAAGTATTAGACTTTAGGGTGACTCATCATAACAAATGATATAATTAAGTATAAATATTTAGGATATGTGCTTATAGGATGTCTTATGGGAACAAATACTTCAAAGTACATGTCTCATATTTAATCGCAATTGATATAATTAAGTATTAGAATTTAGGATGAATCATCATAATTGTAGACATTGAAAAATGTCCTAATCCATGTCATACATTTGGATCGGATTTATTAACACCATTTCCTTTTTATCTATCATCTTTTTGCTTAATTAATTCAATTATCCTAGATAATTAATTAATTGCATCATTTTCTTCTATTTGGCCTAATTAATTAAATTGGGTTAATTCACCTCTTTTCACATTAACACTTCATCTCATTAAATTGAATAGATCAAAATATTTAATTTAATCCCCTAGAAGTCATCTTATTTAATTAAATAACCCTAAGTTATTTAATTAAATATCATTTCTCCCCTCCCCTATTTATTAAATCATCTAATTTAATAAATATCTTCTAAATAGATTCTAATTGCTGAATTGCATAAATTGAACCTTGTTTAATTAGCAATTAAACTAATTATTCCTCTAATCAAAGGGAATATTCCCATGGAATATTCTTTATCCTTTTTTTTGCATAATTAAAACTTTGTTTTAATTTGTAAAATACCTTTTTCCTCATCCAAATGGAATATTCTAAGGAATATTCCCTCTCCTCCAATCAACTCACTTAGCTTCAAAAGAAAGTTAACCCTTCAACCTCTTTAGCAAGTTACCTTTGACCTGTGTGAGTAGGTCAAAAGTGTGTTTGTTTGAGGTAATTATGAGCCTTTGATTAACCTTCATATTGCATTCTCATGATCCATTGATCCGAATTAATGATTCATGCATGCTTCTCATCTCTTTCATCCTGAACCATTGATTAAGCTTTTTGATCTCAACCATTCATTCTTCATTTTCTCTCCTATAAATAGATCACTCTTTGGAGACAAATGGATCCATATTTTATTGCAAAGTCATACTATTGAATTTAATCACATCCATACTCTCAATTTGTAGACATTTAGCTTATTTTTAGTTCATTTTTAGTTGTATAATAGCTTAGAGCATCCATTAATGGCTTCCATGCATCCATCTTAGCTTGTAAATAAATTAGGGTTTTCATCTTTTAGGCATCATTTTAGCTTAAATTAGCTTAGATTAGCTTAGAAATTGCATACTTAGATCATTTATAGCATAAAATAATTGTAACCTAGCTTGCATCATGTTCATCTTAGCTTAATTTAGGTTTTCGTACATCAAACATCATGGTTTCATCGATTCTCTTCCATAGAATCAACTAAAACAAGCTCACTATCACAAGATTGGGAAAAGGGTCGTTAGTCCAAATCAATATGACACAAATTCCAGAACAAGATAAATTTCAATAGATTAGAGTAGATGTTTTCATTAAAGCTTTCATAAATTTATCATATTAGGTTTTTTGATAAAATGTTTACTTTCAATTTTGATTGACTGATCTTGTTGAGATTCAAGTATTGGTTGCTTCATTATGCTTTGATTCTTCATGGATCAAGCATAATTCAACCCATAACCAGTATATCAAAACCCTAATTTTCTAACTTAAATGGATCACAATGGGTCATTTTTAATTCATTTGTGCATTCACACCTAAGGATTTCTTGCAAATTGAGCTCTGACCCTTTGATGAAATGGCACACAATGAGCTTCGTTGACACATTTTCAATCGAGTTTGTGAGTTCTAGCAGCTTCCAGGCACAGGACCACTGATATGTGATTCAAAACTTGATTTGAAATTTGAAATTTTGATGAATTTATTAGGCATTAAAATCTAGAATTTGGGGGTGTCGCTATATAGTGATGCTCAAACTTCATTTGACAATGCCAAAATGATATATAGCAACACATATGTTTGGGGTGACACTTTTACAAATTTTTTTTTAGGGTTTCAAATTTTAAATGGTGATGTGTTTGTATCTGGCAATGCACTTGCCAATTTGAAAGTTAGGGTTAGGTTAGGCCAAATTCTAAAGCATGACTCCATCTTGTATGGTGACACATTTATCAATTTGAATTTTGAAATGCATTGGGCGTTGCTATTTGAATTTTGAATATAGCGATGCATTTATGATTTTCAAGCCAAAAATTTGAAATAACTTCAAATTTTGATGATTTCCTAATTCCATGGGCTTCATTGGTGCAAGAGAGTTTCCCACCATTGATGTTGAGAGAGCACCAACCCACCATACTTTAGAGATTGGGTGATCTATTAGAGTTACACCAAAAACACCTAAGAGAGATTAGATTATGGTATATTTCCCACACACTTGTTGTGACAAAATTTTTGTCCATGATAGCATTATGCAAGAGATGGCACAATGAGACTTCTTCTTTCCACCTTCCGACAGGAGAGGCAATAGTGACCTTGGAGGATGTGTGGTGGATATTGCGGTTGCCTATCCACAATGATCGCATGATTTACAATCCTGATACTGGATTGGATGCCTGATTTGAGGTGATGGGGATGGACTAGATTGTATTGGTCACATCTCAGATATATTTAGAGACATATAGAGGTCACATGCCTGATTTGAGGTGATGGGGATGGACTAGATTGTATTGGTCACATCTCAGATATATTTAGAGACATATAGAGGTCACATGCCGACCTTTAGATTGATTGTCATCATTTTAGGTTTGGTGGCTCCAGACAGACATGGTTAATTCTTCAATCTAGGTTGGGGTTTGGCTTGGCAGAGGATGCTTTACTTAAGGAATATTTTTATGTGGGGGCCCATGATGCTAACCTCCTTGTACCGTGATTTGCATGACTTTGTGTATTGCAACGTGGGAGCTATTGGTGCAGGTGTGACACTCCATATCTAGGCATGGGAGAATATTAAAGTGCTTCAACTGATTGTATAGATGATGAACGTGGAGCTAGATGATTCTATTGTATGGAGATACCAAGGTGCCATCACACTCAGGTACACAAGATAGATTGGATTCCCATACTGGCGACGAGTGATAGATGATATGATCATGTTTCGATGGTGGCCATGGCTTCAAATGCCACCATGGTTTGATGATATACAGCACTTATAATTTTCTAGAAAGACCCGATATATGCAGAGTCGTGAGCATACCATGGTTGATTGGTACCTTCCAGACAAAGTGGCTAGATAGTTTGGTGATGTTTAGGACATACCCGATCATGGCTATAGAGCTATTTTTGCATGATTGGTGAGAGAGGTTCCCACTTGGGGACTGACAATTTTGGCACCAGAGGCCATTGAGAGTTTCTATTAGTTGGTTGCCCAGCCTTGGGCATATGATCAGGGCTAGCCCATTGTGCAGACTACTCCAGCTTATGATGCATGGTTTGTTCCTTTGAGGTGACTTACAGATCCTACAGGGGCCCCTCCTAGAGGGAGGTCATGAGGTATAGTAGCTAGGGGTAGAGAATAAGGTGACCAAAAAGGCCATGATGGACAGGTTCCCCCCCCCAAGTGGGACAATAGCCTCCAGTAGTGCAGTAGCAACTAGTGCCACCACCACCACCATTGGATGCCATAGATGCGTAAATACAACAGGTGTAGGTTTTGATGGGTGAGAAAGACCATGCCTGCCAGTAGATTTTGGTTGTGGCTACTAAGTGAAACCAGGCTTAGCAATAGGTGGTTGCAATGACAGCTGAAAGGGATGTTGCGTTATAGAGTTTAGGCTATCATTGGGGAGAGGGATTAGGAGGTGGCTTGACATTAGTAGATTGAAAGCCTTATGACATCCACCCATGGTTGGATAGTTTCTGTGTAGCTATATAGAGAGGCTATTATGGAGGCTGCATATTACATGCATTACCATAGGGATGTACCATAGGCATTGACACAACCTAATTTTTCACAGTAGAGTGATGCACACCCCCAAGTAAAGGATCAACCTAAGTGGTAGGCTAGAGAGGGTAGTAGCCACCAAGGCTAGCTCTTTGTTGATGTACATACACTTTTTGATTTTTTCCCATTCTTTATACTGATATACATTCATGGGCTCCTTTTTTATATCCTTGTGGATATTTTATTTATGATCGATGTACATACACTAATCCAAATTTTGTACCATGACACATTTTTTGATATATATATGATACATATACATATGATTCATGCTATGATGTGTTGAATTTATTTCATGTATGGATGATGTATGGATGCTTATATATGATCATGTATGGATGCATTTACTCTATGCCTATGTGATATGCGATGATTATGCTATGGATGGATGCAATGTTATGTTCTTTTTCATTATCTTTTCATGATATGATATTATGATATGTAGATGTTATGGATGAAAATGATGTGGATGCATTTTTTTTTTGTATATTTTCTAGACATGTTTTATGATGTATTCATATGGATGTATGGATACAAATGCTTATGCAACAATTTAAGATGCTTAGAATAAAAAATCTATATTATTCCTCACAACTCAAATGATAATGCAAAATGTATGATGTGATATGGAATAATTATGCTAATGGATGTATGTATGTTGATGGTTTGTGGATGTAGGGTGGATGCATTGATGATTTTTTTGCGTGTCATGATACCAAGTTAGCACAGAGAGAAGATATAATAATAAAGAATGAATAATTGTTGCTGATGATGATTGATTCAAAAGATCTAACAAGTCCTTGATCCATCGATACTTTATTAGAGATGGTGACAAGACAATGCAAAAAAATGCAGGTTTGGATGCAGGATGGGTGATCACACTTTGGGATTGGGATTTTTTGTTGTTCCTTATTGTTTGATATAACACATAGACACAATGCATCAAGGTATTGATAACCAGGATGATGTTGTATCTAGTGTAATGGACTTTGACTTGACAAGCAAATTTAGGATAATTCTTGTTCACACCTTGACATATAGAAACATCGTTGGAATGTAAGTTAGAGGTTTAGAACATATTGGACCAAAGCATACACAATAGTCAACAACATACTCCAAATGACCATTCCTACACACAACTAAGAAAGTATGTGCCAAGATTATTTTACAAGAGTATCCACAAGCACAACAAATGAAAGATAATGATTGATGCCCCATCCCTTTCTCTCTAAATCATTTTAGATAGACATCATCGAGAGGTCCTTGGAATGGGTCATTAAGATAAATAATAAGAAAATATCAAAGACAAAAAATCAGTGTTATTTATAGCTCCTTCCTAGTTTAAGTTTAGCTAAAATGATATCTGATATTGATGCCCATTGTTGGAAGGATACATCCTAGGGCATGTTGATTAGAGGGTTGTTTGATGTTGGGATGATAATGCTAAGATGAGCTATTGCTATAAACTTCATTGGCATATTTACCTATGATTTATACTTTAGATTTTGACTTTTAGGTTTGCACTTTACAACTTGCTATGTTTGCTTTCTACTTGTTTTTCCAAAGGGTGAAGGTGACAATCATTTATTATGGGTGAAAGAAAGATGGGATGGATGGATTTGTATTTTTCTAGAATATTTGAATGTTCTTGTGTATTTTGAAAAATGTTTCAAGGTTGTTCTTGGTCTTTTTGGAAGTTTATATGGATGTTTAGGCTTTTTTCTAATTTTCTAAGGATGTTTAGGTTTTTTTGAATGTTTTGAGGCTTTTTAGTTATTTTGAATGTTTTATATTGTTTTTGGATTTTCCATTTTCAAATGTTTTTGTGTTTTTTGAATATTTGGATGTTTTTGGATTTTCAAGTTTATTTGGATTTATTTGGATATTTCTAGAGTTTTCCAAATGTTTAGGGGTTTTTTGAGGGTTTCCAAGTTTCAACCAAGAACCTAACCTAAAGACCTATCCTAGGGGCCTCGAGGGCTGATCAAATTGACAAATGCATCACCATACAAGATGGCATCATGATATAGAATTTGGCCTAACCTAACCCTAACTTTCAAATCGACAAGTGTGTCGCCAGATATAAACACATCACCATTTAAAATTTGAAACCCTAAAAACATATTTGGAAAAGCATCACCCTAGACATATGCATTGCTATATATCAGGGTATGTGTAGGATCATGATGGGCCAAAAAGTGGCAATATGATGGGTATGCGTAGCGTATGTGGCTAATGATTTTTTTTTACCTAAAGTTGCTAAAATGAAAAGGGTTTTTAAAGGAGATTCTAAAATTTCCACCAATATAAATTATGCTATACTTTGAATTTAATAAATAATTATTATTCATTTTCTATTTGAATTATGACTAAAGTCCTAATTGATAGGTGATTGAAAAACATCTATAGCTTTCAAATGATCACATTTTTTGAATCTAAAACATGAGTCCTCTACTTATATCTAAAAGTTTATAAAAAATATTATTATTTTATTGTGGTTAGGGTGGTTAGACAAACACCTACTTTTTTTCCTTGAAATTTAAGTACTAGTGCATCAATTGAAATTTCAAATTTTCACCAAATAGATTTTTAAAATAAACCTAGTAATTTAGAAACTACATTCAATTTTCTATAGATTCTATTCTTACATATTTTTGAAATAATATAGATAACTTATTCAAATTTTTACGTCAAGTTTCCTAACTCTAATTTTTCTAAATTTTTTGCCACTTAAGGGCCTATTTTTTCTATGATGATCTTGCACAGACCCATCATTTGGGTGTCACCGATTGAAGTTTGGGCATCGCTATATAGCGACGCCTCCAAATTCTAAATTCTAATGCCTAATAAATGCATCAAAATTTCAAATTTCAAATCAATTTTTGAATCAAATACTGGTGATCCTACGCCTGGAAGCCATTGGAACTCACGAACTCGATCAGAGATGTGTCGGGGAAGCTCCAAATGTGCCATTTCGTTGAAGGGTCAGAGCTCAATTTGCAAGAAATCCTTAGGTGTGAATGCACAAATGAATTGAAAATGACCCCTTTTGATCTATTTAAGCTAGAAAATTAGGGCTTTTTACCCTAATTTAACCTTTTTAATGGGGTTTATTATTATTTTCACTAATTTTGCTAATTTAGACCTAATTTTGCATCTATTTTCCATTTTTTGGCATTATTCTTGCATCCCGAAACTTTTTTGGACCCTTGGGGTAACTTTTGAACCTTTATCAAGAAATCAACCCAAAATTCAGAATTTTTGCTTGATTTCTCAAGGGGGTAGGTAGTCAATTTTATCCTTCCATTGGGGCATCTAAAAAATCATTTTTTAATTTTTTTTTGATTCAGGCAACATTTTTATCCAAAGAGCATTCTTTGAACTAAAGCAACAGGTACCTTGCTTCAAAGATGGGCAAAATGTAGACATTGAAAAATGTCCTAATCGATGTCATACACTCGAATAAGATTTATTAAAATCATTTCCTCTTTATCTATCCTCTTTTCACTTAATTAATTCAATTAACCTAGCTAATTGAATTAATTGCATCATTTTCATCTATTTGGCCTAATTAATTAAATTGGGTTAATTCACCTCTTTTTTCACATTAACACTTCATCTCATTAAATTGAACATATCAAAATATTTAATTTAATCCCCTAAGTCATCTTATTTAATTAAATAACCCTAAGTTATTTAATTAAATATCATTTCTCCCCTCCCCTATTTATTAAATCATCTAATTTAATAAATATCTTCTAAATCTTCTAATTCCCTAATTGCATAAATTAAACCTTGTTTAATTAGCAATTAAACTAATTATTCCTCTAATCAAAGGGAATATTCCCATGGAATATTCTTTATACTTTTTTTTGCATAATTAAAACTTTGTTTTAATTTGTAAAATACCTTTTTCCTCATCCAAATGGAATATTCTAAGGAATATTCCCTCTCCTCCAATCAATTCACTTAGCTTCAAAAGAAAGTTAACCCTTCAACCTCTTTAGCAAGTTACCTTTGACCTGTGTGAACAAGTCAAAAGTGTGTTTGTTTGAGGTAATTATGAGCCTTTTATTAATCTTTATCTTACATTCTCATCTGTTGATAAGAATCCATGATCCATGCTTCTCATCTCTTTCATCCCAAACCATTGATTGAGATTTTTGATCTCAACCATTCATTCTTCATTTGCTCTCCTATAAATAGACCACTAATTGGAGACAAATAGATCCATCTTTAATTGCAAAGTCATGCTGTTGAATTTACTCACATCCATACTCTCAATTTGTAGACATTTAGCTTATTTTTAGTTCATTTTTAGTTGTATAATAGCTTAGAGCATCCATTAATGGCTTTCATGCATCCATCTTAGCTTGTAAATAAATTAGGGTTTTCATCTTTTAAGCATCATTTTAGCTTAAAAATTATCTTAGATTAACTTATAAATTGCATACTTAGATAATTTATAGCATAAAATCATGGTAACCTAGCTTGCATCATGTTCATTTTAGCTTAATTTAGGTTTTCATACATCAAACATCATGGTTTCATCGATTCTGTTCCATAGAATCAACTGAAACAAGCTCACTATCATGGGATTGGGAGATGGTCATTGGTCCACATCAACATGACACCAATTCCACAACAAGATAAATTTCAATAGATTAGAGTAGATGCTTTCTTTAAAGCTTTCATAAATTTAGTGCATGTTAGGTTTTTTGATAAAATGTTTACTTTCAATTTTGATTGACTGATCTTGTTGAGATTCAAGTATTGGTTGCTTCATTATGCTTTGATTCTTCATGGATCAAGCATAAGTCATCCCATAACCAGTACCTTCGCATCAAAAATAACAATCACATTCTATATAATTTAAATAGTGTCAATGCTAATTTAATTTAAGTTGTAATAGGATGTATTAAGGGGTCCTAATAGGATATATTAAGGGGATGAAAGAAGTTATCAAAACTTGGTGTAGTTGCCCAAGGCAACCCAATTTAACAATAATATACATGATATTTAGTGATTATATAATCAAATTTAAAGTTTCAAAGTAGGAAAATATGCACATTTTAAAATAAAAATAATATATAGAATATTGATTTTGATATATACAAGTGTAGAGTATAATTGTGTATGTACATACATGCCAAATCAAAACAATTTTTACAAAATGTGGCTATGCCATATCAATAAAATCTGAAACTTGTGGGGAATGTGATGCATGGAATCACTCTCATCTCTCTTCTCCATTCTGGTTTTGTTTCTTTCTTTTAGGTGTTAGATTTAATTTTTTTTATGTGATTTGTTTTATAATGTGTGTAAAGCTTCCTTTCTATATCTGCTTGACAAGATGATAGTTAAGAAATGAGGTAATTGTTGATAGTTGGTAGTTGAAAGGGGGATGAGTACTTGAAGAGAAGGAATTCTGAAATAGGGGTTGGTTTGATGCTAAAGAGAATGGGGGTTCTCATGATTCAAAAAGGAAATCAATGGTGAAAAGAAACAAGTCACTCAAAACTCAGCGACATTGCTCGACTAGAAGAAGAGTTGAATTCTCATTTGAATAACGGTGAGGTTGTATGTGATCAGTTCAATCATTGAGGCCAAATATGCTATGTAATGAAGCCCTTGTAGAATGAAAGGAACACTATTTCAGTGAATAAACTATTTGCAAATGACTGAAACCATTGGGAATTAAAGAATGCATCTTGTTCCTCTTGTCTTGACTATATATGATCACACTCTAGTTTGTTTCTTTTAAGTTTAATCCTAAACTTCTTATAAATGTTATGATGGTTTACTTAGCTTGAATTATCTGTGAGTTGATTTACCCTGTGACTAGCAAGGTATTCCATTAGAATGTAGCAAGTCTTCATGCCACCTGATATGAAAATGATACAAGAAATATCAATGAAATCATCAAAACATGTATTTTAATTTATGTAAAATTATCTATATACACAACTTGTACCTGCATTTACAAGTATTCCACACATGTGTGTAGGTTGAATCTGCATCCTCTCCTTTTTGTTTCAAAGCATGAGATCAATGTGATGATAGATTAAGGATACTAAAAAGGATAATAAATCAATTTTAACTATTAATGTACAAGAAATATCAATATATAATAAAAACATGTATTTAAATATATTTTAACTAATAATTACCTATTTTTACCAAGTATTCCATGTTGTTTAAGTTGAATCTGCATGGAATCTCCTTTTTGTCTCAAAGTATGGGTGCTGCCACAATACTGTGTCTCACTTTTGGGATGTGCTGATTTTTGTCTAAAATCATTGTTTTTAGAAAAAACTAATGATTTAAGTCTTGATAGGCTCCATCTAAAGGTTTTTAATTTAAGAGGGATACATAAGACCCCCTTAGATCAAACCCCCTTGGATAGAACCCCTATAGTATTAAATCATACCCACAATGTAGTCTCCTTCACAGCTATCAAAATGTTGGCAAAAAACCACATTTTCTTTACCTTTTGAGGGATATAACATCTTTTAAAAATTATATTTTAAAGATTGTAGCCCTTGAAACTAGCTTTCCAGCAAGTATAGGTTTGGTATATTTTCATTTTATCATGTATTTAATTTTCAATTTTTTACTAATCATAGGTTTTTCTCTAAACATCAAGCTCTTTGTTGTGCAGAGATGGAAAAATAGTAAACCGTTATAAAAAAAATCAAAAAATACCCATTCCATAAATGTTGATTTCCTTGTTTCACCCAAAAAAGAAAAATTAGATTTCAATATATACAAAAAAATTAAGTTTGTACAACACACATGTATGCCCAAATTATAGTTATAGTGACTTCAAAAATTAATTTAAAAAAGAAAATGCAACAAAAAATTATGAAAAAATATCCTTTCCCTAGGTATTGATGTTTAGAATCTATATTCAAAAAATTAGAATTTAATCTTTTATAGAAAAAAAATTATGTTGTACAACACAAACATTACTTTCTTAAAATGTTGGTTTCTGTCTAAAACTAGTTATTACAGAAGATGTTGAAAGATTCATGATTTATTTTGGAAAATTTGAAGAAAAATATATTTAGAATTTACACAAAAATTGCCACAAATCACTAGTTCACATTATCTTCAAATTTTTATGGTTTAGCTTCTATAGGTCTCAAAAGATGAAGATTCAGTTAAATATATTGATGTAAATGTCCATCTTGGAAAAAAAATGAGACAGAGTATTGTGATTTGACCCATATGTGATAAATTTGTGATGATGGCTTAAGGATATAAAAGGAAAATTTAAATAACACACAAGCAATATCAAAACATGTATTTAATGTATTTAAAAGGACAATATAAAACATAAAGTATATTTACCTATATTTACTTATTCCATTGTACCATCTATGTCCTATCTTTTCAATAATGCTTCTATAATTGTCTCATGCTCTTCCATAGAAATTGTCCATAACTCTTTATTTGTAGGTCTTCCACGATACCTCACTAGTTTTACATTTGTTGCCACCACCAAATGTGAGCAGTGTGTAATATTCTTATGTGTTCATAATCTTCGAATGTAGGCAAACCATTCTTCCTTATTAGGTATTTTCGTAGCAAAGTGCCAAAAACCACCACTAAAACTATTAGATAATGATAGCCATCATCAAAGAAGTTCTCAAAATTTGCTTAAGGGGATGTCTTAAGGGGATCACCGAAACCTATTGGATAATGATAGCCATCATCATCTTCTCGAGGTGCTATTGAATTATTTTTAGTCTCCACACAATGATCCAACCAATATTCCATTTCCTCTTCATTATCCTTAGGTGCAACAACATCATACACATTCCCTACAAACAAAATTTGATTCAATAACTTGCACATGTCCATATAATTTGACCAACCTACATACATGCATTCATATGTATATAAATAAATAAAAACGTTATAAAATAGTAATAAAGTGAAATAAAATGAAATAAATTAAATTAAATTACCTTCTTATACAAGGTTTGAAACACAATCATAGTTGTCTAATGCAAACACTTGATCATTGTCTTCAATTGTTGTTTCATATTGATTGTGTGCTTGTGAAGGTGTCAATGATCTTTGCTCCCACTCTTCAATCCATTCTATATTTTCACATGCTTCCCAATCTCCTGAAATATAAAACTGACAAAAACATGTAAGCTCCATTTTCCAAATAGTCCATGTGATTACATTCAAACTCTTAAATGAATTCCATTTAGTAGATCCACTAATTATCTCACAATCAAGTCTAGGTAGAATGTTGTCTTCTTCAACCAACCGAAAGAATCAATGAACTATAGAGTAATCAATTGATCCAAGTGTAGATTATCTTGCATTGCACCAATCCATAATCCCACATGCATCTTTAATTTTTACTGCATCCTCAAATTTCAATTGCTCTCTAGCAAGAATTATTTTAACACACACTAACTCCATCATGTTCTCCTTTACCATGTCTAGCTTCAAAAAAACTCCACATATGTTGGACATTATGTTCCTTGTGAACCCTACTTAACTAATAGAACATTTGAGCATTCTTGAACCGTCCCATACAATTATCTAACCATATGAGATGTTCTGTCATCTAGATTACTCTTTCTCTTAAATTTGTATAAAATATATTGAAATAGTATTGAACAAAATTTGACGAGTGTTACTGGTTGTCACTCAAATATAAATGATACTCCCTCAAAAATTTTCTATCATCCTTTGTGCTATCATCTACATGTCTATAAACAATATGAACAAACATAACCACTTGTACTGAATTGCAATATTGTGATTGGATTTCCTCTTGTGAAGTTAGAGTATAGTTTTCCACAAAATCAAGCATTGATAGTATAGTTCCAACTAGAAATGTGTTTCTACATGCGCAAAATTTTCCATCAAGCCATCAAGCAGGTTGAGAGTTCTTGACATATTTTGGTACAAGCTTACTCTTAAATTTTGATATGAATGCATGTACACTAATTTTTTTTTTGTAACTAAATCACAAGGCTTTCCATTTTTTTCATCTTTTAAAGAATATTCAACATTCTTAAATATTTTAACATCCACTAATTGGTTATCAAAATCATTTTCAACACTTTCATGCATACAAACTCTTAAGAATGAAATATTGCCACAACTAGTGCATTGTCCAAAAATACATGAACTTAAATAATTTTTTTTTCCATTAGATCTTTCACAAAACAAACTTGATATAAAATCCTTTATTGTTTCAAGTGGCATATTAATACCACATTCCTACATAATCATGTTAGTATGTAAAGTACAACACACACACACACACACACACACACACACACACACACACACACACACACACACACATATATATATATAAACATCATAATAATAACGAAATTGAACATGTGTTTTACAACAACAAGATATTCGTTGCTTATTAATTTTTACATACCAAGGTTTACATTTTTTAAAGACCTTTGACTTATTTAAATATTGCCAGGTAACACTAAATCACCATAAATTTTTCTATAAAATTCATTTTATGTTGTATTTAATAGGTGTTTTGGATAAGGATTGTGAACTTTGGACCCCACTCTTAATTTTAAAATATCTCTAGCATTAGATGATACCCTATTATTATCATGACAATATTTTTCAATCAAAGATTTGATTTCAAAATTTAATTTCATGTTAGACCTTGGGAGTCAGCCACTAAAACTCCAACATTGGTTGATTGGATCATTTTCGATACTTTTTCTTCTCTTTCCCTCTCTTAGAAATGTTTTAGGATGTATTTTTAGAATTTAACTAATATTCCTTACCATTCTTTTATAAAAAGTTGCTTTATTAACTATAGCAGTTATTATAGCTTGTCTTGCTTCATTCTTATCTTAAATAGATAGACTATTTTTTCCAATAAACTCAATGGCACTAGCAATAGTAGACATAACATGTTTTAGTGATTGATCTTTTCTTCTTGGTTTAACAAAAATACTTAACTTTTTCATTACTTTTCTCATTTTTCACATTCTCATCAATTTCATCATTAGTTGACATTGAAATGAAAGTTTTTTACAATAAAAAATTCTTTGTATAATCTATTAGCATGCATTCTTATTTGTCTCCAAGAAATCTTACCATGAAGATTATCCAAAACATCTTTTTTAGTTTAAAGAAAAAAAAATCATTTTCCACTTCAAAACGATTTTTATTTTCATCTTCATTTTCATCAACAAACCGGTTTTCATTTTCATTTTCAACAAAAAAAATAAATTTATTTTTATTTTCAACAAAAAAATGATTTTCATCTTCATTTTCAACAAAAAAATGATTTTCATCTTCATTTTCAACAATAAAATGATTTTCATCTTCATTTTCAACAAAAAAATGATTTTCATTTTCAACAACAATATGTCTAAGAATTTCATCTCTATGAAAATTATTGATGTCAACATTGTTAAATCCAACACCTTTTAAATCTTCTATAAACAAAGTTTCCATATCATTCAAAGGTGGATTTGAAGACGTACTTGGATTTGTGCCTATTGAAACATTCTCCATAGCATTGAAAGGGGATTTGAAGACATATCATGAGTAGTTTGTATAATTGTATTATTTTCCACATTCACCTCTTGCAAATTAGCATCATCTATATCCATGGGCTCCTCAATATTTTTTATCTTCAATAGTTGTGGAATTGGATGCTTCAACATTATTCATTGATTGAACCCTCATTCTTCTATCTGTATCTTTTTCCCTCCTCTCTCTTTGATTGAATTTCTTTAGGGGCCAATACCTTCCTATCTTTCCTCTTATTATGACATTGTGATCCCATGATTAAATTTTTTTGATGTACAAATGAATATCAATAGTGAAATTCTTTCTTCTTTGTTCCTCCTTCAAACGAGTAGAAAATGAACACAATTCCACTCAAACATTGTCCCAATGATGCCTCCCTTCAAAATTGATATAAAATCCCAAGTTGAAGAGCCTCTACAAGATAAAATTTGATAGAAAATAGTTAAATAATTGTTGTTGGCTGTATAGACCAAGTTACAAAATTCATAATGTACTTGTTTAGTAGTAAAAATTAAAAAACCAATTAAATACAACTTAGGATCTCATTTACAGAATGGGATCCGATTCTTTAAATTAGGATCCCATTGATTAAACAAGATATTGTAGTAAACGTGATCCCAATTTGTAAACGAGATCCCCATACTTTTTCTAACGGTCAAAAGAATAATTCTAGAAAACGAGATCTCGTTTAGTAAATGAGATCCCATTATTAAAATTGGGATCCCAATTTATAAAATCTGAATTTTAGGTAAGGTTTTTACCTTGTTAGCCAGTTTGGGAAAAGGGCTAGGGACCCAAACCTAGGCTTTTGACTTGGTTTGACTTGCAAGTTGAAGGTCGTATCAATTTCACAAGAAAATAGTGACTTTGGGCATGTATGAATACCTTTTTTGTATATTTTTTTGATGAAATTAAAACCCATTATAGGTGAGATAATGTAGATTCCAAATATGTAATTTTTTTTACAATTATATTTTTTTTCTTCTATTTTTTAAATAATTTATGATGAAAATGGTCCATAAATTTGAAATATCAATGTTTTTATGTATTTTAATAATTTTTTATTAAAATAATTTTTTGAAACACAAATTGTACGAAAGCATACTTTAGAAAATTCTTTTCAATTTGAAAAAAAATCAAAAAATGATAACTTTAGGCCATCTTATGTGTGATGTACACGATGATTTTCAAAGCAACAAATATGGCCAATAAAAAATTAACAAAAAATATCGAAAGCATGCTTCAGTGAGTTACAAATATTTTTCCAAAAGGATTTAGAAAAATAAAATTATTTAGGCCAAAATATGGATGTACACATGCATGGTATGGTAAAAGAAAGTGACTTTTAAACAGTGGTTTTTAGAAACACCTATTGAAAATCAATTTGTATCATCTGGGTATTGAAATAAATTACATATTTGGAAGCTAGACTCCGAGTACTGCATTTTATAATTAGTGATTTTTTTTAAGATTCCATCTTTAAGTGCTTCAAATTTTTTAAGTTCAAATGTGACAAATTCTAAAAATCAGGGAAAACACTTCCACTTTTTGGCCAAAAAGTGGACTCAACTTCATGCCAACACTCACCATCTAGGGAGCCTTTCACCTATCTAGGGAAGCATCAACATGGTGGATGAACAAAAAAATGGAGCTTGGGTTAAGTTCCTTAAGTCTCACTTGGGATGAATTCATGGGAATTTTTTGAAAGCAATGGCTACCTCAACTTTATTATGATCCTGGAAGCTTACTAATTTTTAGAATTTAAGGCAAGGAGATTCCTTAGTAATTGAGTATTGAGAGAAATTCACTCATCTCCTAAAGTATGTACCTATGTACCAAAAGGACAAGTGGTTTCACATTAGGAAATTCATCATGGGCCTCAACACCTAAATCAAAGAAGTAGACATACATGGTCTTGGTACTATGGACTTGGTGTATGAGAAAGCTATTAAGAAAGAGTAGAGGCTTAAATCTGTCTCTTCCTTTTGTGAAAATAATTAGAAAAAGTTTAATTCATCACAAGAAAATAAAAATTTAAAGAAGCCAAGTGATGGGAAATATTTTCAAAGGAAAGGAGGCAAGGGATTCTATAATAATCAAAATGAATCTAGAAGAGACTATATGGGAAATAATAATAGAAATAGAAATGCCAACAAGAATGAAGGCCCAGTTATGAGAAACCAGTAACAAGGCAAGGGCTGTTGAGAGGATGTTTCATGTGTGGAGATCACTATGTAAGTCAATGCCCCAACAAACCACCAAAGAAACAACCACATGGAAATCCTCTACCTCCTCAATGGCTAGCATTCCAGTAGAAGATTCATGTGGCACTAGACAACCAAAAGGTAGAGTATCAGATTACTCCCATGAAAATTCTAGGTACTTTGTTTGGTACACCTATTACAATTCTAATTGATACCAATGCAACAAAATATTTGGTTTCTCCTAGTATATCTAGTAAATTTTTAGAAAAGTCAGCCATATGGAAAAGTTTTGGATTGGTGAATATGCAAACCAACCAAGAGCTAAGGTGGAGCAATACTTATTCAAAGAAAGGGTTGAAATTATGGGTTTCTCTACGTAAGTAAATTTGTATGTAGCCCCCTAGGTTCATATGATTTCATATTACAAATGAGTTGGATATAGAAGCATAGAGCCAAAGTAGATTGTCATGCTAAAATTGTAGAATGCTTAGATGATCTTGGGAACTGGGTATTCTTGCAAGGGATGCCTAGAAAAGTCAAGTTGCGGTAAATCTCTATCATACAAATGCATAGATCTTAGAAGAATGGATGTCAATTTTTTCCTGTGAAAATGGAAAAGCTAGAGGAATGCAATGAGTTCATCTCTCAAAATGACATAATGTACTATGGACCCAAAGATCTCTAGGAAGTCGAGGATGGCAAGGTGGTGGAATCAAGAAAATAGGATATGGAGAAATATCATATCCTAAGGGACTTTGTGGATGCCTTTCTAGATGAATTACATAGATTACCTCCAAAAAGAGTGTTTGATTTCTCCATTAATATTGTTCTAGGGTCAGAGAATATATCAAAAATTCCATATAGGATGACCACAATGGAGTTAATGGAACTAAAAGCTCAATTGGAGGAGTTGTTGTCCAAAGGATTGATTAGATCCAATGTTTCACCCTAGGGAGCACTAGTGATCTTCATGAAGAAGGATGGTATACTGTGCTTGTGCATAGATTATCACTTGCTTAACAAGGCAACAATAAAGAACAAGTACACTATAACATCCCGCTATGCAAGCCCGAAGGGTAAGACCCAAAAGAGGACAAGATAATTTTTTATTTAAAACATGAAGAATAACCTACACATAAAGAAGTTGCCAATAAGATATATCGACAACAAACATGGACAAGCATGGTCGAATGTACAACCAAGTGGAGAGGATTGATTTACCCTTTAGAGAAAAACCGAACATGAGCAAACATGATAGCTTCAATTTTTTTTTTTTGGAACTTCTTGCTATGGAACTTTCTATGCCGGTGCTTTGGAAATTTTCTACACTAGAACTTTTTGCGTTGGTGCTTCAAAAATTTTCTGCTCAGGAACCTTCTGTGCCGGTGCTCCAAATTTTTTTTGTTCCATAACTTTTCACACTAGTGCTCTGGAAATTTTCTGTGTTGGAAATTTCTACACTGGTGCTTTGGAAATTTTCTACTGTAACATCTTAGATCACAATATAGAAAGCTCTGATGCACCAAAAATTTAGCAATAACAACATAGAGCAACAAACAGAAAGTGGCGATGCGCCAAAAATTTAGCAACAACAATGTAGTGCTACAAACAAAAAGTAGTGATGCACTAGAACTTTAGCAAAAACAACATAGAGCAAAAAATAGAAAGTGACGATGCACCAAAAAGTTTGAAGACCATAGCATGAAGGAAGTACAAAACCAAAGCTTTGATTTTTGCATGAAAAATTCTGAAAGAAAGGCCAAAATGATCACCATGGTACAATCGAGTCCTATACCAACACTGAACATTTAAGCCAAACATAAAACATCACATTTCTTCTCATTAATTTATATGATTACATCTCATCTCTCAAGAGAGTATAATATACATAAAGGGATATACATGAGTATAATGGCATAGCCATGAATGAAATACATCAATTGAAGAGATAAGTACAAGAGAGGACACCTCCAACTGATGCTCCAATAACCTGTACACCAGTCCCCAATGGCAGTGGCGATGCCTCCCTACCATGTGGACTCAAAAGAGACACCCCCACCGTGCTCGAAGGTAGTCACAAGGCCCAAGCAGAAATAACAAGAAAATGGTACTAAAATCCAACACTCACATTACACATGAAGCAAACACGAAATACAATGCATAAGGCCAATGTCACAACATGAAGATGCTCATACAATAACATGTTGGGTACTACTCACGAATACTAAGGTAATAGGTACTAGAGTTTAGATTTTATGGAGTGTCATCATGCATGCTCAAAGGGATGGCACTACAAAAAATCAAATACACCTCTCATACAGATTAGGAGACTCAATCATGCCCAAATCAATGCCCTGCAGACGGATAACTCAACGCCCTGCAATCAGATAAGCCTTCTCGAGTGGATCCTTAGCCTTTAAAAGTGCTCAAGGAAATGCATGAGGACTCATGAATTTATAGTGTTTTAACCCATTTTTTTTCTTTAGTTAACACTTGTTTACAATAACTCTACTACTAGTTCCCCTGGTAGCCACCTGTTGGCCTCGGGCCCGTAGAGAGCCACTCCATAAGACCACTCTAATTACTTGGACTTAAGCTCATCTCATTTAACCAAATGAGGAATCCATAGAGAATATGAAACAATGAAAAATCCACTAAAATTCATCATTAAAACATTTTAAAACAGCCAAGCAACATTGTTGCTAACTCATTTAAACAACTGATCACATACGTTAACAAGTAGATCAAATACCATTCAAACATTCACCATTAACTTCATAAAAAGAAACCAATCATATAATCAGTATTAACCTCATTAAATAATCCCACAAATCCACTTTTAATTCAATAAGAAACTACTATGCAACTGTGGGACAACACGAGCTTCCAGTTGTTGTTCCAACGAATGAGAAAGAGGCATAAAAATTTCATAAAAATATCAAAGTGCCCAGATCTAAATTGGAGCTTGACCAAGTTCATATTTTGATGTTTTCAGTTGGATTTCACCTTTGGTTTCTAAGTTTATGACCAAAATAAGGTGTTGTTATGAAAAACATGTTTTTAGCCAAGCTGGGAAAACAAACATGAAAAATGAAAGCTCCTAGATTGAAAATTGGATAAAGACCCAGTTGAGATATGGGTGTTCCTACATGAAATCCACCTTTATTTTACATTTTTAATAAGTGGTTAAAGAGCAGCATCAAAAAATGTGTTTACACAAACTGGGCAAAATAAACATGAAAAATGAAAGTGTGTGGATTGAAAATCAGACAAAGGCCCAGTTGAGATATGGGAATTCTTACATGGAATCCACCTTTATTTTTTATTTTTAACAGGTGGTTAATGAGAAACAATAAAAATGCATTTTCACAAGTTGGGCAAAAACTAAAAAAAAAGAAAGAGAATGGAAGTGCATAGAAATCTATTTTGCCAACAACCCATTTTAGATTTAACTATTTCTAGTTGAATTCCACCTTTGTTTCAAATTTTAGGACAAGAGAATGGATCTATTTTAGAACAAACAATGACAATGAAACAAATTGGAAATGCATAGTCAAGTCTGCCATAAAGAAAACTACAGGGCAGCTAATCAAAACCCACACAATCATTATGCAACCACCCAATATTCACACAAATAAAATAGAGGAATAAATTTTACATAAGGAGATGCAAAGCATACCATTCCTAAGTTAAATCGCATTCAATATCACCATAAATTCAAGGGTTTCAAGAATCATAGAAAAATAAATCAATGTTTCCTGAAAATTGAAATGAAAGAATGCTCTGAATATAACGCGCGGTTGGGTTCCAAAATAGGACAACAAGGAGGAAATGACATATTGAAATCACCAATCAGATGCGCACAAATTTCTTCCCAACAAAATCTCCACATTTCTCCCCAACTCTGCTACCCAATTCGTGGGTTTTTTTCCTTCTCCTTCAAAAAAAGAGATTTTCTTTTGTCCAAAAGAAAATATATCCCCCCAAAAAAACTTCCTTCCATTTTATATATTCTTAATTTAAAAAAAAAAGAAATAAGACATTTGATTAAACAAGCTACTAAATCTTTCCAAAGCAATTAATAAAAATCACTAAATATACAACATTCTCTATTTCATATAAAAATATAATAATTTAAATCAAACATTAAAATACACACAAGCTCCCCAATAAGATCTAAATAAGACTATGAGAGCTCACAAAATGGGTTATTAAAATCATTTAAAATTATTAAATGAGATATATCATTCTCTTGAATTATCAATAAAAATCACTTAAAATAACATATTTAAAACCTCATGGATAAAACCATATCTCCAATCAATTAAACACAATAAAATACCATATTATAACACCGACAACCAAAATATATAGCCACATAAAAATATTAGTGGAAACCAAGATAAAATGTCTCAACAAAACATACTGGTAACCACATGCGACCAAAAGGTACTCTGGATGTTACCATTAGGTAACCAAATGACAAGACAACAATATAGGAACACTGCACTAACAAGGTGTAGTGTGCTAGGGTACAATACATTTGGCATGTGACTACCTCCAGTAACCATCATCGGAGAATATGAGTATGCTCAGGCCTGTGAATCTAGGCGGAGTCGATACTCAGTACCTGCATCACTCCAATTACACATCAAAGTACATGTGCATATAACATATGTCATATAGTTGAAACAACATCAATTATCAAGAAGAGGGTCATGATATCATAAGCCTCTCAAATATGAGTGTTATGACATCATCCCTTTTCCGTCCATAATCATACAAAAGCAATGATAACAATATATAAACATATAAGCATGTAATCCAAAATTATAACTAATCATGATAACCTTTCCCATACTCATGAATGTCTAATCTCATTATGATAACATTTAGCATTTAAAATATCAAATCAAAATCAAAATCAAAATGCTATCTTACCCAAGCTGGGGTCAGAGAGGTGTTACATTCTCCCTCCCTAAGATTTGACTTACTCCTGGAAGTCATGTAAACTCAATATGCAACTATGTCACACATTAGTACCCAAAATCTATTAATCAACATTAAAATAGTGTACTGGATTCCAAAGATGAGAAATATAATATTCATCATTCATCATTGAACGAAATAGAAAGAACAACCATTTAACATTCACCTTTCTAAGAATCATTATCATTATATTGATATATGCCTTACTTATAAGGTCTCAACATGAAACAAAATAACACAGTTAATCTTGCTAACATCACATGTGTCACAATTCTAAAAATAATCATTTATTTTAACATCCACATTCATTCAAGGATAGGTTAATATGCACATTGATTTCCACTAAGAATAGGGTAAAGAAAGTGTATAAGCATTCAATTTCTTCCAAAACGCTTTTTTTTTGCAACAATATTTGTTTTCCTCACACTTCCAATATCACACATTAGAATATATTTGGTATAAATATTACAATTTACACTTTCTAAAGCATAATAAGCCCACTTTTGAACTTTTCATATGTAACCATATCCAAGATGAAACATGCATTAATACATACATGCATACTTACATCACTAAGAATCACATCACAAGGCTACACAAAGGTCCATCTGAACACCAGGAAGGGCGGGTGCATGAAGTTGGTCGCACTTTTGTGGCCAAATGGGAAAAAAAATTGGAAAGAGATAACACGAGTGCGTTATGTCATTTTAAAAGAAAAAAAAAACTTAAATCTCTATCATTTTCCTTTTACTCTTTCTCAGCTCTGCCCATGGCCAAAAACCTTCAATTTTGTGCTCGCATTCTAGGAAGAAGGATTTCTACAAATTTCATCAAGAAATAGTTGGATTTTGTTTGCAAATATGGCACCACGATGATGAAGAGATGCCAGAGGTAAGTATTGTTTGCTATTTGGTTTGAATTTGTTAGTTTGAAATTGATTTTGTTTGTTTTAGGTTAGATTTGATTTTTTTTTTTTAAATTTGTAGGAAATCCTACAAATCCTCAACAAAATCAACCTCAACAATAAAATCAACCTCCTCCACCATTCTCTCAATTCCCTCCTGGCACTTAAGAAAATTTGAGGAGTGAAATTAAGAACAATAGAAAACAACTTGAGGATCTTATCAGTAGGTTGAGTGATCCAAATGCTTCAACCACAGAAAGAATGCTTCTAGAAAATTCATTTAAAGAAATGTTAAAAAATGTAGATGCAATCACCCAACAAATATCTAGATGGCAAGATAGGAGGCAGATAGCCAGGGCATATTATGCAGACAAATTATCATATAAACAAGTAAAAGATTTAAAAATTACTAAAGGTGATTTGTGCTCTCTATTGAATGACCCTAAAACAAATTAAAATCTTACCCTCAATGCAAAGAGGTTTCCTATTCATTGGTGCCACCACCAAGAGATTAAGAACCATTTTTATGAAATATGGTATATGGTCTTTGATTACCCACCATTTTCTTAGGCTCGGTGCACAATCGGATCCTACGTGGCAAGGGAGATGACCTCTTGCTAGGCCGCCTCATGAGCAGATTGTGATGCCTGCTGTTGCGAAGGAGAGTGCTGACATAGAGACATTGTAGGCGATCACAACTTTGACCCGAAGTGTCATCCATCACACTAGCCCTATTGTACAATGCCATCCAAGGGAGTCTTTAGGTGGTGGCCTTCAAATCCATGTGTGTCAATCTTGCGGGGTGACTTGTTTATATGACCTTATTGACACTTAGGAGGGTGCTACATAGGATCCATATGCTACTACGTAGCTTGATCGGTATGCATCCACGGGGACAGAGAGGACGACTGACATTTTGCATGATGCATATGGCATTGACACTCATGTAAAATTCAGCATGTTCATTGAATTTAATTTATTAAATTTCAATTGTGAAATGCAAGATTAACTAATTTAGTTTTATTATTTTAATAAAATTATAGGGTCACAGTGTAGAGATTGGATACACCAGTCATCCACCTACTTATTTTTGCAGTACACCTATTGGTGGGGTATGTAAAGTTATTAAACAGTTATAAATTTATTACATGTGTTAATAGCATTGTTTTACGAATGGTATTTTAATATGTGATTTTGGATGTTGAACATGGTACTATTGGAGGTTTCAAGGAAACACCTCCAAGTGCCAGTAGATTTGATCAAACGTTCACAGAGGTAATATAGAATTTAAAGAGAACTTAAGTAATGAATTCTAAGTTTAATAGATTTGTGTAGTTTATATTCATATTGTTGGTTATGTTGCATTACACATCATTCAAAATCAAAGCATTACTTCAAATTTGATAACTAATAATTAGAAATATATCTGTTTAATACTTGTACTCAAAATTTTGTTCATTAGATCTCATACATTATAAGTCATCACATGGATCGCTATTGTAACTTTTTTGTGATTAAATAATTTGTTGTTTTATTTTTAGATGTTGGTGATAGAAACACCACCAAATGTTATGAGGGCAATGGATATTGGTGTTTCCTCCGCTATACAATCCTTGATGGCTCTGATAGGGGAGGTATGAGGAAAATTACTAAATTTCAATTTAAATTCATTGGTATAGATGAACTAGTTCTAGTGAAAAATCAAACCATTATTGATTCGTAGTTTAATTACTATTTGGATGGTTTATATAGGGCTTGAGCATGCCTGAGCATCGGTGTGCAAATATTTCCATCGAGGAGAGTGATCGTTAGATGGCCTTAAGTGATTATTTTGTTAAATATATTAATTTTTATAATGTAATTTCTATATATTAATGTTTTTACTTCTTATTGTAACAGTTGAAACTTCACCAGGAGCTAAACACTAGGAGGAGTAGTAGGAACACTCCTCGAGCATAGTAGAAACGGGTGACAGACTTATTGCCATCGGATCACCCAGCAAAGGGAAAGAAAATTGTATTTGAACCAGAGCATGGAGAGAAATGAATTTTGAATGCACAGAGCCCTTTGTTGTATGCCCTCATGGCAATTTTGTACATATTTTGTATTGGATATATTTGACATTGTATGCCTATATGGCATTCTCGTAAGCCTATATGGCTATTTTGTAACTATATTTTATACTTATATCGACATATATTGATGTATACGTACATGGCTATTTGCTTAATACAATTTTTTTTTATCGATGGTGTCCATATTTGCATTATAAATTCATAGTTCAATAGATATGAATTATGTGTATTCAAGTTTATACTTTACTACTTACGCACATATACTTTTTGACTTACATGTGAACATCGAAAAGTGTGAAATTTTGTGTTTGGAAGTCAAATGTAAGCCAATTTTGCAATTCTCAATTCTTGCATACTTGATCTTATGGAATTATTCCTTCCTAGCATATATTGTGAATATTTCTCATTTGGTGCAGAAGACAGATTCCTCATTTTTGAACCACTCATAGCAAAGAGATTCACAATAAGACTTTAGCATTGGAACACTACTCCATACTTCTCTTGTCTAGACCATAAACGATTGAAAATTCTTAATTTGATACAATGATAGTCATGAGATGAGAATTTATATAACCATACCTATTTTGAAACTTCTCATCTAATACTGCATCAACAAGAAATTAAGAAGTGTTGCATAAGAGTGTTAGGTTTGATAGGCCTTCTCTTCCCTAAGGGAGGAGAGCCCACATCTTGAATTTTGAACAAAATTTTAAGAAGAAAATTTTTTACCTAAAAGCTTCAAACGTAAATGACATATTTGGCTAAGTCTATCTTGAAAATTATCAATGCGTTCAAACTCTAAAGGAGATTCTCCTTGAAAAGAAAACTTTACTCTTTTTCCCAAGGAAAGAAATTGCAACAAGTTGCATGCGATTTATCTTATTTCTTTCTCACAGTTCCTAGTCAATCATTCATGGCTCAGGATAGTTCCGTTCCAAGGAAAGGACACCCAAAAAATCACTAAGATTCTTCTACGATGTGCAAGAAAAAGGTTTTGGCTCTTTCACAATGTAAATAATTATATAACACTGTTTTCTTGTTTTCCTTCCAAACAGAAAAATGTTCACACTTTCAAATTGATCAATGATCAATAATAGGTTGATTGTAAACACTTGACTTTTTATGTTTGAACTGGTATAATTTTGTATCATGACATTCGAGTAGATCACTAATATTTTAATATTTTACTATGAAAGTGGTGGTGTATTTTTGCTATGTTATTTGACTATTAATATGGTGGTGTATTATGAACTTGATTGCTACTGCAAATATGTATATATTTCTGATTTTTATATGTTTTTGTATGACCGAACCCAAAACAAACCCAACCCCAAAAAAAAATTTATCGAACCAGTGAACCGGGTTGTCTAACTTGATCCCGAACCCAAAACTGAACCGATAACTTATTAAAAAAAAGATTTTTGTAGTTTATATTCATAACGTTGATTACATTGCATTGCACGTCTTTCAAATTGAAAGCATTGCTTCACGTTTCATAACTAATAACTAGATGCTGATAGATGACAAAATTTCAATTACAATATAGTTTTTACAAAGTCAACCTAAGCAATTATGCAATTACTTCACATTGCATAACAAATAACTAGGAGCAGCTGCCAATTGCATTTGGTTGTCATGGCATTCTATGAGACCACATTTCTTTGAGGTATTTTTTCAAACAGTTCACAGCCTTGTCTATACTACCACATTTTTCGTACATGTATACCAAATCATTTTGTCAAATAGTTCAAGTGTTGCCTTGTTGCTATGGCTGAAAGCCTAAAACAAGTGCTTTTGAACAAGCTATGCATGCTTGGAAAAAATCTATCAAAAGCATAATAGTAAGTAATATCATAGACAAGGAAGTGAACTCTTTGAAAAAATGCCTCAAACAAATGAGGTCTCATGACCTGATGGAATGCCATGACAATCAAATGCTTTTGATTATCATGGCATTCCATCACCATGAGACCTCATTTCTTTGAGGCATTTTTTCAAAGTTCTTGCTTGTCTATGATAGCACATTTTTCATACATGTCTATCAAGCATTTAGCCAGGTTCATTGCCTTGCTGCTATGGCTAAAAGCCTAAAACAGGATCTTTCAAACAAGCTATGGATGCTTGAAAAAATCTATCATAGCATAATAGTAAGCAATAGCATTGACAAGGGAATGGTTGTTTGAAAAAATGCCTCAAAGGAAATGTGGTTTCATGGTGGTGAATTCCATGACAAGCAGAGTTGTTGTGGATTGTCATGGCATTCCATCACCATGAATCCTGATTTCTTTGAGCGACCCTCAAGCAGTTGTTCTGCCAATGCTACATTTATCATACATGTTTACCAAATCATTTTATCAAAGAGTTCACTTCCTTGTTGCTATGGCTAAAAGCCTAAAATAGATGCTTCCAAAAAAGCTTGTGGAAAAAATCTATCAAAGCATACTAATAAGCAATAGCATAGAAAAGGCAACAAACTATTTGAAAAAAAGCCTCAAAGAAATGTGGTCTCAATGGTGATGGAATGCCATGACAATCCATAGCAATTTTCTTGTCATGGCATTCGTCATGCCATCCCATCACCATTATACCTCATTTCTTTGAGGCATTTTTTCAAAGAGTTCACTGCCTTGTCTATGCTAACACATTTTTCATGCATGACTATCAATGCATTTAGCCAAACAGTTCATTGCCTTGCTGCTATGGCTAAAAGCCTAAAACAGGTGCTTTTGAACAAGCTATGGATGCTTAGAAAAAATCTATCATAGCATAATAGTAATCAATAGCATAGACAAGGGAATGAACTGTTTGAAAAAATGCCTCAAAGAAATGTGGTCTCATGGTGGTGGAATGCCATGATGCTGCAGGAACACCCAAGCTCCTTGAGGATCATTTGGAGAGTCAAGAGATGGCAGGGGTCTTGAAGGCCTATAAACCTTTCCAGAGCATCAATTATAGCATTTTGAATCCTATAATGGCATTTGGCATGGATGAGTGTAATAGGAAGATCAAAAGTCCTAAGGGTCCTGATAAGGACCATAGGACCAAATTGACTTGTAAATGGAACAATGATGTTCTAGGAGTTTAAATAGGTATATGATGTTTTAATTAGGTTAAATAAGGTTGAATGATGATATGTAATAGTTTTGGAAGCTTTATAGTTAATAGGAGTTAATAAATTGCAATGTTGGAAATTCAAATTTTTGAAATCCAACTTTGGGTGGAAAAGTGAGTTTTAGGATTTTTAATCACAATAATGTAATAAAATCAATTCTAATCAGTTGGGACAGTTGTAGGATGAGTATATAAGCCTAGAGAAATAATTTTTATGGAGGGTTGGCTTATATTGCAAGTGTTGTACGGACTGCTACAAAAAATCAATAAAAACTTCAATCTTTTTGAATTTTCTTGAGTTTTTTTGATGAATCTCTGATTCCTTTTGGTTTCATGCTCATTTGGATGGTTTACGAACTTTTATTTACATGCATTTAACCTTTTGAATGACCTAAATAATGTTGGGAATCAGTTTCTTGTGTTATATTACTAACTGTCCTCAAAAAGTACATATTTTTTCACTAGTTTTGAGAGTCTTCATGAATAAATGATTCATTTCATGGGAGAGTGTGACTGAAAACTTGTGAAATGGATCATATCTAACTTGTATTATATAGATCTAACAAGTTATTGTGCAGGAAAGAGTGATTCTTGGGTGTACACCGAGTTTTAGCAAGGAAAAGGGTATGAAAATGGTGCCTAAAGTGTAGCACTAGGAGATCTACCTTAATAATGGGTATATTTCTGAGTTGAATGTGTTTAGATATGTTGATTTATTGGTTAAAAGTCCAAGAGAAGGTTCTGGAAGTGTTGGGAAAGCTAATTTTCAAGAGGCCCTGGTTTTGGAGCAATTTATTGAGGGTTTTGTGATTTAGGGTTTTGAGGGTGTCAAAGAAGACTAATACCTTGAAAATATTTGGTTTGGGAACATTTTAAAACATGGTTTAAATTTTCATAGTTAGGGGATAATTTTAGAGAGGGGTTGCTTTGAAAAAGTGGGCTAATTAGGCCTTAAATTTGAGGAAACAGTAGATTTTGGTAGGTTTGATCCAGAAAAATTGCCATAAATGATTTTATATGTTGTGTATCATCATGAATAACATCTAAATCATTCATTATATTGAAGATTCCTTTGGGGAAGTTGAGTGAAAAGTCAAAAAACCATCGCTAGAAGCCTAGTCAAGGTGCAAAAAGTGAGTTTTGTCTAAGACATAGGTTTGGGGCTTTGAAACCATTCAAGAAAAGTTTTTTTGAGTTCCTTGAGATCACTCCAAGGGTTTGGGTCCATTAGGAAAGCATCTAAGTTATAAGTGCACTATTGAGACTTGTCTCCATCAGGGTACCTAGAAGAGTTTGAGATTGCATCATTGTAATCCTTGAAACTTTGAGTTTTGACTAAAGTCCCATCCCCTCTGCATCACATGACAAGAAAATTATTGTGGATTTTCATGGCATTCCATCACCATGAGGCCACATTTATTTGAGGAATTTTTTCAAACAGTTTGTTTCCTTCTCTATGCTAGTACATTTATCATACATGTTTACCAAAGCATTCTATCAAATAGTTCACTTCCTTGTTTCTATGGCTAAAAGCCTAAAATAGGTGCTTCCAAAAAAGCTATGGATGCTTGGAAAAAATCTATCACAGCATACTAATAAGAAATAGCATAGAAAAGGCAGCAAACTATTTGAAAAAAAGCCTCAAAGAAATGTGATCTCAATGGTGATGGAATGCCATGACAATCCACAACAATTTGCTTGTCATGGAATTCGTCATGCCATTCCATCACCATGAGACCACATTTCTTTGAGGAATTTTTTCAAAGAGTTCACTACCTTGTCTATGCTCTTATGAATGGAATTTATTGAAATTCGAGATGCTCTTATAATGTCTACGTCATAGGTGGTCATGATAAGGTTAAATCAAAATGAATAACTTGAAATTGCCTCATCAAGCTTCACACACACTTTTTTAATGGCTTAAATCATAATTCGAGATTTCTGGCATCATCAAAATAAGGATGCGGTATTGCTTTCTCCGCTTGAGATTCTTGATGGCCTATAAATCAGATTTATGCAAGGGGACACCAATCAATGTCATTCGTTACATATAGATATTGTATGCTAAAATAAGATGTATAGCATTGCATCAACCAAATCATGGATACAAGTATAAATTAATAAGAACCAAGCAGTATATACTTACAAATTAATCCAATGAACCATCCACCTCACTCTGCATTGTATGGCATTGCCTCATGGTCAGATCTCCACTTTAATTCTCCCATTGGCACCGAGCGAAAGCATACCCCCATATTTGCTCAAACGAACATTGGATGCCATGACAAGGTTTGAGTAATGAAGAATCTTACGATGCATGTCAAATTCCTCAAACAACCAATGTTTAACACTCTTATGTGGGTACCTTCTCAACCATGTTCCAGTAACAACAACTGAGCCTGTAGGGTATTCAATGTTTTCTCCATCTATAATTGGGGCTTCCAATTTCTTTTTTGCCTCAACACAATGACACAAGTAATAGTCTGTACCCTCTTTGTTGTCTTCATCTACAATAACTACATAAACATGTCCTACATTTATATGTGCGGGCATATCTCTTGAAATTAGTCAACATTATGAATACAGTACAAAGTAAGATAACAATATGGACTTTCAAATACTAAGAAAGTAGATATATTACCTAGTTGAACTAGATCCGATACATGGTCAAAGTCAACTAATGATTCCATCCATGTTAGTTCCAATGCCATTGGAGGGTGATACGTGTGAAGTGGGCTAAGATAACTTGTCAACCATTTGTCAACCCACTCCCCTAACTCACAATCATTACAGGCTTGCATTGTACATGAAGAACAAGAGCATGCCATCTTACATGAATCGATACTCCATGAACCTGCATTTGAGGTCAGGAAAGAGTGCAACTCACTCGATCATGTTAGTGTACAAAAATCCTCATATGGTTTAATGTTAGTATCATCCATCAACCAAAAAAATCTACGAACTGAAGACGTACCTTCATTACCTAGACCCATCGAACCATTACACCACTCAACGATTGACCTTGCATCTATCAACTGTGCACTATCTTTATACTTCCGAACCCGCGCGGCACCGCTTCGCTGCGCCTTTAATGCTGCCCGTCATGCTCTCCGTTTCCATATTCGGCCTCACAAAAGTTCCACATATGTTTGAACATGTGTAGTGAGAATGCATCCTACACAACCGGTAGAACATGTGTGCATTTTTAAGCGTAACTACAGTTATCGACCTGTGTAATAGCACGATAGCATGATATGCCTCTAAGCCAAATGATTGTAGAAAATCTGGAAGAAACCTTGCACGAACTCTGGAGAATGCGTGCGATCATCACTAATATAAAAGTGACACTCCCTCAATACCTTCCTTTTGTCCTCTATACTTTCAGCTGCATGTATGAATGCTATGTGCAAAAATATAAAAACTTGTGTGGAG